>WOXC01011839.1:0-353544 GCA_011680675.1 Gymnobelideus leadbeateri
GCAGGAAATAAAGTTGGAGTTGCCCCCTGAGTTGCTGTGTAAGTGTGCTTTGTTCTGCTCCGCACTCCCCGCCACGTGGCGTCCGGAAGGCCCTGCGAAAGGATCTGACAACATTTTCTGGTGGTGGGTAGGGAGAAAAATGGGGAGAAAATTTGTAACTCAAAATCTTGCAGAAATGAACAATGTAAACTAGAAGTTAATTAAGCATTTGAAAAGAAAAAAGAGAGAAAATGAGCTGGAGAAGAAAATGGCAAACCAGTCTACTATCTTTGCCAAGAAAACCCCAAATGGGGTCATAAAGAGTCAGAAATTACTGTACAACAACAAAATATATCTGGCAGTGTGCTAATAACCCCTGGGAATACAAAAACAAAACAGAAAGAGAGTCCCTGCCCTCAAAGAATTTACATTCTAAGGGGGGAAAGACAAAAAATAAAAAGAAGCTGAAAAAATGGGTGAGGTGATGAAGGTACCCAGCACTGGGGCATGGTACAGAAATTCTGGTCAATCAGGAGTATATCATAGAAAGGAATGAAGACATGCATGGCCTGAGTCCTTCTTAAAAGGGAGGTTCTGGGAGGAACTAGTTAATCAAAAGGAGAAGTCACAGCAGCAGAGAGAAGCCTATGGCTGGAGTAAGCTTCCATACCAAAGGGGTTTCTATAGCATTGTAGAGCAAGTGCCCAGGTAGCAAAAATAATTCCTAAAACTTTTAAACATCTTTCTGCTTTTTTTTCCCAAAACAATTTTTTTTTCCTGGGTGAAATCTAGATATAATTTTACCCATTTCCCAGATATGTGGCACAAGGAGGGGTGGGGAGGGAGGTTCATGGGTTGGTCACAGGCTTAAGTAGGTGACTTCTAAGGTTCCTTCCAGCTTGGGGATTTTGTGACGCCATGATTCTAGACAAGATGGAGACAAGAGCAGATGGAGGGGGAGGGGGAGAAGGAAGATGCTGAGAACTCGCCTCGCATGGCCACCACTCTCTCCCTCAGACATATCACAAGGCGTCACAGGAGGATAATACTTTATTCACGAACACAGGCCCCAGTGGGGGTAGGATGTAGGAGGGGGGGCTAGTTCCTCCAAGTAACACAAGCCCCTGACCTCCTCCCCTAGGCTGGAAGCATCCCTGGGAGTCCTTGGCTCATGGGTCCCCAGTTCTTTCCTCAAGCTGGTTCCCACCTTCTCCCTTCAATTCTACATTTGCAGAGTAAAGAGCAAGAAACTCAGTGAGAAGAAAGGGAAAGACCCAAGTAGGCAGGGCTGGAGGGCAGGGACATATGATAGCTGCTCCACTCCCTTAGAAATGTTCTAGGGGCCTTCTGGAGACAGTGTGCTGCTTCTGACACTCTTCTTGTGGCAGACGCAGAAACTTCTCCCAGAGTTCTCCCCATGCAGTGGAGAGGAACCTCCCTTACCACTCCCACTCCCTGGGGAGTAGGGGCCTTCTCTCCTGCTCCTTCCCCCATCCCTTCCTAAGGGATACGTGTGCCAGCCCCCCAGTTTCTCTGTCTTCAGCTCCCCTCACACTCAGGGCACCGGTCGGTTCTCTCGTTGCCCCCCAACTCTCCCCACACCAGATGCTAGCTTGAAGCCTCGGCCACAGCCCTTGCAGATGTAAAGCCTCCTCCGCAAGTGGGCCAGCCGGTGCCGGATGAAGTGGGAGCTGAGGCGAAAGCGGCGACCACACTCAGGGCAGGGGTAGGGCCACTCGCCTGTGTGGGTACGGGCATGCTCCGCCAGGTTGGAGCGGTGACCGAAACCCCGGCCACACACTTGGCAGCGGTGGGGCTTCTCCCCGGTGTGTACCCGTCGGTGTTTGGCCAAGGCTGAACTCTGGGCAAACCTTGTCCCACACTCAGGACAGGAGTAGGGCCTCTCCCCCGTGTGGGTACGCCTATGCCTTGCCAAACAGGAGCTACCCCCAAAGCCGCGCCCACAGTCTGGGCAGGTGTAGGGCTTCTCACCAGTATGCACTCGAAGATGCTGGGCATAGTTGGAACTTTGGGCAAAACGGCGCCCACACTGAGGGCAGGCATAGGGCTTCTCGCCTGTGTGCCGGCGTCGGTGCTGCCTCAAGTTCGAGGCGGCTGAAAAGCGCTTTTCACACTCGGGACAGGCATAGGGCCGCTCACCCGTGTGGGTGCGGCCATGCTTGGTGAGTGCAGATTTCTGGGAGAAGCGGCGCCCACACTCTGGGCAAGGAAAGGGGCGCTCGCCAGTGTGGGTGCGAGCATGTTTGGCCAGGGTGGAGCGGCGGGCGAAGGCACGGCCACATTCAGGACAGGCGTGGGGCCGGGCTGGATCTGCTGGAGGCTCAGGGGCTGTGCCTGGGATCTCCTTGCCGTCCATTGGAATCTTCAGCTTGACCACTTCATATTTCTCCTCACCCTCTTCTTCCTCGCCCTTCACCAGCAGCACCATCTCTTCTTGCATCTCTCTCTCTTCCTCCTCCTCCTCTTCCTCCTCCTCCTCCTCCTCCTGCTCTCCCGGCATGGCCAGCCCCGAGCCGCCGCCCACTGCTGCTACTGCGCGGGAGACCCCGGCGTCCGGGCGCACGCAAGGCCGCGGCTGCAGCGGCAGCCGAGGATCTTCCCAAAACAATTTACCTGAGTTTTTTTGGACCTCTGGATAAGTTACATCCCAATGTAACAAATAAATATAGAAACATTGCAGATTTAGCCTAAATGATATATGGTGGGGGAAGGGGAAGATTTAGGGTATGGGAAATTTTCTTTAAGAGCTTTGACCAACCTACACCATTCTGCATTGAAGATGCTCTTTTAGAGTTTTCCTCCTATGATTTGTCACTCCCTTAGAAACTTCACCTTAGGGAAGGTTGAAAATACCATATACTAAATAACGTGTGTGTGTGTGTGTGTGTGTGTGTGTGTGTGTGTGTGTGTGTGTGGCACTGTCTCTGGGACCATTTCCCCAACTGCTATTCACATTGGTAAAACAAATCCCCAGAGGATAACTGACCATTTCTCCCCTTGAGATTATAGGGGCAGCCCTGAAGGGCTGTGTCTTATTAATTTCTTTGCTACTATGTTGTAATTGGCTTACTGATTTTGGGATTTTTCTGGTGTCTGAATAAATGTTTTCCTTCTGTCTTATACATGGAGAGTCTGTTATATTTTTGATTGAGCACCATGCAGGTATATTTATAGTGATTGTGGGTGCCGTGAATATTGCATTGTCTCTATAGGGGGGCAGGAGAACATCTGGTTAATTAGATGAGATTAAAGGGTATGAACCTTTGTCAGAAGGGTCATAGTTCTTTTTTTTTTTTTTTTGCTTTTTTTTTTGGAGGGCAGTTGGGGTTAAGTAACTTGCCCAAGGTCACACGGCTAGGTTTTTTTTTTTTTTTGTTTGTTTGTGTGTGTGTTAAGTGTTTGAGGCCGGATCCGAACTCAGGTCCTTCTGACTCCAGGGCCGGCACTCTACTCACTTCGCCACCTAGCCGCCCCAGGGTCATAGTTCTTAAAGGTAGACATGTGCCTTAGCCCCTTATTGGGAGGGCATAGTGAGGACCTCATTTTCTGATTGGTCTGACAAATTTCTGATTGGTCCCTCCTGACAGGTGCTGCCTCTAAGATAACTGGCAACTGAGAGATTCTCATTGAAGAAGCTACCCCCAGGAACATAATGGAGGGATTAAGAGAGCCCTTGCTCAGCATTGGCTGAGCTTAATTGGCCTGATTCACATCTTTAGTGCTGAATTAGAGGAAGAGGAAGCTATCAGAAATTCATGAAGGGATGGCTTTGGCAGCTTTCTAGTGGCACAATACCCTTTGAGAGGGAGCAAGGATAGATATAAAACATAGAATGGGCAACACAACTTGTTTACTTGATATCCTCTAGTATGTTTGGTGTTCTTAAATCTCTTAACTTAAATCTTAAATTTCTAACTGCTAACAATCTTAAACTTGAATAAAGAGAAGAATTCAGGAAAAGGGATGAGGATTGTTTTAATTTTCTCCTGCGTGTGAAATTTAAAATCAAGCTGAATATTTTGCATTGCCTCTCATTGTTATTGAGGCTTTAATTACCTTGGCTGTATCTGATGTGATCCTTATAAAAAGTTTCATTTGATTTCAAAATCTGTTGAATAATTTTCACTTTTGTTCAAGTTTATAAAATTTCAAAACGCAATTTTAAAAATGCACATTTAAGAAAGAATTATGACTTTTTTTCCTTTTGTTTCATTTTTTTCACTCTTGAAATGACAAGAGATTTTCAAGGTCAGGATAGAAGAGTTAGGGGGAGGCTAAAGGATGCAGAAGAGGCCACCTGAGCTTGCTTGTTGAAGTAGAACACTGGATTTAGAGTCAGAGTACTTGGGTTTAAAGTCTGGCTCTGCCATTAATACAAGTGTCACTGTGGGCAAACTGCTTTCCCACTCTGTGCTTTGGTTTCCTCTGCTATAAAGTCAGAGTTTCAGACTGGTCTCCAAGGTCCTTTCTAGCCCTAAATTTATGATCTAATATACTTGTGTAAATAAACCAGCATTTGTTACTGACATCCCCCTAAGAGAGGTGGAATCCTTTGATTGTAATGTCAAGGAACTCTTTATAACTTTCCTATAACTTCTGGATGGAGCTTTGGGGATGGGCTCATAGCTTTAGAGCTGGAAGGAATCTTAGATATCATCCCAACTCATGTTATGGATGAGGAAGCTGAAGCTCAGAACAGTAAGTTGTTTTCCCTATAGGTTCACAAAAGAAGTTGAGTAGCAGAGCCAGCATTCAAACCAAAGTTTTGAAGAACACTATATATACTATTTTTTACTTGATGTAGTAATCATTTATACTGCTAAGATTTCTCATTTCCGAAACCCATTACCTTCTAGCTTTGAGATGCAGTTTCCATCTAAAGTGAGTTCTTCCAAATTAACACAAGATTCCAAACCTTCAATTCTTGTGAGATTATTATTGCTAAATGACGCCCATCGCAAATTCACCAATTTTTCCAAATTATTGATTTCAAAGAGATTTTGTCCATCCAAATTTAAGGCAGTTATCTGTTGAAAAATTTACTCAAAATGAATTTAGTAAATCTTTAAAAGATCAAAATATTTTAAACAAAATTTTAAGGCAGACTAGTGATAATCAGGTTCAAGTTTCACACATACATACAAACATTAAAGGGATTTTACTATAAACTGAAGAGTAAAACTCTTAAGACATAATTCTTTTGAAAATAACATATGGTAGAGAACAGCTAACCCCAATGGAGTGTTTGCTTAGCACCAGTTCTGCCAAACTGTCCAACAAAAATGTTTTAAGGGTTTACGTACTTTTTTGGCCTATTGTCAAGTAACTTGCCTATTGCTATACGATTAGTAAGTGCCAAAGGTAAACTATCCTGATTAGTGCACTAGGCTAGAAATGAATGAATGGATCAATAAAAAAACATTTATTAAATGTTTATTCTGTTCCTGGCTCCATGAAAAGTGCTAAAGATATAAATAAAAGTAAACACGATTGTTTCTGCCCTCAAGTAGCATCTACATTCAACTGAAAGAGAGAATATGTAAAGGCAAACTAGAGATTGTGTAGGGGTCATGCATGTGGCAGCAAGGTTTGGAAAAGGCAATGTGCTCTGCTTCTGGGAAGGAAAAGGTAAAAATTCACCCACTGAGGATTCAGGAGGAGGTGGGTTGTGGAGGATCACCCAAGTAGAGGGGCCATGATTTGGAAATATCCAGGAAGTGATACAAGTAGAGTAGGAAGCAGTGAACAAAGACCAGGAACCCCCTGTGCTGGGGATGATTCTGCCACCATCTAGCTATGCAACATCACTCAAGCTTCTATCTTGGTTTGCCTCATTGGATCACTCTTCTTCCTGGACACTGTGGTCAAATCCCATTGACTTTCTTGATATTGCTCACACAAGGCTCATTTCTCACGTCTGTGCCTTTGTACTCACTATAGTTCTTATTTCTACCTTCTATAGTTTCTTACTTATTTCAAATTTCAACTTAAACACTGTCTTCTAAATGAAGCCCTTCCTAATTCCCCTTAGTTGCTAGTCATATTGGAGATATGGTGATAATCAGCACAGCAGAGCTATCACAACTTTCCCTCTTGCTCTCATGCTCACCCTGGTATGGGGTGGAGCAACTCCTTTCCTTGGATTTGACTTTTTAAACTGGTTTGGGAAGGGAAAAAAATGTGAACCTCTCCCTGCCCCAAGCCCCACAACTCCAACCTAGTTAGTCACAAGAGAGCAAGAAAGCTGGGTTTATTATAGCTGCAATACTTTGCAAACTATAATTATTTTAAAATAATTAATTAATCAATTATCTTTTCTTCATCCTCCAAGCTGTCAGCCAGAGAACTGCTCTGGCAAAATATTCCACTCCTAAATCTATGTCTCTCATTTTCCTGGCACGCCCCATCTTGGAGCCCATGCAGTTCTTCCGGTGCGGGATCCACAGAGAAAAAGGCTTACAGAAGTAACTCAATTTTGTTCTTACTTCTGCACACTAATCTGATGCCACAAAGTTCCTCACAACTCCTGAGGCTGGGAGGCTTCTTCCATCAATCTCCATGTTAGAGCAAATTCTCCAGGGAATGAAGGAGAGAAACACTGATGTGATTCCTGCCTGAACTAGCAGGCATGTCCAGTATATTGATCTCCTTGGCAAAACCAAGACAGGGCTAGATGTTTATTCTATTTATACTTGTATGTGTATATGTTGTCTTCCCTGGTAGAATGTATAAAAGTAAGGACTATTTAATTTTTGTATTCCCTAGTGGTATACAGTTGGTGCTTAATAAATGCTTGTTGGTTAATTAATTAATTTCCTCTTTTATACCTATTTTCCAAATTTCTTTCTAGCCCTAACACTATAATATTGTATTTGCCAATAGGTTACAAAATGTAGAAAGGGAAAAATGGTTATAAGAACTTATTAATGTGGATGAATTTTAAATTTTTAATAATATTTTATGGATTGTCAAGATGAAAATTTAACATGCTAGGCCTTCTCATGACTATCAGCAAACCAGATTCTACTTTTTAGTATTTTACTTTCTAAATATGTAGTGTTTGGTAGCTCTCTGGGTACACAAAAACAATCCTCTTTGAGAGGAAGCAAGGAGAGATGTATGACACAGAATGGGCAACCTATTTAAGGTTGCCAACAATCTAACTGCCAACAATCTTAAACTTGAATAAAGAGAAGAATCCAGGAAAGTATCTGATTATTTCAACTTTGTCACACTGCTGTGTAGACAATGTAATATGTAGACAAAAGCTCCATATGTACTCTGTCTAGGGACCCTTTGGATAGTGTTTCATTTCATTTTTTTCCTCTAAGTTGTCACAGTAATAAAAGTTTCATAATGAGGCCCAAATGACAAGATGTTCTGGATGACTACACTGCAATACAGATTTATGTAAACACTGTACAACTAATTTTTTTGTTTGTTTGTTTGTTTTGGCTTTTTGGAGGGCAATTGGGGTTAAGTAACTTGCCCAAGGTCACATGGCTAGGTTTTTATTTGTGTGCGTTAAGTGTCTGAGGTTGGATCCAAACTCAGGTCCTTCTGACTCCAGGGCCAGCGTTCTACTCACTGAACCACCTAGCCGCCCTTTTATGTAAACATTGTAACAAAAAAAAAAAAAGTAAAATCAGAAATTATCAGGAATTTCCCTGATCTTCATCCCTTACTCTTTGTTATAACTAGACCTGCTTCTACCCTCTGGTTCTGGTCTTCTCACATTCCTAGACAGTTCTTGCCCTTGTAGGACATATATTGAAACATCCTGGTGCCTTCCATACTGTTGATAACTTGTGGTTCTTGCCCACATTCCTTACCTGAATTCTGATCCCATTATCTTGCTTTGGGTCCTAATTAACATTTTACCTACTATCTCCCTCTGATATTCTGTCTTATCTGCTGCCTGTTAACACTCCTGCTCCAATACCTGTTTCTGACTTTCAGTACCAATATACATGCCCATTTGAGATTATACCCTAATCCCAGATTCCCAGCTCTGTTGTGACCACTTGTTTCTAGTAGACTACTTTACTTGTCCCCTATATAGGCTTCCTTGTTTCCTGGTTTAGAACTATGTTTATGTTTCCTGGTCTAGAACATTGGACTGACATCAGTGTCTCCTTTTTATCACTCATAATGACAGAAATCAAGTATAAAAACCTGATGAGAAGCAAATTACCATAATAGCATCAAGCTTTACCTTGGAATACCAGTTTCCACTAAGATGTGAAAATGGTTCTGATTTAGTCATCTGTGTTAGAATTTTGGCAGAAGGCCATATACTAAGTATTCGTGGTCGAACTTCATCAGTTCTGGAATGGTGTGAGAGGGTTGTCTAAAAAAAAAATACTTGATGAATAAAGGAAATAGCATTCATAGTTCTACTTATCTATCATGAGGAGTTTTGTTTCATAATCTTTAATAAATAGCATTTATACAGTGCTGTAAGGTTTACACAATACTTTACAAATATTGTCTCATTTTATCATCACATAACTCTAGCAGGTGCTATTATCATTCCCATTTTACAGATGAAGAAAATGAGTCAGATTATGGTTATGTGACTTGCCCAGGGTCATATAAGCTAGCAAGTCTCTGAGATCAGTTTTGAACTCAGATCTTTCCTGACTCCAGACCCAATGCTCTATCTGTTATGCCACCTAGCTTCTCAATAAAACAAAATAAGATTAAAATGTAAACTATTTTTTGTTTTCATAGTGGTCTAGGTCTTGTACTTTTACATATTTATTATTTAAGAATGATTTTAAATGTCTATATTTGTTTTTCCCACTTATTTTTCTATGTTGTAAAATTATTTCTTTCATGAATTTTGAACAGGTTTAAAATTATATATGGCTGTATCTATATACCATGCCAAAATTTCTTCTGTTAGCATCCAATATTCTAGACACACTCTGACAAAAGTGTGGCATATAAAAAAGAAAAATAAAGTTATTCTTGAACCTTATTTAAGGGAGACTAAGATACTTCTACAAGTAAACCACTTGTTTTGATTCTTCCTGGCTATGAAATATAATTTAATACAATGATGGAGAGGCCATTCATTAAATACCATCCCAAGAGACAAAAGTCTTTAAATACATGCCTCTAAGTTAACCTTAACAAGGAAGTAGCTTATTCAGAAGATCTAAGAAGGATTTTAGTGAGTTGAAGTGAGTATATAAACAGATAGATCAGATATATGGAGAGCAATGGACTCTGAATCATGCAACAGATTTATTTCTATAACTGAGAGTCAAACAAAGCAGTCTTAATAAGAGAAAACAACATTCAAGTAGCATAATGTCCTGGAAATTAATTAAATATATTTGTCACTCTGATGAGCAGGGTCATAGGCATGAATTTGTATTTAACAAGGATTCAGAGTTAGTTATGGAGCACGCAAACATTAAAAATAGGATCTGGGGCACTTCTGACTCAAGCCCCAGTATCCCCATATAGCCTCAACATAGTTATTATTTTGATAATGAAATGATTAGCTGATGAGATCTAATTAGGGAAAAGACCTATATCTAGATCTAATTAAGGAAAAGACAAAAGAAAATTTTAAAACCTAACAATCAAGATAGTGAAAATATATTGTGTGTTTGTTCAGGATAATAATAGCATTATTCTCATGTAAATACTCAAGAAATATTAAACCACTGCATCCAACCTGAGTAATCCTTGTTCCAGCAATAAAATTTATGGCTGCATTTTTTTCTTCTTCAGTAACCAGGAGTCCATTTAAATGGGTAAGAGTCTTTAATCTGCCAATAACACTTGGTCTCAATGTGGCTGGCTTAGGAAAAACAGAACAATAATTTAATTTTTAAAATATTATGGATGATATTACATAGGAGAGCATTTAATTCTTTTTTACATAATTAATACATTTGATATTAGTACTACCTTAAAATTGTTTATATTTTAAATAAGTGGCCACCCACAAAGTCACTTTTTAAAATAGAAAAATATTATTCTATTACATCTAGTAATAAGGGACAAACATAGAAGATGGAACTAGGTATAGATTATATAATCTGATAAACACAGGAGAGAAGAGAAATTGAGAGGTGGGAAATGCTTGTGAATCAGGAGTCAGACTAAAGGTAGTTGATGGATTAATCAGTCTAGTATCATGATCATGAGAAAAGTCAAGAGAGACAAGCTATAGGTACGAACTGCTTTGACACAACTAGAAAGAACTGGCTTGGCAATTAGTCACAACAGAACAAAAGAATTGAGCATTTTGCTTCTATGACTCAGTTTTCTAGCCAAACTTAGGGTATTTTGCATGAGACTCTCCAATTTGATAGAGAGAATGCTGATATTATGCTTCTAAAGAAATATCTTTTTTGTTCCCTGAGAGAGGAAACATATATCTAGATCTATGTCTGGAGTTGATCCTAGAGAGGGTCTGACTGAAACCATGCCCATTCTCTCAAAAAAATGCCTGTCCTCTCTAAAGTTCTCCCTAGCACTGCAGATCACAGACTGTGGAAACTCAAGAACCTGACAGAGAGGGCTTTAAATTACAAATGGAGAGGAAGAAAAAGTTGGGTATTTATATTTATATGTTAGTCTAAATGTTGTTATACTTTATCTAAATGTTAGATATTTATATCTACACTCATATCAATACCTCCATCTATATTTGTTGTTCAGTTGTTCAGCCGTGTCTGATTCTTTATGACCCCACAGACTATAGCATGCCAGACCCTTTGATCCTCCACTATCTCCCGACATCTGTCTAAACTCATGCTCGTTGCTTCCATGACACTATCTATCCATCTCATCCTCTGCCATATCCTTTTCCTTTTGCCTTCAATCTTTCCCAACATTAGGGTCTTTTCCAATGAATTCTATTTTCTCATAATGTGGCCAAAGTATTTAAAGTTCAGCTTTAGTATTTCATCTTCCAGTGAACAGTCTGAATTAATTTCTTTAGGTATTGACTGACTTGATCTCCTTGCTTCCCAAGGGATTCTCAAAATTCTTCTCTGGCACCATAATTTGAAAGCATCAATTTTGTGGCTCTCAGCTTTCATTATAGTCCAACTCTCACAGCTATACAGTGCTACTGGAAAAACCATAACTTTTAATATATGGACCTTTGTCAGCAAAGTGACATCTCCGCTTTTTAGTATGCTGTTCAGATTTGCCACAGCTTTTCTTACAAGGAGCAAGTGTCTTTTAATTTCAGGACTGCAGTCACCATCTGCTGTGATCTTTGAGCCCAAGAATATGAAATCTGACACTGCTTCCATCTCTTCTCCCGCTATTTGTCAGGAAGTGGTGGGGACTGTTGTCAAGTTCTTAGGTTTTTTAATTTTAAGTTTCAAGATAGTTAATACACTCCTCTTTTTCACTCTCATTAAGAGGCTTCTTAATTCCTCTTCACTTTCTGCTATCAGAGTGGCATCATTTGCATATCTGAGATTGTTGATAATTCTCCTGGCAACCTTAATCAGACTTTTTTAGTTCATCCAGCATGGCATTTCCCATGATGTGCTCTTCATTTAAGTTAAATAAATACAATAACAATATATAGTCTTGGCGTACTTCTTTTCCAATCTTAAACCAATCAGCTCTTCCATGTTTGGTTCTAACTGTTGCTTCTTGACTGACACACAGGTTCTTCAGGAAACAGGTAAGATGATCTGTTACTCCCATTTCTTTGAGAATTTGCCACATTTTGTCGTAATCCACACAGCTGAGGCTTCAGTGTAATCAATGAAGCAGAAGTAGATGTTTTTCTGGAACTCCTTTGCTTTCTTCATAATCCAGTGAATGTTGGATTACATCTATATTTCTGTATTTAAATTGTAAGAAATGGAGTTAAATCACTCCCTTAATAAATGAAACTTGAGGGGCAGCTAGGTGGCTCAGTGAATAGAGCACCAGCCCAGGAGTCAGGAGGACTTGAGTTTAAATCTGGCCTTAGACACTTAACACTTACTGGCTGTGTGACCTTGGGCAAGTCACTTAACCCTAATTGCCTTCCTTCCCCCCTTCCAAAAAGACCAAAAAAAAAAAAAAAGAAATGAAACTTGGACTGAAAGGAGTGAAGGAAGAGTTTATTTACACTCTGGAGTGGATGCATGGTACCCCATGGAGATGCATGGTACCCCATAGAGATGGGTGGTACCCCATAGAGATGCATGCACCCCATACAGAAGATGGATTAGTCCTTCCTGGTCCCTCCCTTCAGAACTTCGATTGGTCCCAGCTCCTCCAGGTTACACTCTTTCTAACCTACCCATTACATATTGCTCCTTAACCTGTTCCCTTTTCCCAAACATGGGTGCCATGTTAAAAAAATGGAGAGATAATCTATGCATGGGAATATTAGTTCATGTGCACGTGCAGTAGATAGGTCTCAGTGACCAGGGTATGAACTCTTGAGTTTTTGCTTTTCGAGGTTTCAAACCTCCTAGTTTGCTAGAAATAGGGGCCCTGACCATAATTCTTGCAAGACAGACTGTGCTTATCTGCTGACATTGTACTCTTTAGTAAACTCCTTATGTGGCACTATCTGTGGAAGCAGGATTCCATATAGTGCTTGACTCTTTTATCTCACAATATTATTTATGTATCTATATTTACATATATATTTATATTTATCTCTTATGTATACATCTATACCTATATTTATATCTCCATCTATACTTACATATACATCTATATGTAATATACATAATATATATACATTTATATGTAATATAATATATATATATACACATCTATACACCTATACCTCCATTTATACCTACTTCTACAGCTATATCTGTATCTGCCAGGTCAGATGAAGTAAGTATAACATAGGGATATGAGTATAGAGTGAGTCAATAATTCACAACAGACCCTATCCAAAAAAGGCATAGCAACAAAACACATGGCTTCAGATGTTTATACACAAGTGCACAAAGTATGGATAACAAACAAGGAAAGGTAGAAATCTTAATGTAAGTATGTAAATTCAACCTCAAAGTTGTCACTGAGCCTTGGTAGATTGGTACTTCTTGTACTGATGACTAGAATGTGGAAAGGAAAAGCATTTATTAAATGTTTATTATGTACCAAGCACTGTGCTAAGTACTCGGGATACAAACACAAAAGTGAGATGGCTCTTGTTTTCAAAAGCTCGAATTGTATTATAGGAGACAATACAAATAGATTTATCCTGGAGGCAGATGTAAGGGCTGGAGAGATAACAAAGCCTGATGGACCTCGTGAGCATAGCAAGTCAAGGTCTTTCAGGAAGAGTGGGAGGGGTAGGTTAACAACAAAAATGATAAATTTTTATGCTACAATGCCTCACATTTATTATAGTATAATTTATTGATATAGAGTGGTGTTGCTCTAAAGTAAAATTTATGTGCTGAATCATGACCAAAGAAGGATGTAAAAAATAACAATGCATTGTCTTGTTACTAAAAAAAGTACAGCTATGAACTATATTTATCAGGTAGACCCACTATTGATATCACTGGCATTGATAATCAAACAGCAGTACTTATTGGAAAAAGTAATGTGTTAAGTGCATGGGGTGGACACCATTTGTATTTTTAAATAATTGTATTGCTAAGACACTAATGACATATATTATTTTTTTTTAAAAAAAGGTCATCAAACAAACAAGAGTGCATGGCATATGGCAGTTGATCAATTGAAGGATGAATGTTAGGATGTGTGTAGTTGGCAGGAATGTGGAATGAGACTCAGGATTACCTCAAAGAGGTGAGGATAAGGGATTGGGAATATATTATAGACCATATGGGAATATGTACCTCTCAGTACCTCTCAGTATGGACTGTGTTTATAACTTGTGTTCTATAGCTATCACTGAGGGAAGCAATCACTGTGGAGAAGAGGCCACTCTTCCTAACTACTCCCAACATCAAGCAGTAATGACCTGCCGCAGTTTGTCATTTTAGCTCAAAAGCCCTGGTTATGGCAGCAACCCACTCCCCCTCCTGATCACCAATCCTGCTTCTAGCTTAGTCCTAAAAGCCATCAATCCAGGAAGCAGCCCTATGGAGATGCAGCCTGACAACTCTTTCTGTGGGTATGGGAGTCAAAGCTACTTAAGACTTAGAAAAGAAAGTTCTTCCCACCCAATTCCTTGACATTGTCACATGGCTCAACATTAGACACGGATATGATTTTATCAATAAAAATGACATTGAAGATGTATTATCATTTGCTTTGCTGCTGCACTCTTAAGGACCATAGGACCTTTATGTTTGATATATATATATATATATATATATATATATATATATATATATATATATATGTATATATATATATACATATATATATACACATATATATATACACACACATATATTTATATTTGGCAGATGTGATGACTTATGTGTTGTCTCCCCCATTAGAATGTGAACTCCTTAAGAGCAGAGATAGTCTAGCTTTTCTATATGTATCCCCCAGTGCTTTGCACATTGTGATAATTTAATAAATATTTTTTCATTTATTCATTCATTCAAGGAAGAAATAATATGTTCATAAGAGGCATCACAAATCTGGCACAGAGGCAGGATATAGTAATCATAGGACACTTTAATTATTTCAGAACAAAGAAAGAACAAAAGTGATGAGTAGGGAGATGACACCCAAAGTAAGTAAGGAGATGGTAACAGAACAGTTAGCTTTCATTAATGAGTTCAAGTCGCCAAAACTATTTCTAAGGGTATTTAAAGAAATGGCAGATGAGACTGCTGAGCATCTCTCAGTTATATTTGAAAATTCATGGCAAAAACTGTAAAACTATAACTACAGAAGGGCAAATACACTGATTTTCAAAAATGGAAAAAAAAGCAGGCTCTTCCAACTATGGGACTTTATTCTCAACTTTGATTCTGAAATGAATTATTAAAGAGATGGTTTATGAACAATAAAGGGAAGTAAGTGGTGACCACTAATTACTATCATGGCTTCATCAAAAATAAGTCAATCAGACTAATTATTACATTTAATGATAGGGCTTAGGATATGTAGATCAGTGAAATATCACAGTCATTGTAGGCCTGCATTGTAGCTCAACATTTGTCAAAGTCTCTCACACAATTTTCTAAACAAGACAGAAATGCAGAGCAGATGAAAAGTATAGCTAAGTGGTTTTGAAACTAGGTAAATTAGGCATGAATAGACTGATAATATCCTGGGGGAAGTATCAGTGGGAGTGCTTCAACTCTATCAATCCTTGGCCTTGGGTTATCTAACACTTTTATTAATAGATGAAGGCATAGATAGCATATTTATTAAATTTTCAGATGACATAAAAATAGGATGGATCACTAATCCAGGCATAAGACAGTCAGAATCCAAAAGATCTATTAGCTAGAACAGTGGATCAAATCTAATAAGATAGAATTTTAAAAGGATAAGTATAAAGTTCTATATTTAGATTTTTAAAAATCAGCTTTACAAGTTTAGCAACAATGTATTTGAAAATGATGAGGGTTTTTAGCATAGCTCAATATAAGTCCACAGTGTGATGTGATGCCAAGCTATATATCAAGCATTTTGTAAACCAATATAAATGTGCTAGTCTTCATTAATAAGAAATAATGATCAGAATGAGGAAAGTTACTCTGGTCAGACCACTTCTGGATAGTCTATACTCAGTCCTAAAAACTATATTCTAGGAGGAACTCTGAGAAACTAGATTTTATCCCTAAATACTCATTTCTTTCCTTGTTAAAAAAGGGTGGTAAGAAGAACTAGACATCATGATGCATAAAGACTGTTGAGGGAACCGGGGCTGATAAGCCTGGAGAAGATTTGGGGGAAAATAGATACTGTCTTCAAGTACGTGAAATGTTATTATGTAGAAGAGGATTTAGAATTCAGAAGGCTGAATTAGATCAGTGAGTGGAAAAAATGGAGAAGCAGATTTTGGCTTGATAGAAGGAAGAATTTCCTAAAAATCAGAGACATCGAAAAGTAAAATTACTTCCTCAGGAAGAAGTGTGTTCCCTATCACTGGAAGTCTTCAGGTAGACATTAATGAGCACTTTGTCAGGAGGCTGTAGAGGGCATTTGGAATTGGGAATGCAGAGGCATTAAAAGATTATAATCACATTTTAACAACAATATTATATTGCACTGAAACACAAATGATAGTTATTTTGCTTATAATGACGGAATAGAACATTTTAAAATAAATATATCTGATGCCTACCTTCTGCCATGGATTATGTCGAATATCAAGACTAAGAAGGTTTGAAGTATGCTTGCATAAAATATTAATTTCATCTCCAGTTTTTTTCAGCTGATTCCAGCTTAAGTCTAAGTATTTCAATTTCACTAGACCTCTAAATCCTTCGAGAGTTATCACATGGTTATGACTTGCATCCAAATATTCAAGATTATACTGAAAAAAGATGTACAATAATGATATTGTTACTACTGCTAAAACCTAAGTATTCACATTAATATAGTTATTTTTTCCACACTCAAAGAGCCTTGTAACTGTTGGAAAGCTAATCCTCATAATGGTACCAATAAATTAATTCTCCCCCCAAAACTTTTTGCATTTCATTATAGACATTTTGTTATTCATTCTTATTCTACTCTTGTGAGATAAAGAAGAAGCAAGTTGTTTTAATTCAATTTTTTAATATGAGTGAAGGCACACAGCAAATCTAATTCATTTAATATTATATTTTATATTTATATCCATATGTCATTGTGAAAACATATTCTATATTTTACAGAGGTCAAAAAAAAAACTAGAGAAGTTACATTTTGTACTATAATTAACTGCTAAATAACTACCTCTATGGCCTTGGGCAAGTCACATAATTTCTCTGGGCTTCAGTTTCCTCATCTGTATAAAGGGAAGTAGAATAGATAATCCCTAAGGCTCTTTCCAGATTGAAATCCTTTGGTCCTATGAATCAATTCAGACAAAACTAGGAGGATATTCTAGGCATAATGACTCCAAATCATTCGTGTTTCATTCATTCATGTTTCTGTTCAGTGGACAGTACTAGAAAAACATTTTATATCTTTTAAAAATAGAAATATTAAAGTGCCCTCAGACAAGGCAGATAGGATTTCCCACAATCTCAGAATCATCCACAACTCACTATCTCTCGCCTCTCAGTTTCACCTTTGCAACATCTCTCAAACACCCCCTTTCTCTCCTCTGACACTGCCACCACTCCAGGGCAGGCCCTCATCCCCTCATGCCTGGAATACTGTAATAATCTGCTGGTGGATCTGCCTGCTTCCAGTCTCTCCCCACTTCAATCCATCCTCCATTCTGCCACTAATGTGATTTTCCTAAAGCACAGGATCCACCTACTCATTACCCTACTCAGTAAACTCCAGTGGTTGCCTTGTCACCTCCAGAATAAAATCTTCTGTTTGGTGCACAAAGCCCTTCACAAACTGGCCCATTCCTATCTTTCCAGTCTTTTTATACCGTACCCCTACATATTTGCAATTCACTAACACTGGTCTCCTTCTGTTCCTTTCACAAAACATTCCATCTCTGAGCCTCTTTCCTGGCCATCCTCCAGGCCAGGAATTCTCTCCCTCCTCATCTTTACTTTCTGATTTCTCTGGCTTCCTTCCACTCACAGCTAAAACTGCAACTTCTACAAGGAGCCTTTCCTAATACTCCTTAGTGTTAGTTTCTTCCTTCTGATGGTTGATCCGGTTTTTCCTGTATATATCTTGCCTAGACATGGTTGTTGTTGTTTTTTTCCCTATTGGAATGTGAGCTCCTTGATAGCAGGGGCTGTGTTTTGCCTTTCTTTGTATCCCCAGTGCTTAGCATGGTGCTTTTAGCACAGAGTAAGTGCTAAAAATGCTTGCTGACTAATAGCACAGGATATGAGAAGACAGATTTGGTACATTTTGGACATTTTAGGATTTTAGATTCTAATCAACAAGCAAGTATTTATGAAGCACTTCCTATGTGCCAGGCGCAGTGGTAGGTGTTGGGGAAAGAACACTAAGAAAGGAATAATCCCCATTCACAAGGGGAACACAGGGAGTACATATATAAATACAGATAGCATAAAAATAAAGTGAATAAGTAAAATATATGCAAAACAATTAAACAGAAGGTAGTTTTAGAGGGAGAGCACCAGTAGTCAGGGAATCAGGAAAGGCTTCATGAAGAAGATGCTTTACCAGCACCTGTCCCCTTTTCTTGCCATGTGGGCAGGAGCATACAGCATGTACTTCATCTCCTTTGCTGGGATCCTCTCTGTGTTTCGATGGTATACAAAAGGCTCAAGCTTAGTTGGTTATGCAGTGATTTCAGGTAGGCTCCCGAGTTTGATCTCTTGGACCACATTCTTCCCAATCAACCAGACAGTGAACACTCCTGCATCTTTAGCAAGAATCCTGGGTTGTCACAGCTCCAAATTTCTTTTAGTCATTCATCATCACTACTAGGGTGAAGGACCTAGTGAGTATAGTTTTCTAGGGTTCTTTGGAATAAGAATTGGCATATTTTGTAGACCATAAGTGATGTGTAGAGCTAATGAAAAGGTTTATAAATATAGGCCCAAATGAATGGCTTCCAAAAGCAAGCCCTGCCCAGAAAAGTATCTTGTAATAGTTTCATTCAATCTCATCCCTGTCCATCGCCCCATGAAAAGGCTTTTTGGACATCACGTGGAAATCTGTCACACATACAGAGGTGGCTTTGACATTGTTCACACTATGACTGAATGACCTCTATTACTTTCAGTTCCTCTAAATAACTTTGGGTATAGTGGTGTGTGAGAGTGGGGATAAGCAAGGGAATTTATGAGGGTAGAATCTATAATTTCAAAATAAGTACATACTGAGTGACTATGTGCACAAAACTGTTGAAGTAAAACTCATTATGGTAATAATGCTATCCAGTTGTCCCGTTGGCATAGGGGTACTTAACTTGGGGTCTATGAACTTATTTTTTAAAAATATGTTTGTAACTATATTTCAATATTGTTTTCCTTTGTAATCTTGTGCATTTTGTTTCACGAATTTTCTGCCAACCGTCCATGCTACAAAAAGGCTAAGAACCTCTTTGTTAGAGCTTTAAAATCCACTTAGGACATTCTGCCTGCCAAATGGGGGTATTGTAGGATCTGTAGGTAGAGATAAAATGGGAGGCAAATGAGCCTGATGTCTGAAAGGATCTAGTTTAATGACCATTTCCTAGAAGAGCAGGTGGGTAAGCCCCTAGAGTTGAGGCAACAGGGATGGATGGTGGGAGACTCAAATAAAGGGTAAGGGGGAAAGCCCCCCATCTTCATGAGTGTACACCATCACAATGCAGCCCTGATCACTGGCTCAGGGAAGGCTGGCAATATGATTCAAGGAAATCAAGGGTCACTGGGGTGAAAGCAAAGGAAGACTGAAGGGTGTTAGGCTTTTCCTGATTAAGGTCTTAGTTGAGTATAGGTTTTACACGTCCAGATATTGGATGATGTTAGATGAATCCAGTCATAAGAATTATCAAGTTACCAGCTGGAGGACATTCCATATTCCTCTGTATTTTTCTATTGGCCTGATGTGGCAGGAATGAATCATTTTCAATTAACCTTTTGGGAGAGAGGAAAGAGAAGGGGGATGCTACAAATTTCAATACATCTTTAACCATGAACAATTTCCCCATGAGGCATTAGCAGAGTTCCTTTGTGGAAGCGCTATGTGGTCCTGGGCAAAACAGATAATTCTATTGCCACTTCTGATGCTTGGGACTATTTCCCTTAAGATTCTCTCCTCCTCTGAACTCTCCTAATTCTTGGAAGGGCACCACCATCTTCCCAGGCATCTAGTTTGTGACCTTGGAGTCATCCTCAACTCCTTACTTTCTCTCACCCCACATAGTTAAGCAGTTGCCAAGGCTTGCCTGCCCAAGTCTCTGTCCCTAGGCCTCTCTACTTCTCTATCTGAATTTTCTCTTTCATTAGGATTTAATTATCATCTCTATGCAGATGACTCAAAGATCTAGCCTCAAACTCTTTCCTGAGCATGAATTATGGTACATTTCAAACTAAATGATCTAGAGACATCTCAAGCTCAAAACTTCCAAAACAGAACCCATCTTCATTCCCTGATCATCTCTGTTTCAAACATTCCCCATTTCTGTCAAAGGCCCCACTATCCTTCCAGCATCTCTGACTCATAATCTCAGCATTATCCATGATTCCACATTTTCTTACTGCACATCAATGCTGAAACCTCCTTAACATATCTCACCATCTGACCTACTCTGCTCATACAATCAAGACCTTAGTTCAGACCTTCATTTCCTCTCATCTAAACTATTACAACTTTTACTGTTTTCCCTGCCTCAAGTCTTTCCACCCTCAGTCTATGTTCCACACAGCAGCCAAAATTTCCTTAAGTGTAGATCTGACCATGTAACTCTCCTATTCAATCAATTCCAGTGGCACCACATTGCCTGTAGGATACAATATAGACTCAGATTGGTTTTTAAAGCCCTTTTCAAACTGGTCCAATCTATCCTTCCAGCTGTATAAGATGCTATCCCACTTCCTGCATACTCAGCCAAACTAGCCTTCTCCCCATTCCTCATACCTGGCATACCAATGTGTTCCCTTACATACTGTCCTGGATCCCTTTTCACCTCTGCCTCACAGATGCCCTTTCTTCCTTCAAGATGCAGTTCCAGTACCACATCCTATAGGGAGACTTTCCTGATCCTCCAACTGCTAGTGCTCTGCCTCCCCAGCTACAACATATTTATTCTGACTTTAATCTGTATGTACTTACATATGTAAATGTTGTCTCTCTTGTTTGAAAGTCAAGATCCTTGAAAGGAGGAGTCTTTCCACTTTTTGTATTAGTATCTCCAGCACTTAGCACAGTGCTGATAACATGGTAGGTGCATGTTAGTTCACTGACTACTTGACAGTTTTTTTTGCATTTATCATCTCTTTCCCCTTCATACTACAACTAGTATGGCTCAGCTCCCCATTATCTCTTATCTGGACTACTGCAATAGTCCTTGAATTGGCCTCCTTTCCTTCAGCCTCTCCAATCCATCCTCCACACAATCACCAAAATGACACTCTTAAAGGAACTATTTGAACATGTCATTCCCCTATTCCCACTTTTTGATAAACTCCAGTCTCTTTAGGACATCTAGTATGAACCCCAACCTCCTCCACTGAGCATATGAAGCCTTTAACAATCTAGTACCAAATTACCACTCTAGACTTACCTCCCCAATCATATATCTATAGTCCAGCCAAACTGCACTTCTTGCTGTAGCTCATACAAGACATTTAATCTTCTGCCCCTGTGCCTTGAGACAAACTATCCTCCATGCTTGAATGCACTGCCTCTTCATATCTACTTCTTTGTACTTGAATCTCTAGTGCTTATCACAGTGCCTGGAACAGACTTAAGTGCTCATAGGAATTTGTTGATTCAGTTCCTACTCTGTTTTATAACTCTGCTCAAGCACCATTTACTACATGAAGTAAATATCTGTCCAGTTGCTACTATATTCCCTCAATTTTGAACCAACCAATAAGGAAGGAAAAAGTGAGAAACTAGAAGAACTATGGTTAAAGTGGAATAATATACCAACAAGCACACATGCACAATCTCCATTCACTTGCTACTTCAGACCTTCTTATAGTCATTTATAGATGATATCTCTGTCAATATGAAGGAAAGTTAAAATGACCATGTGAAATCTAGACAGAAAAGAAGAAAGAATAGCAAAGAGATAAAAATAACATTAATAGTCACGAAGGAGATAATGGATGGGATCTGACAAACGGGGAGGAAGGGAATGAGGAAACAGAAGGGACTTTGGAAACCATGGATTCTATTTCCTTCATTTTGCAGAAGAGGATATAGAGATTAAGAAGTTAAGTGATCCACCTGAAGTTAAACAGGCAGGGGTTGACGTCGTGCATTCCCTTCTTCAAACTCAGCACTCTATTACTCTATTACATCTAGATGCCAGTCTTATTCATAATTTGGCTGTTACAATGGGATAAATTTCTTTCATTTAAAGAAAGTAATATCAGAAGAATGATTTCTTACCAAATAGTACACATCATCTAAGCATGTAAATTCATTAAAACTGATGATAAGTTTTTGGAGTCCTGTTAATTTGGAAAGATCCCTCAATTTATTCAAGCTGTTTCCATGTAGATTCAGACTCTAGAAAAATAGTAAAAGAAAATTAAATATTATAAGAAATTTAATTCTATTGAAATTACTATTTTCTACTATATTAATAACCAATTATTAAATTATGATTGAGGTGTTTTTCCTTTCTATTTTCTTATTCAGGGACTAGCCCTTGCAGGTCATTCAGTCAGTCTCTGAGGGACACCACTAGTAAATGGAATGGCTGAAATCCTCTGGGTGTGTCCTCAGCAATCTTGGGCAGGATCCCACCCAACTAGAAGACTTTACCAAAGTAATCTAATCTAGGTAAATTTTGCCCTTAAGAATTACGTCTATACCCTTGCAGCCTCCTTGTTTGTGGTCTAGGGTAATCCAGTTTAGGAAGGAGAAAATTCAGGGTCTGGGTAGAGACGGATTCCTTTGTCCAGATTGCTAGAGGCAGCTCAGTGACATGATCAAGTCATGATCTCAGTAGGAGGAGCTAAAGACTTTTAGCCCATCTCCTCATTAATATATCTACCCTGTCATGAATTGTTAACTAATGAAGATTAATTTTCAGCTCTCATGGTACCTCCTTTTACAAAGGTATTTAAGCATTCAGTGATCTATATCACTTTTTTCCTTTGGTTATCAAGAGAGACCAATAATTATCAATTTATTGATTAATAGCTAGTCTAATTAATAGATTATTAATTACCCAGAAACTCTATCTTTAAAGATTTTCATTTGTCAATGCTTATACTACTTTGTTCTTTTTTCAAATTAAAGGCAACTTCTATAATGTTAAAAAATAGAAAAAATTTGAATTGTAAAAATTAAGTATCAAAAAGTATTCATATATTTATAGCAGCCCATTTTGTGGTGGCAAAGAACTGAAAATTGAAGGGATGCCCATCAATTGAGGAATGGATGAGCAAGTTGTAGTATATGATTGTGATAGAATATTATTGAGCTATAAGAAATAACGAGCAGGGTAGTTTAAGTAAAACCTGAGAAGACTTAAATAAAAACTGATGCAAAGTGAAGAAGAACCAGGAGAACAGCAATATTGTATGATTCACAGTGAATGATTTAGCTATTCTGATTAGTATAATGATCTAAGACAATCCTAAAGGACTTACAATGAAAAATGCTATCCACCTTCAAAGAAAGAACTGATGGAGTCTGAATGCAGATCGAAAAATAATTTTTTCACTTTATTTTTCTTGCCTTTTTTTTGCAACACGGTTGATATGGCAATATGTTTTGTATAATTGTTATTACATTTCTTGACTTTACAATGGATGGGGAAGGATGAGGGGGGAGAGAATTCAAAATTCAAAATTTAAAAATAATGTTAAAAATAAATTCTAAAATATTAAGTATCGTAAATTATCAAGTATTAAGTACTGTTAAAATTAAGAAGCTAATCATTGGAGATATATAATGGTATTTTACCTAAAAACATTTAATACAATAACTTAAAAAATAATTCAGTAGGAAAACATTAAAGGACTGAATTCTCTTCTTGACCTATTCAATATTCATTGAGTATTTGATCCCTTTTAAAAATTATTTTATATCGTGGCCTTAACAAACGTGTTAAGAATTAAGAATTAAAAATATTTCGGTATGAGGGAGTTAGTCTTACATTGACCTAATCACTGAAAAGGAGACATAAAGGAGATTTTAAGCTAATTATATAATGATACAATGTCAGCAAGGTAATCCCTTTATGAAATGGGAATTAGTTTTTTGAATGAATCAAAAGGGAAAAATAGGATTAGGCTTCAGGATGAAATTTATAAGTAGTTCAGTGAATACAAAAGAACCCAGCTCTTGTTAGGAGGAGCAGAAACAGCATGGATCTTAAGAAAAGAAAATATAAGAAGTCACATGGATCTAAGAAAGAAAAAATATAGGCATAAATAATCACCACAATGAAAGAGGGTAGGACTGGGTCATGGACCCCAATCTTGCATGAGGTATGTTAGGAGAGAAGCTGTGTTACTAACACCATGGCCTATAGAATCCATTGGGATTATGCTCTATCACTTTCACCCCCTTAAAGCTATTTATAGGAGCCAGAAGTTTTGGTTTTATTCCTTTGAGCATAGGGAGAAATTTGTTCACCTGTTTTTGTTTTAAATATTTACTTTTTATTTATAAACAGTGGCAAGCACTAGCAATTACTATAAGGGTTTGTACTTCTTGGGAATACAAGTGGGAGGAAAAAGTCAGGGGTAAAACATTCCTAGAGAAGACATAGAGATGGTTCTAAATATTTGGGTGTTTTGAGAGACTAGTTGGGGACTCAGAGCAAATAAAAAGGTAAAAAGAATTATATAACTTTTGATCTTACTTCCTAGAATACAGGAGAGTTTTATGCTGGGAAAATCCAGCTGGGAAAAGTAAGGTAAAGGGGTACTATTCCTTTTAACATTGCTACACAAATAACACAAGATTTTTATATGAAATTGAACTTTAATTTTGAAGCTAAACATTTAAGATAATAGATAAAAATTTGCTTACATATGTATGCCCCCTTCTGAATTTTCATTTACTCTCATGTATTTTTTTTCCAATGCTTTATTAACTTCTGGTTTACTTCATTCATTTCTGCCAAATTTTGTGTTACAAATTTTTTCCCCATTTCTTCCCTACCCACCTCCCCCAAATAGTAGTCCCCCAGGATATCCCCTCCCCTTATTTCCCAATTACATGTAAAATAGTATTAATAATAGTATATATATTTTTAAACATTTGGTTTTAAAACTTTGAATTCCAGATTCATTCCCTTCCTCCCTTGTCACCCACCCTTACTGGGAAGATAAGCAATTCAATATAGTTTGTACATGTGTCACTAAGGCAAAACATTACCATAGTAGATATATTGTAGAAGACTGATTATATTTCCCTCCCTCCTATTCCACCTCCCACTTGTTCTATTCTCTACTTTGGTCCTGTCCCTTTTCAAAAGTGTGTACTTCCAACTTCCCTACCCCCCAGCCTGCCCTCCCTTCTATCATCCCTCCTCTCATCCCCTTGAGCCCTACTCTCCTATATGGTGAGATACCTTATTTCGTATGTATGTCATTCCCTCCCTGAGCCAAATTCAATGATTATAAGGTTGACTCATTCCCTTATGCCTTCCTGTTCTTCCCCTCCATTGTACCCATTTTCCCTTGCCTCTTCTATATGAGATTGTATGCCCCATTCTGTCTCTCCCCAGCTCCTCTCATTATATTCCTCTCTCACCTCTTAATTTCACCTTTTAAGTATCATCCCTTCCTATTAAATTGGTCCTGTGCCCTTTATCTATGTATATCTATAAACATATATATATACATTCACATATGTATTCATATGCCTATATGTCCTCCAATAAAGACTGTATATATACATATATATATATATATAATATACACACATATATCCATATATATTTCTATTCCCTTCAACTATTTTCACACTGAGAAAAGTTTCACCAGTTACAATTATCGTTTTTCTGTGTAGGAATGTAAATAGTTCAACTTTGATAAATTGCTTATGATCTATTTTCCCTGTTTACCTTCTCAAGCATCTCTTGCTTCTTGTATCGAATGTCAAATTTTCTCTTCAACTCTGGTTTTTTCTTCAAGAATACTTGAAAGTCCTCTATTCCACTGAATGACCATATTTCACCTTTTAACTCCAGCTCCTTCGACCTCCAGTATATCATATTCCAGGCCCTTCAATCCCTCAGTGTAGAAGCTGCCAAATCCTGTGCTATCCTGATTGTGTTTCCACAATATTCAAATTGTTTCTTCCTGGCTGCTTGTAATATTCTCTCCTTGATTTGGGAATTCCAGAACCTGGCTATAATATTCCTAGGAGTTTTCTTTTTGGGATCTTTTCTAGGAGGTGATCGGTGGATTCTTTCAACCTCTATTTTGCCTTCTGGTTCTAAAACATCAGGGTGGTTTTCCTTGAGAATTTCTTGGAGGATGATTTCTAGGTTCTTTCTTTGATCATGGCTTTCAGGTAGTCCAATAATTTTTAAATTATCTCTCCTGGATCTATTTTCCAGGTCAGTGGTTTTTTCCCAAGAGATATTTCACATTGCCTTCTATTCTTTCATTTGTTTGGATCTGCTTAACTGCATCTTGATTTCTCATAAAGTCACTAGCTTCCCTTTGCTCCATTCTAAATATGAAAGAATCATTCTCCTCAGTGAACTTTTGAGATTCTTTTTCCATCTGGCAAATTTGGCTTTTTAAGGCATTCCTCTCCTCATTGCCTTTTTGAGCCTCTTTTGCCATCTGAGTTAGTCTATTTTTTAAGGTGTTATTTTCCTCAGTCAGGCTGTTGACTCTCATTTCATAATTTTCTTGCATCATTTTCATTTCTCTTCCCAATTTTTCCTCCACTTTTAAAATCTGCTTCTTAAAGTCCTCTATGGCCTGTAACCAGCTCGGATTTTTCTTGGAAGCTTTTGGTGCAGGACTTCTGACTTCACTGTCTTCCTCCTGTTCCTGTTCCATGCTTTGATCCCTTTTGTCCCCAAAATAGGAGTCTAATGTTGGATTCTTCTGTTTGTTTTGCTTCCTTTGCCTGGTCATGTTGCCTCTCAATTACTTGACTTTTGGGCTTTTTGCCACAGTAGAACTCTGCTACCAGACAGGGGAGCTTCCATCCCAAACACTGGAGTTTTCTCAGCTACTGGAGGTATTGGTTGGGTGCCCTCTCTGAAGCCTCCACATGCTCTGGCAAGCTGGGCACAGACCCCAGGACCTCTATTGTAGACCACAATCCAGATCCAAGCAGGTTAAAGCAAGAGTGATTATCCCTCAGACTTGTTGCTTGGTCCCCCTACAGTCTGCAGGCCAGGAGCTGAAGCTGCCACGTAGTGCTGGCTGTGCTGAGGTGTCTCAGCAGCTTATTGCCTTGGGGACAAAAGCCAAAGCTCTCCCTACTATTGGTCCAAAAGTCCACAGTGCACTGATCTCTCACTTTGTCCTTGGCATCTATGTGTTGATAATTCTGGAAGCAGCCACAGCCGCTGGTGTTCTGGAGTCCCTCCATCGGACATTTGGTCAGGTCGCCTTGGGCTAAAATCTCTGGCTCATAGGGGACTGGGCTTGACTCCCAGAGCACTGAGCTAGCCACTCCCTGCCAGGTTGCTGGGTTGTCCTCAGTGGGAGGTTAGCTTCTCTGTGTCATTTTGTGTGTTCTGTAGCTCCAAAGTTTGTTCAGAGTCCCCTTTTACATGAACTGGGGAAGGTGGAAGCTGGAGCCAGGCAGATGTCCTGTTTTTACTCCATCTTCCTCTCATGTATTTTAAAGAAAATGTTGGGGCACTAGGTGGTACAGTGAATACAGCATTGGCCCTGGAGTCAGGAGGACCTGAATTCAAATCTTATTTCAGACACTTGACACACCCCACTAGCTGTGTGACCTTGGGCAAGTCACTTAACCCCAAGTGACTTGCCTTCCCCCCTCCAAAAAATATTTTTTTTAAATTAAGAAAATGTTGCATTCAGTTTTTTTTCTTATGTTACTGCTCATTAACTTTACTCTCAATTTTTCCTTTCACCCTCAAATAAAAACCCTGTCTTATAACAAATATAGTGAGGCTAGATTCATTAATAATTTGGATATATATTGTTTCACAATGGACCTTTAGTCTCATGTTTCAAGACACAGGAATCATGCTTCAAAATCAATCTTCTGTAATCATGATTTGTTCTTATTGTTTGAAATAAGTTCTTATTGATTTCATTGTTCTAAATAAGTAAATTAATTTAGGTATGATTGTTATTTTTATATACCTATCAGCAATTGATACTTTCCCAATTGTTTAGATCTGACTTTATTTGTGGGAAAAGTGTTTTGTAATTGTGTTCATATATTTCCTGGGTTTGTCTTGGCAGGTAAATTCACAAACAGTTTATATTGTCTACAGTTATGTTAAAGGGAATTTCTCTTTCTATCTCTAGTTGCTGGGCTTTGTTAGCGGTATATAGAAATGTCAATGACTTATGTGGGTTTATTTTATTCACGCAACTTTGCTAAAGTTGTTTATTATTTCAAGTACTTTTTTACTTGATTCTCTAGAATTCTTTAAGTATATCGTCATATCATTTGCAAAGAGGGATAACTTAGTTTCTTCTTTGCCTATTCTAATTCCTTCAGTTTCTTTTTCTTCTTATTGCTAAAGCTAACATTTCTAGTATAATATTGAATAACAGTGTTGATAATGGGCATCCTTGTTTCATATCTGATCTTATTGGAAATGCTTCTAGTTTATCTCCAATCCAATCTCCAATATAATGCATACTGATGATTTTACGTAGATGCTCCTTATCATTTTAAGGAAAATTTCATTTATTCCTGTATCTTCAACATTTTTAATAGGAATGGGAGTTGTATTTTGTCAAGAGCTTCTTCTGTATCTATGGATAAAATCTTATTATTTTTGCTGTTTTTGTTATTCATTTGGTCAGTGTAGCAGCAAGCACCCCAATATTCCCAGAGTGGCTGCCAACACAGGTTCTTAGATCTGCTTTTGTAAAGGAAAGAAACTCAAAATGGGTTAAGCTTACTTTAATCAATCAAACATGGATTGTTTACTTAGTTCAGGGGGAAAAGGTCAGCACCCCGAACTTCAGAGTATACAGACAGATCAAATAGACAGGCTTCCAAACTGTCAAACCATTACATCAATACCAAATCACAGTTACCAGAGAGGGAAGCATCAACATCTGGGTTTTCAAAGCCGGGGGCCTCTCAATAGCTGCCCAGAGCCTCATCTGGTTAAATCACACAACACTTCTCAAAGAGAGCCCCAAAGCAAAGCCTCACATCAGGGATTATATAGCTTTCTCCTGGTTCAGAGAATGTCACAACCTTCTTGACCCCCTGCTCAATCACACAGCATCAAAGGTGTAGGCATTTCTGAAAACCAAGCCTCCTGCCACAGGCTCCATGTGACCACATTCAGCCTATTAGGGGGCGGAGTATATTTTCAAATCAAGGAAGGTTCTCAGAGTCTCTTAAGCCTATCAAAGGGCCTAGAGGCAGGGAACATCTTTAAATTTGCATTTCCATTACAGTCAGGTATGAATCCCAAATGGTCATAGTGTATAATCCTTGTGATAAGCTATTGTAAGCTCTTTGTTAATATTTTATTTAAAATTTTTGCATCTATATTCATTAGGGAGAAATTTTATTTCTCTGTTTTGGCTATTCCTGTTTTAGGTATCAGCACCATATTTGTCTCATAAGAAGAATTTGGTAGGACTCCTTCTTCACCTATTTTTTCAAATGGTTTATATAGTATTGGAATTAATTGTTCATTAAATGTTTGGTAGAATTTCACTTGTAAATTTATCTGGCCCCAGAGATTTTTCTAAAATGGGGCTTATCTAAGTATTTTATTTCCTCTTCTCTTAATCTGGGCTATTTATATTTTGTAGATATTCATTAAATTGGACATACACCAATGTCTGACACCATACACCAAAATAAAGTCAAATGGGTACATGATTTAGATATAAAGGCTGATACTATTAAAATTGGGGGAGCAATTATCTGTCAGATTTTTGGAGAATGGAGGAATCTATGACCAAACAAGAGATAGAAAACATTATGAAAAGCAAAATGGATAATTTTGATTACATTAAATTGAAAAGTTTTTGCAAACAAAGCCAATGCAACCAAGATTAGGAAGGAAGCTGAAAACTGCAAAAGAATTTTTACAACTAGTGTCTCTAATAAAGGCCTCATTTCTAAATTATTTCTATATAGAGAACTGAGTCAAATTTATAAGAATACAAGTCATTTCCCAATTGACAAATGGTCAAAGGATATGAACAGGCAGTTTTCCAATAAAGAAATTAAGGCTATCTATAGTCATGTGAAAAAATGCTCTAAATCACTATTGATTAGAGAAATACAAATCAACTCTGAGGGACTACATCACACCTATCAGATTGGCTAACATGACAAAACAGGAAAATGACAAATGTTGGATATGTGGGAAAACTGGAAAATAAATGCATTGTTGGTGGAGTTATGAATTCAGCCAACCATTCTGGAGAGCAATTGGGAACTATGCCCAAAGGGCTATAAAACTGTGCATAACCTTTGATCCAGCAATACCACTTTTAGGTCTGTATCCCAAAGAGACCATAAAAATGGTAAAAGGACCCATATGTACAAAAATATTTATAGCAGTTCTTTTTGTGGTGGCCAAGAATTGGAAATTCAAAGAAAGCCCATCAATTGGAGAGTGGCTGATCAAGTTGTGGTATATGAATATAGTGGAATACTATTGTTCCATAAGAAATGGTGAGCAGGTGGACTTCAGAAAAAACCTCAAAAGACTTCTATGAACTGATGCTAAGTGAAGTGAGCAGACCCAGGAAAACATTGTACACAGTAACAGTGACATTGTGCAATGACCAAGGTTGGTTGATAGACTTAGTTCTTCTCAGCAATGCAATGAACCAAGACAATTTCAAAAGACTCATGACAGAAAATGCTACTCACATCCTGAGAAAGAATTATGGAGTCTAAATGCAGATCAAGGCATACTATTTTCTTTCTTTTTTTCCTCATTATTCTTCCCTTGGTTCTAATTCTTTTTAACATCATGACTAATGTGGAAATATGCTTAATATGATTGTACATGCAGACCCTCTATCAGATTGGAAGGAGGGGGAGAAAATGTAAAACTTCTAAAATCTTATGGAAGTGAATGTTGAAAACTAAAAATAAATAAATAAATACTTTTAAAAATAGAGAGAGTAGAAAGGTACTGGGTATGGTAAGTGCAAAAGATCACCACAAAACAATAAAACTGCCATTAGCACACACAAAAAAGGTCTGAAGTTGTTAAGAATGACATTTTTAGGCTGTCTACAAACATCAAATACTCTGAATTTGAGATCTTTGCCCACTGACCAATAAATAGACGTACTATTGAAGCAAAAAAATAATATTAATCTTGAACTTCTTACTATATATGAAACCAAAGAAGGAAAGTTGATGCTACATGGAAAGATGGTTCACAGGTTTTCCTTGTAGAAGAAAATAAAGGATTGGGTGAAGTTGGCTTTACTGTTATGTCCAATGGCAATGATGGAATACTATTGTGTTATAAGAAACGACAAGGTGCTGGTTTCACAAAAACATGGCAAGACCTGTATGAACTGAGGCAAGGTGAAGTGAGAAGTGCTGTGCATAGTAACAGCGATGTTGATGATCAGCTGTGAAAGACTTGGCTACTCTGATCAATGCACTGATCTAAGACAATTCCAAAGGACTCATGACGAAAAAATGCTCTCCACCTCCAGAGAGAACTGGTGAACTCTTGAGTGCAAAATGAAATACAATTTTCTCACAGATCAAACTTCCAAAAGCTTACTTTATATTATTTGATAATAATAACAAAATTCATCTGAAGGAATGAAAATTCAGGATTCATAAGAGAAAAATGAAAAAAGAGATACGAGAAAGAAGGGAATCTAGTATTATTACATCTCAAATTATACTACAAAGCTGTAATTATCAAAATTATTTAATAGCAGTTAAAAAATAGAAAAATTAGCAAATGCAACAGATTAAGTACAGAAGTTTCAGAGATAATCATAAATAGTGGCAAATGTTCAATAAAATGAAGGAAATTATTGGGGTAAATATTTGCTATTTGAAAAAATCTGCTGGAAAGCAATCTAGAAGCAAATCAGCTTTAGACCAAAACTTACCATGTCCCACAATAAGTTTCAAAATGGCATATTACTGAAGGGAAGCAGATACATTTTACAATTATTATGGAAACAATTTTTCACCAAATAAGAGACAGAGAAGATCATAGGTCATAAAGTGGAGAATTTTTATTACATTTTATATATATATATATATATATATATATATATATATATATATATATATATTTACAAAAACAAAGTCAATGTAGTTAGAATTAAGAGGCAAACAGTTAACTGAGGGGAAAAACTTTGTAAGAAACCTCTTAAAAGTCTTATATTCAAGATACACGGGAAATTTATACAATTGTACTAAAACAAAAATCATTCTCCAATAGATAAATGGTCAAACAATATGAAAAGGAAGTTTTCAAAAGGAGAAACGCAAGCTATTGACAGCTATATGAAAAAATTCTCCAAATCCCTAATAATAATGGACAGACAAATAAATCAACTCTGGGATTCCAGCTTACACTCATCATAACTGCAAAGATGACAAAAGAGGAGGGAACATGGCACACTAATTGTTGAATTGTTGAAGAAGTCTGAGGAGCTAAAAAGTGGTCCAGTCATTCTGGAAAGCAATTTAAAACAATGTACAGAGTCATTAAACTGTGTAAACTCTATAACAGAGAAATAAACACTACTAGGTGTATATGCAAAAGAGGTAAAAAACAGAAAGGACCCATATACACAAAAATATTCAAAATAGTATTTTTTAAGGTAACAAGGAAATGGAAACAAAGTGGCTGGATGCCTATCACTGGGAAATGTATGAACACATTATGGTATTTTCATATATTAGAATATTACTGTGCCATATAAAAGGAGAGAAGTCTAGGAAGTCTTGTATGAATGGATTCAAAGTGAAGTGAATTAATGCAATACAATTAATAAAATGATGAAAAATGTAATAAGGAAAAACAACTTTGTAAGAATTAAACACATGGGGGAGGGGGGCTGAGACAAGATGGCAGAGTTAAAACAGGAACTTTTCTGAGATCCACTCCAACTACCTCCGATACTAAAATAAGATTCTAAACAAATTTTAGAGCTACAGAACCCACAAAGTGACAGAGAAACACAATCCCTCTCTGAAGGCATCATGGCAGGCAGACAGAAAGGGTCTATCACACTGGGCTGGAAGGCAAGGGCAGTCTCATGTGAGCCACATGTTTCTGGCCCAGGGGCAGCCCTGACCAGCAGCCCAGACACACCAGAGCAGACTTCAGGAAAGTGAATCACCAGCAGCTGTGGCAGTTTCCAGACTTCTCAACCCATAAACACCAAAGAGAAAGTAAAAGGTCAGTGGAGAACTCTGTTGGAACTGGGAGATGGAAGAACACAGTCCAGCCCCTGCTCCTGGGGTGAGAGGCAACAGAGGCACAGTGGTTGCAGCTGCTGCCACATGACTGCCTCCAGAGCTCCTGGCCTGCAGATCACAGGGGGACCAAACAACCATTCAGAGGGTAATGGCTCTTGCTTTGACCTGTTGGATCTGGATCACAGTCTTGGGTGGTGGTCCTGGGCTGTGGGGCCAGTGTGCCAGAGCTTGTGGTGACTGTAGAGAAGGCGCCCACCCGCCTCACAACTCTGACAACATTTGTGAAAACTCCAGTGATTTGGGAAACAGCTCTCTCCACTGTGGAAGCAGAGTTCTACCATGTCAAAGAGCTCAAAAGTCAAGTAATTGGATGGCAAGATGAGCAAGCAGAAGAAGCACAATCAGACCATAGAATCTTTTTTGGGGGGGGACAAAAAGGCTCCAGAAGAAGACAATGAAGTGAAAACTCCTGTATCAAACATTTCCAAGAAAAATATGCATTGGTTATAGGCTGTGGAAGAGCTCAAGAAGGATTTTCAAAATCAAGTAAGAGAAGTGGAGGAAAAATTGGGAAGAGAAATGAGAATGATGCAAGAAAATCATGAAAAACAAATCAACAGCCTGCTAAAGGAGACCCCCCCACACACACAAATACTGAAGAAAATAATGCCTTTAAAAAACAGACTAACTCAAATGGGAAAAGAGGCCCAAAAAGCCAATGAGGAGAAGAATGTCTTAAAAAGCCAAATTGCTCAGATGGAAAAGGAATTTCAAAAACTCACTGAAGAGAATAATTCCTTTAAAATTAGATTGGAGCAAATGGAAGCTAATGACTTTATGAGAAATCAAGATACTATAAAACAGATCCAAACAAATGAAAAAATAGAAGGCAATGTGAAATATCTCATGGGAAAAACCACTGACCTGGAAAATAGATCCAGGAGAGATCATTTAAAAATTCTTGGACTACCTGAAAGCCATGATCAAGAAAAGAGCCTGGAAATCATCCTTCAAGAAATTCTCAAGGAAAATTTCCCTGATATTCTAGAACCAGAGGGCAAAATAGAAATTGAAAGAATTCACTGATTGCCTCTTTAAAAAGATCCCCAAAAGAAAACTCCTAGGAATATTATAGCCCAATTCCAGAGTTCCCAGGTCAAGGAGAAAATATTCCAAGCTCTCAGGAAGAAACAATTTGAGTATTGTGGAAACATAATCAGGATAACACAAGATCTAGCAGCTTCTACACTAAAGGATCAAAGGGCTTGGAATATAATATTCCAGAAGTTAAAAGAGTTAGGATTAAAACTAAGAATCACCTACCCAGCAAAACTGAGTATAATGCTTTAGTGGAAAACATAGTCATTCAGTGAAATAGAGGATTTTCAAGTATTATTGATGAAAAAACCAGAGCTGAAGAGAAAATTTCACTTTCAAAGACAAGAAGCAAGAGAAGCATGAGAAGGTAAAGAGGAAAAAGAAATCATAAGGAACTTATTAAAGTTGAACTATTTACATTCCTACATGGAAAAATGATAATTGTAACTCATGAGACTTTTCTCAGTATGAATATAGTTGAAGGGAATATGTATGAAAATATACACGTATACCTTCATATATATATATATATATATATGTATAGGTGGGTGTATATGTATATAAATACACATGTCAATGTGTGTGTATATGTGTACATGTATACACAGACAGAGGGCACAGGATCAGTTGAATAGGAAGGGATGATATTTAAAAATAAAGTTAAGAATTGAGAGAGGAATATAATTAGAGAAAGAGAAAAGGGGAGAGAGAATAGGGTAAATTGTCTCATATAAAAGAGGCAAGAGAGAAAACTTACAATGGAGAGGAAGAGTAGGGAAGTGAAAGGGAATGGGTCAACCTTACTCTCATTGAATTTAGCTTAAGGAGGGAATAACATATACACTCATTTGGGTATCTTACCCTACAGGAAAGTAGTGGGAAGGTGATAAGATGGGGGATAATAGAAAGGAGGGCAGATCGGGGAGAGGGTAGTTAGAAGCAAACACTTTTGAAAAGGGACAGGGTCAAAGTAGAAAATACAATAAATTGGGGGTGGGATAGGATGGAGGGAAATATAGTTAGTCTTTCACAATATAACTACTATGGAAACATTTTGTGTAACTACACATGTACAACCTATATTGAATTGCTTATCTTCCCAGTGAGAGTGGGTGAGGAGGGAAGAAGGGAAAGAATCTGGAAATAAAAGTTTTAAAAACAGATGTTAAAAAATTGTTTTTTTTTTACATGCAATTCAGAAATAAGATATACAGGCACTGGGGAGAGAAATCCATCTTGCCCTACTAGAAAGTTAGAGGGAGTATGGGGAAGGATATGAGAGAGAGCAGATTGGGGGAAGAGGTATTCAGTAGGCTTGCTATCTCTCGGTGGGGGGTAGAGGAAAGACAAGAAAATTTGTAACTCAAAATCTTCTGGAAATGAATGTTGAAAACCAAAAATAAATTTAAAAAAGAATTAAACACACTAATCAATGTAATGACCAGTCATGACTCCAGAAGGCTGATGATGAAGTACGTTTCCTATCTCTTAGCAAAGAAGTTATGAACCTGGGATATAGAATGAGATATGCATTTTCCCATGTGGCCAATATATGAACTTTTTTTGCTTAATTATTTGCTTCAAGGGGCAATTTTTATTTTGTTCAAAAGTCACAGAAATTCAAAAAATAAAAATAGAAGAGCTTCAATGAAATATTTTTTAAAATACACAGAAGAGGGAAGAGAATGTAGAAATGGACATACAAATAAAGCAAGGCAAGGATTACCTTGTTAAATCCACTTACATGTATATTTGTATGAATATATACTTTTAAAAACCAAAAAAGAGAAAAATCACAGTTTCATATGCATTTCATTTTTCTGTGTACATTGAAAGGTCTATTATCTTTTAGTGTTTGTTAAGTTTACAAAGAAAAGAAAAATGCATATCTATATCTATATATCTCTATCTATCTATCTATCTATCTATATATGAAAAGAGCAATTTGAGTACTAAGTACATATAAAGGGAATCCTTGTAGAGGAAATAAAACAATTTTGAGGGGAATTAAGGGATCAATTCTCAAAATATATTATAGAGAGGAAGATATTAAACTCATGGAAAAAATCACAGCTATTATTATAGAAAATATAAATAATTACTAACATATGTCAATTTTCCTGTTCCCATAAAATTTGTGTGAGAATCATTTGTACACACATATCAAAAGGCCTCCTTGATGAAGTTCTGAAGGCGGGGGGGGGGGGTGTGATTAGGGAAGATCTTATAAAAATATTTTGTAGCAGACAAGACATAATCATACAGTTCTCCAAATGGCTCACCAAATATAAAGTCCCATTATATTTATTGTTTATTGACTTTTAAAAAACTGATTTGGAAGTGTAGAGTGGTAGCTTAAAGGCCTTCCTCCAAGAAAATGTATACCATGTATACCAAAAGATGTATACCAAAATCATATAAAACTCTTTGAAAGATGTAACAATGGAGATAAATTTTTTCTAAAATAATTATTAATATTTTGTAAGGCACAAAACATAGAGATGAATGTTCACCAAAGATGCTTTCCATGGTCAGAGATGTATAATACAAAGTTCAAATGGAAGAATTACCTGTAAACTATTCAGGCTTTCATATGCTCCTGTTTACAGAGTTATTGTGCTAATTGCGTTAAGCTCTTTAACGATGTGGAGTCATAAGGCTACATGAAATATATACAAATGAGATCTAGAATCACTCAAAAGTTAGATCTAATTATCCATAAGCAAAATCAAGCTGATGAAAAATGCCTATTGTCCAGACTGTGATAGGTAGTCAGATGAATAAATTATAGCTCTGGTCCACTAGTGTATTATTACCTGCCTACCTCTCTATGTAACTTTATATCTATTGAATATAACTTTTTAAAATTTTGGACAAAAATTGAAGTCAGATAATGAAATAAACCCAGAACTAAAGAGTTCTGGAAACTACAGCATTTGAAAAGATCTCCAGCTTCTTCCTCAAAGAAAATTCCATCTTTTTTACATTAATAGCCTTTGGATGATAAATTTTGGCTGCAAGTCATGGAATGCCATAATCACTGAAGAACAGAAGTTTCTGATCACCAAAAGGGCAAACAATGGAGAAGTGTATGATTGGTGCAAATAATTTTCAATGTATTACCAACAAAGGGTTAAGCACAGAAAGCAATAAAAAGATAGAATCAGAGAAATATTTGACTTGAAAAAGTGGTAGGCTGTTCATAAAATGAGATCTAGGGATAACCAATGAGTAATGAGAAAAGATCTAGAGGAAGACATCTGCTAGGTTGGACTAGGGCTCTGTGGGAGATTTATGGGAAAACGTGGATAAGACTCAGGTATGGGCAAGGTAAGAAACTGTATATAGTTTGTGATCTGTGCTAGAGGAAAGAGCATTCACATGAATGGACTCAGTGGTCCATTACAGAGTTGAAGTAATTCAGGGAAACCATCAATCATAGCATGGCACACTTAAAGTCTCTGATTTGGTAAGTTATAAGTCATTATATGTATATGCTGAAGTATATACTTACACACACACAATTATATATATATATATATATATACATATATATGTAAATATATACTAAATATCATTTTGTAAACTTAGGAATGATATAAATTTACTTAAGCTATTCTTATTACTTACTAATAAATTCTTATTCAAATTTTTAAAAAATAATCCTGACATCTGTGGTTCTTTTTATTTGCTTTGAATCTGTCTCTGGCATATCTTAAAAATCAACATAAGTACCAACAAAATTGTGTCACCTCGAGCACAGACTTCGTTAGTACCACTTTCCAGCTTCATCTCCTAAAGTTGATAGCGTCAATACTCATTAAGTGTAATTAATTAAGTACCATTGAAGAAAACAATGATAAAAAGAATTCTTAAGTAAGGTTACTGAATATTAACCTATAAGGCAACAACTTTAGGAACTCTTGGCACACAGACTGTTTAAGGAGATCAGAAGGAGATTACAGGGGACCACTTTCCAGTACTTGGTGCAGACCCCCGTTGCATTGCCCAGGCACAGTTTCCAGGTGCAGTCCCAGTGTGAAAAGGACACCAGGGTACCAGTGTTCAGGGGAGCAGGAGCCCTAGTCACAGACCAGGGTGGAGAGGAGTGCTTGTGGCAGCTCCCTGAAGAGGGGAGGCCCTTGTCTTAAGTATAGGGCAGGGAGGTGCTATTGCTTTTCCCAACTTGTATTTACAAGGCCAGAAGGAGCAAAACAGACTTTTGAGGAGAGACAGAGTAAAAAGAGAAGGATACACAGGGGGAAAATAAGTAATCAAAATTGTGAATGTGAATGGGATGAACCAACTCATGAAACAGAAGTAGATAACAGAATGGATTAAAAAGGAGAATCCAACAATATGTTGTTTACAAGAAACACATCTGAAGCAGAAAGATACATACATCCAAATTCTTAAAAGGAAAAGTTAAAAGAATTACAGGAGGAAATAGACAGTAAAACTATATTAGAGGGGACCTCAATTTTCCCCTCTCAGAGTTAGACCAACCTAACCAAAAAATAAATAAGGAAGCAGTTAAGGAGAAGACTAGGGGGAGAAAACTCATCCTCCTGAGTTCAAATCAGACCTTAGACACTTACTAGCTATGTGACTCTGGGCAGGTCACTTAGTTCTGTTTGCCTCACTTTCTTAATCTGTAAAATGAGCTGGGGAAGGAAATAGCAAACCACTCTAGTACCTTTGCCAAGAAAACCCCAAATGAGGTTACCAGGAATTGGACATGACTCAGAACAACTGAACAATTGAAAGAGTTAAAGGTGCAGACACTACATTTTTATTTGCACAGGTTGGTTTATCAGATTAGCACTAAGGGGATGAGATATGATTTAGCAAAAGAGAAAATGATAAGGCCAGGCCTTGGGTAGCAAAAAGTAGCATTAAGGCATTGGATCAAAGAGAGGAACATTGCCAATATGGTACTTGGTAGGATGCCTGGGAAAGAAAAGATGAGGGAAAAAAGGTGTCAAAGAGGGAGGGAGTCACCTAATACAAACTTTGTCTACATCAATGGTCCGAAATTTCCCCTGAAATTTATATTGTTTCCTGAGCAGTATATGTGTATGTGTCACCTACAAAATACACTAAAACACAAGAAAATTTAATAGATCAATTTGCCATAGCCAAGTTATAATTTTTAGTTTTTAATGGTGCTCTGCTAACATAAAACTACTTTGGTTGACCTATTTATTCCATCCCTCTCATTACATTTCATCTAAAACCAAAAAGCTAAACTGCTCTGGTTGGACTTGTAGTTGTAGTAACTATTCAATACCTGTTTGCAGAAACTATGGTCTCTAAAAATTATTTCTGAAATTCTTGAGAAAAATTCTAAGTGTCATGATTTTTTTTCAATTTAACCTTACTTGTGAAATTAAATTAACCCTACTTAAAATTTTTATATTTTTATATTTTATATTTTCATAAGGTACAGTATTTGAGGTACAGTCATAACAATTCCCTCATAGTTAACATTTTGTTCACAGACTCAAGTTAATCCTTTTTTCACAGTGAAATCAAACCAAGTGTTAATACTTCTCAGCTCTCAAAGTTAATTATAATTTATTTACTAATTCAGAAAATATTGAAAAAAGACATGAATAGAGAAAATACTATGTAGGCTTGTATATAATTCTTATAACCACAGAAAAGCTATGAAAGCACTTTAAAAATTCAAAGAGAATCATACAAATTTAAGGAACAGTACAAGTACATAGAAACAATTCCCTGTAAAATGAATCTTGGAAGAATATAAGAAATTGCTTTCAAGTTCTGTATTTCTTCTGCTCTTACTTCAGTATTGGCCTATGATATGAGCTCCTATGCCTCTCAGACAACCCTCATTTATACCTAAGGTAGAACAGTTATTTATGGATTATAATCCTATTTAAATGACTGATTCCACAATCCATTAGTAAAAGCCACTAGACATTGGTCAACTGAGAAAGAAGGCACCCCAGTACACCTCTCTATCAGGTACTCATTTAAAGGTTTAAGGAAAAAAGAGGGACAGGAGGTGGTGTCATAAAATGTCCAAATAAAATGGGTCTGCTCATATTGACATGAAATTTAAAAGTCCCTAAATCTACTTCAGAAAAGAATTAGTTTCAAATCATGTTTATGTTTTGTTTGAAAAGACTCATTTTTCATCTAATAGTAAAAGAGCTGTTGGAAAATGACAAAGTCTTAAACCCCAAGGGTTTAAATTAAATGGCTAATCTGATATAGTTGGTTCCCAATTCTTAGAATTCCCCTGAGTCTTATCTCTGCTTCCCTTTCAAGTAACATTAGGAAATGGCTCAATATGGTGTAGGACATGAACATAATAGAATATTATTGCTACACCACCAAAAGAAAAAAAAAAAGAATTCAGAGAAACCTAGGAAGACTGATGAGTGAAGGCAGCAGAATCAGCAAAATATGCACAATGACAGCAATGTCAATCCAAGCTTAGCCCCAGAAAGGAGTTCAGAAAATATACCTTCCTCCCTTCAAAGAAGAGGTTGGAGACTACAGATGTGGAATGTTGCACATACTGTCAAACTCAATCCATGTATTGGTTGCTGGACTGTTATTTTTCTTTTTTTAATCTTTTTTTATAAGGGGATGTTATAGAAAGGGGAAAATACGAGTCTTGGAAATGAAGGTAATTTTTTTGTAATGAAAATATTGAAGATAGCCTCCTTTATAGGTAAAAGGCATTCTGAATTATCAATGCTTACAAAAGTGTTAAATTTCATCGTTTCAACTCTTATCATTAATTCTGATGAACTTAGCAAAAGCAGTATTACCAGGTAGAATAGTAAATTAGTTTATTTACCATTGTATACATAAGCTAAATATTAAGGGAAAACTTATTAATAGACATATATAACTCACACACATAAAATAAATATCCTTTTTATGGTCCCTCTGTGTTGGACATACTCTTACATATCTTGATCAATTTTTCTACCCAATGAATAAAATTCTTTTTTGGGCATCAGGTCAATAAAATGAGAAATACGGTTAGACATACAGAAGAAATCAGAAATGGAGGCTATGTCCCAGACATCTTGATCAAAATCCTGCAATTCCAGCTTTTTAAAATGTTCTTCTGTTATGTCATCAGCACGACTAACAGCAAGAGCAAATTCTAGCATAGCTAACTCTCGAGGTGATAAGTCAGCCTTTTTCCAAACAGCAATGACCTGATCAGGCAGAATGGAATTTTTGGAATACACACTATGTAGAGCACACAGTAGGAGCACCTTTTGCTAGCACTTGCAGCTATGATGATGAGTTTTTTATCAGTCTTGCTGAGATGTCCCGTTTCTTTGTTGATAATGGCATTGTAGTACTCAAAAAATGCTCTGAATTTCCCTGGTTGATGCGCTAAGGCCTTAAAGACATTGGGTAAAAATCCATTCTTTTTTTCTACCTCTTCCATGAACTCTACTACATCAAAAGGTAGTTCCTTTTTATAAGGAACAGGATCACAACCAATAGGCTTTGTGGATTCTTCTGACTGAGTATCATTGGAATGGCTTGTTAGTTTAATTGCTGAAAGGGTCCCAAGTCCATTTGTCAATCATCGAGGAACACTTGAAGCCAGCCATGGGTGCAGAAGGCACAGGAAGAGTCTGTAGCGGCAAGCACCCCAATATCCCCAGGGTAGCTGCCAATATAGGTTCTTAGATCTGCTTTTGTAAAGGAAAGCAACTCAAAATCAGTTAACAAGCTTACTTTAATCAAACAAACACACATTACCTAGTTCAGGGGAAAAAGGTCAGCACCCCGAACTTCAGAGTTACAGAACTTACAGATCAGACAGGCTTCCAAACTGTCCCAACATTATATGCATCAATACCAAATCACAGTTACCAGAGAGGGAAGCATCAACATCTGGGTTTTCAAAGCCGGGGGGCTCTCAACAACGGCTTCCCAGAGTCTCATCTGGTCATATCACACAACACTTCTCAAAGTGAGCCCCAAAACAAAGCCTCTCCTCAGGGTTTATATAGTCTTCTCCTAGCTCAGAGATTGTAACAACCTCCTTGACCCACTGCCCAATGACAAAGTATCAAGGTGTGGGCTTCCCTGAAAAACAAGCCTCCCACCACAGGCTCCAGGTGCACTTAAGCTAGGGGCAGGGAAGATCTTTAAATCTGCATTTCCATTACAGAGTCCCACTGTGGAGTGTCCTGTCTGTGGGTCGCTTGCCTTTCCCAACCAGACTTCTGGGACTGGGAGAGTAAAACTGCAAGTGCCATGATTTCTTAGGAGAGTGTATGCATTTAATTTTGAAAGAGACTTGGTGGGGAGGGTATCCCTCTCCATTTTGAGTTGCTTGGTTGTTTTTCAATTGTGCTTGACTCCTCATGACCCCATTTGGAGTTTTCTTGGCAAAGATCCTAGAGTGGGGGGCGGCTAGGTGGCGCAGCAAATAGAGCACCAGCCCTGGCATCAGGAGGACCTGAGTTCAAATCCGGCCTCTAACGCTTAACACAAAAACTAGCCCTGTGACCTTCAACAAGTCACTTACCTCCAATTGCCCTCCAAAAAGAAAAAAAGAGATACTAGAATGGTTTGCCATTTCTTTTTTCCAGCTCTTTTTACAGAAAAGGAAATTGAGGCAAACAGGATTAAGTGACTTGCTTAGGGTCACAAAGCTCATAGGCTTCTGAGTCCAGATTTGAACTCAGGAGTCTTCCTGACTGCTGGTCCAGAACACTGCCCATTGCCACCTAGCTGCCGTCCATCTTGAGAACCATAAGTCAGCTCTGATGTAGTGGATAGAGTGCAGAATTTGGGATTAGGAAATCCTGGGTTTCAATCCCAAATCACATATTTACTACTTCTGTGGCCCTAAGCAAGTCACTAAAACCTCTTTGTGTCTCAGTTTCTCCATCTTTAAATATAGGGAATGAATTAAGATGACATCTACGGTTAGTCCTAGTTCTGAATCTATGATCCTATGACCCATCCCTGAAGCCAAAGCTATTAAGTGAAGAACACAGGTGCCTTAAGGCCTTTTACACTTCTCTGTCACACACACACACACACACACACACACACACACACACACCCCTACCTCTCTTCCAGAAAGGAAGAATTTAGAATAATTTTGTTCATATCAGTTTCAGTTTCAAAGAAAAACAGAATTGCCTGCTGAATAGATACTGATAGAATGATTTGTAAAATTGAAACTTCATCATACTATGCTTATTAATTATTAAGAGTAGCTTGCATCTTTTCTGGATCCATGTATTAAATAAATTTAATTTACTTGACAATTCAGGGATGGAATCCGTTTTGTTCTCCAAAACTCTTCATCTCATCTAGAAGTCAGAAAGTTAAATGGCTCTGATATATATCACATAAAACTTGGTTCTACAACTTCTGGGTCAAGTATATTATGAACAAGATCTAGACCTCAAATGTCAGATGCTGATTCCAAGTTTTAATTCAGTACCTCACTTAAAATTTTAATAATACTCACCACTATTTGGCTGTAAATACTAGTCTTGGTAAATGAAAGTATTGCTTTTTCATCCAAATTATTAAGTTTTGTTCTAGACTTTACTCTGGGCTCCATTTCTATAACTTCCTCATCAATTTTCAAGTCATGAGACAATATTGATCCATGTAGATTTTTTTTTGCTCCTTCTGCAATAACATTGTTGAGTGTGGAAAATAAAGAATGAGTCTTGACCTAAGCAAAGAATATTTATTAAAAATATGTTTAAATGTTAATTTATGTGAAATAGTATTATTTTCTGAACAGATGAAATAGAAATTTTGAAAGAAAATTAAATTTTTATTAGTGGCATTGTAGTCAAGTAATTTAAAACAATGAGCCTCAGTTTTTTCATCTATGAAATTAGGATAACACCTGTAATATTCCTCACAGGATTTTTCAGAGGCTTAAATAGTATAATAGATTAAAAGTATTTTACAAATCTTAAAATGCTATGCAAATTTTAGTTATTACTAACAACAGTAATATAATAGAGGGGAATTTTTACTTCTGGGTATTAATAATCAGTAGTCAGTGTTTCTAATTATGAGAACCATAGACGTCATCAACAAAATCAATGTCATTAAAAATCAAAATAAATTTTAAAAATCATTTAAAAAATCAACAAAAGATGCTGAGTTTTAGTCACAAATTTCCATATTTTCTACCCATTGTTTACTTATAAAAACTTCAGGAGAATCCTATAATAATAGCTAATTATTATGCTGGGTCTGGTTCAATATATAGATAAAATCAAATCCTTGAAAAAAAAACTACATATATTGTTCTACTGCATATGACCAAAAAAACCCCAAATGCACACATACCAATGTTAAATACTCAAATTCAATGATGTACTCTGGCAAGACAAGGTCATGATCAAATACAAACCACTTGCTCTGCCGAAGGTTGCAGTTACAGTTTTTGTGTGATATTAAGGAGCCTAAGGTAAAAAGATCACAATTTCAAAATAGAATAGATTTTTCCATTTGTATTTTACAAATACCAAAAAAATCTTAAATACAAACATATAGTTTCCTAAAATAATGTATTTTTTTCTCTTCACCAATTCCTGTAACACTCATAGACAGAGCTTTAATTTTGAACTATTTTCTAATTCTCTATATCCCTAAAGTTGTCTTCCTCACCACCATATTAATACTATTTTATTCACAAATTTTAAAAATTGTTTTCTTTTTTTCTTATATATTTTTACTTTCCTATCCAATTCTTCACATCTTTTTGCCAGATGTACAGTACTTCGTACAACACTACATCAAACCCTTTATTACCTCAAACAGTGTTTTTGCATTCCTTGATGATGCCATTACTTTCTTCTCACAATTCCACACACCTAGGTTGGGTACATGTAATATTGTATACATGAAATAATTAGGGAGAAAAGAGATAAGGAAAAAGGAGGGGGAAAGAGTTGAAGTTCATACACTGTCTTTTTTTTTTTTTTGGAGGAGGGAAGGCAGGGAAATTGGGGTTAAGTGACTTGCCCAAGGTCACATGGCTAGTAAGTGTTAAATGTCTGAGGCTGGATTTGAACTCAGGTCCTCCTGACTCCAGGGCTGGTGCTCTATTCACTGCACCACATAGCCACACCAAGTCAGTAATTTTTTATGGAAAAAATTAAGTTCTGTGAAAAGTAGGAATTAAAGAGTTAAAAACATCACACTAAACACAAATATTCAGCACTAAGAAAGATGAAATCATGATACCCATGATGGCAGACATACTTAGTAAACATTTCCGAGGCATGAATACTGAATTAAACATTGGATAGTTGACTTTACAGATGGAATCCTGTTCACGAGCCTGAATGCTACGTCCAAGAAAAACTTTTGTCATTATGAGTATTCCTAAATGTGGAAAAACATGAAATACTTTACTTGGTATATAATAATAATAGTTGCATAATACAGTTCTGTTGCTCATGCTTATGAAATAACATTTTCCCAAAATTTCCCATGACTGAATAAATCTTAAAAAGTCAGCAAGAACAAAAAGATTTAAGAATACTTCATCTTAAAAACAAGTAACCAAAATAAGTAAAACTTTTAGTTAATTAGGTTAATTTCTCCTTCCAAAGGGGGTTGAGTCATTACAATAAATTATGGATCCAGGCAAATACATAAGACTCGGTTTAGTTCAGATCAGCTGCAGAACAAAGAGAATAAATCAGTGAATGAAGAATAAAAGAGATTTTGTTTTTCCCACTCTTTTTTTTAAATTTTATTTTTTTAAACAAATGCTTTATTAAGTTCTGTTTTACATCATTCATTTCCGCCAGATTTTGAGTTACAATCATTTTCCCCCCATTATTCCCCTACCCAACCTCCCAGAACAGTAATCCCACAAGATATCGCTTCCTCCAATCTGCTCTCTCCCATACCTTCTCCCATACCCCATCGATTTTTCCATTAGAGGAAGGTGAGTCTTTGTGTCCCAATGCCTGCACATCTTATCTCCCTATTATAAGCAAAAGAGTATTAATAATAGTATTTATATATATTTGAAACATTTAATGTTAAGACCTCAAATTTCAGATCCATTTCTTCCTCCCTTGTCACCCATTCCCTCTTGGGAGATAAGTAATTCAGTGTATGTTGTACATGTCTAGCTATGCAAAACATTATCATAGTAGATATATTGTACAAGGCTGCTTATAATTCCCTCCCACTCATCCTACTCCCCACCTGGTCCATTCCCTACATGATCCTGTCCCTCTTTTATAGTGGGTACTTCCAACCTCCCCTCACCCCAAGGATGCCTCCCATCCATCATCCCTCCTCCCATCACACTTCCCCCTATCCTGCTGCAGGTTGAGATATCCCATTTACTATGTATGTCATTTTCTCCCTGAACCAAATTCAGTTTGAATGTGGTTTTGCCTTTTTAGCCTTCCTTATTCTCCCCCTCTTTTGCAACCACTTCCCCTTGCTTCTTCTTCATGGGATAGTTTACACTACCCTGTCTCTCCCCATCTCCTCTTGCCACTTTCCTCTCTCACCTCATAATTTCATCCCTTGAGTATTCTCCCTTCCCAAAAAATTCAACTTATGCCGTCTATCCATATATAACTGTAACCATATACACACACATTCACATATGTTTTCATATGACCACACCCCCTTCTTCCATTATTTTCATAGTGAGAAAGATATCATCAGTCCCAGTTATTGCTTTTCCATATAGGAATGTAAATAGTTCAACTTTGATAAGTTCCTTTTGATTTTTTTTCCCTGATTACCTTCTCAGGCATCTCTTGCTTCTTGTGTCTGGATGTCAAATTTTCTATTCAATTCTGGTTTTTTTCTCAAGAATGCTTGAAAGTCTTCTATTCCACTGAATGACCATATTTTCCCCTGAAACAAAATACTCAGTTTTGCTGGGTAGGTGACCCTTGGGTTCATTCCCAGCTTTTTTACCCTCTGGAAAATCATATTCCATGCCGTTCGATCCCTCAGTGTAGAAGCTGCCAGGTCCTGTGCTATTCTGATTGTGTTTTCACAATATTGAAATTGTTTCTTCCTGGCTGCTTGTAGTATTTTCTCCTTGATCTGGGGATTCTGGAACCTGGCTATAATATTCCTGGGAGTTTTCTTTTTGGGGTCTTTTTCAGGAGGTGATCGGTGGATTCTTTCAACCTCTATTTTGCCCTCTGGATCTAAAACATCAGGGCAATTTTCCTTGAGAATTTCTTGAAGGGTGATTTCTAGGTTCTTTCTTTGATCATGGCTTTCAGGTAGTCCAATCATTTTTAAATTGTCTCTCCTGGATCTATTTTCCAGGTCAGTGGTTTTTCCCATGAGATATTTCACATTGCCTTCTAATCTTTCATTTGTTTGGATCTGCTTAACAGCATCTTGATTTCTCATAAAGTCATTAGCTTCCATTTGCTCCAGTCTAACTCTGAAGGAATGAATCTCCTCAGTGAACTTGAGATTCTTTTTCCATCTGGCAAATTCGACTTTTTAAGGCATTCTTCTCCTCATTGCCCTTTTTGGGCCTCCTTTGCCATTTGAGTTAGTCTATTTTTTAAGGTGTTGTTTTCCTCAGTCAGGCTGTTGACCCTCATTTCATACTTTTCCTGCATCCTTCTCATTTCTCTTTCCAATTTTTTCCTCCACTTCTCTTATTTGATTTTTAAAGTCCTTCTTAAGGTCCTCTATGGCCTGCAACCTGCTCATGGTTTCCCCTGGGGCTTTTGGAGCAGGACTTCTGACCTCACAGTCCTTTTCCCGCTCTATGCCCCTAAAATAGGAGTCTAGGGTTGCATTTTTCTGTTTCCTTTGCCTTGGCATGTTGCCACTTAATTGCTTGACTTTTGGGCTTGTTGCCACACTATGGCTTTAAGGCCAGATAGAGGAATTTTCGTCCCGAGACGTGTGGGGGGCAACTTCCGTTTCTGGCAAGCTGTAAACCCACCCACGACTTCCACCCTAGATCACAATCCAGATCCAGGGAGGTTAATGCAAGAGCGATTACCCCCAAGGTGATCGCTGGATCTCCCTACAAATTTGCAGGCTGGGAGCGGGAGCTGCCTCTGAAAACTACAAAATGGCGTTTGTCCTCAGCGGCTTCTAGCCCCCAGGGGAGGGAGCTGACGCATTCCCTAATACCAGTCCCAAAGTCCATAGGACACTAACCTCTTACTTTGTCCCAGGCAAGTCTATGTTGATAATTCTGGAGTCGTCACAGCTCCTGGTGTTCTGGGGTTCCTCCAGCTGGCTGCTGGCCCTGCCGCCCTGGGGCTAAAACCTTGGCTCATGCGGACCTGGGCTAGGCTCCGCTCCTGCGCTCTGCGCGCTGCACACTGCCAGGTCCCAGACCGCTGCGCTGGTCCTTCCTGCAGGGCTGCTGGGCTGTCCTCAGCGGGAGTTTAGCTTCCCTATGTCATTCTGTGGGTGCTGGGGCTCCAGAAGTTGTTCAGAGTCCCCTTTTACATCGTTTGGGGGGAATGTGGGGGCAGAGTGGCTTGGATGAGCTGTTTCTACTCCGCCATCTTGGCTCCACCTGTTTTTCCCACTCTTACAACATTAAGATAAAAAGGGCCAGAGTGAATAGTCAGGACCTTAGAGAAATTGAGGGAGTGCAAGACAGAATAATATGGGAAGAACCTGCCTACCACATCTCTTCATCAATCCCTTAGACTCAGTCTTAGGTTATGAGTGCTAGAGAATGGAAGCCCCAGAGCATCCTCTCAGACTCCTGAAGAATGGTTTACAGACTGCTTTTTCTCAGATTCCAGGCTAGAGACAAAAGGCTAAGACTGGTGAATCGTGTACCACTTCAAAAGCTCAGATATGTCAAAATATGCCAATTCATAAAACAACCGATACCACTTAAAGTTTGTCCATGGCTATATCTGGGAATATAAGGAAAGAAGCAGGGCCTTTTGTTGACTATTTTCCAAGATACCTGTCTGGTGGCTTGGATGACATCTGTCTGGTGTCCTAGATGATTCTACTTAAATCATCAAAATTTAGGTCACCTGGCCACCTAAGTATGATCTTTTACTGTGCACTTTGGTAGGCTACCATAACATGGTCCAAGGTACCTGTTTTTCCTAAAAACTTGGCATGTGTTCATTCTGTTCTTCTGTTGTCCATTTATGTTCTATCTTTAAAATGAATTAAAGTAAAATATTAAATTTTATTTAAATTGGATGATATATTGAAATGAAGCTCATTCCATCTAAATCACACACTGAAATAGAAACTGAATGGGTGAAAAGATATAAAAACAAAATATAATGGCTTTTTAAGACTTTTAAAAAAATTTATAAATAAACATAACAAATAAAATGTTAGCACTATAAGGTTCTAAAATACTGTTCATTTACATTACCATGCCTGTACATTTCTGGATCAAGAGAATTTTTCTTTTCATCCTTGATTTGTTTCTGTATAAATTCGATTCTGGGACCTTCACACAGACTAAGACTGTTCGAAAGGATTACAGCTTCTTTTTTGTGAGATGACTATTAAGATAAAAACAAAGTCTGAGTATGTTAATTTACTGACATTTCTTCAATTTCAGTGTCTTCTAGATAATAATGCTTCTTACTTCATGTGAATGGTATCTATGAAGAGAACCACATTTTTGGCACAAACTTATTTTAATGGGATGGAAATCATACAAATACAATATGATTCCACAAATGTATAATATACAATGAAAATTATGTGAAATTTTCTAATTGAATATAAAAATAAGCTTGTTAAAAATTATCTGAAGCTATTGGAAAAACAGCAAAAAATAAAGAATAATATTACTCTAGATAACAGGTACAATAGCAACATAATTTTTTCAAAAATCATTCCAATAAGTCTGCACATGATGTTAGTTTTTTAAGAACACAGTTTTTGTGAGGATATATTATTGGATTGTTATGCCAATGAAATCTCTTATTTTATGCAAATAACTGCAGTGCATACTTCAAATTTATATATTATTCCCCAAGCCTATAAAATTTAGTATATGAACATCTTATTCTATTAGATTGTGGTAAATTTTTGAGGAAATGGTATTGCTTTTCATTATTATACATCAATCATCCAACACAATGTCGTATAAATAGCAGAAACTTCATAAATATACAATTAAATGCATAAATTTCAACAATTTGAAAAACCTTTTACAAAATGTACATTTCATAAAATTCAATTGAACACTTATTAAATATTATGCAAAGCAAGGCACCTTACTAGGTCCTTGGGACACAAAGATTAAATGACACTTTTGAGGAGCTTATGGTCTTTTCATAATTTTTTTTAAAGAAAATGGGGAAAAAGTATACTTTAACCTACACTTAGAGTTTATCATTTTTCTCTCTAGAGATGCAAAGAATTTTTCATCATGGGATTCTTTGGAACTGTCTTGGATCATTGTCTTGATCACAGTAGCTAAACTTTTCAGAGTTGATCATAGTTAAAATATTGCTATTACTGTACTGAATATTCTCCTGGGTTTGCTCACTTCACTTTGCATCAATTAATGTAAGAATTCCTGGGTTTTCTTGAAATCCACCTGCTCATCATTTCTTATAGCACAATAGTATTCCATTACATTCATAAACCACAACTTGTTCAGCCTTTCCCCAATTGATGGGTATCCCCTTAATTTCCAATTCTTTGCCACCACAAAACAAGCTGCTATAAATTTTTTATACAAGTAGGTCCTCTCCCCTTTGATCTCTCTGGGATACAGGTCTAGTAGTGATATTTTTGGGTCAAAGGGTATGCCCAGCTTTATAGCCCTTTGGGCACAGTTCCAAATTGTTTGCAGCAATGATTGGACCATCTCAATAAATGCCATCTTCATTTGTTGAGAACCTATTCCTAAAGAGGAGACAAAGTCTGCTCAATCCTTTGAGACACTTCTTGGGTTGTTTTTAAGTGAATATTTTTAAAAAGTGCAATAACATGTTCTTTGACAATGTTTTTCTGTTTATGCAAAATGGAGAAAATCTATACTGACTGTTTTATTCATGTTTGTGAACTTCTTTTTCTCTCCCCTGCATACAAATGTCTTGGGTGGTAGTTGGCTCCTGGGCTATCTGAATTACCATGTACAGTGGTTCAGAATGAAGGTAGAATATGAAATGAAGAGAATGTTGGGTGCCTAGCCTCAGCAAAAGTTCTGATATGGAAAGGAGACACTGAAAGTGGAAATAACGCAGCCTCTGGAATAAGAATTGTGTTTAAAACTTAGCTTTGTGATGTTTGGAAAACATCATTTAACATATTTGAGCCTTCATTTCCTTATCTATCAAATAAGGGGTTGGACTAGGTGGCCTTTGAATTCCCTTTCAGCTATAGATCTCTGATCCTACCAGGACACTAAGAGTGAGACTTAAATCAAATCAGCAAGCATTTACCAACATAAGCTACCATGAGGTTATAGGGAGCTGAGGAAAGAGATCTGCTTGTCTGGTACAAGACGGCATGGTTCCTATTGCTCTTGAGATCCCTCTTTAGTGTGAGGGCTTGGTTTCCGGGGACCAGTACACCATAGAAGCCTTTATAGTAGTAGATGCACACAGGTCTAAAGGAGAACTTTTGAGTAATAAACATACTAGAGTAGATCCCTGCCTCACTCAGGTTTGTTAGCAAACTTGTTCACTGGGAAAGATAATGGGTAACATCTGCTAGAGGCTGAGGAGAACAAAAAAACTGCAAAAGGAAAGAGAGAGATTTGTGATAATGACTACCACCTGGCTAATATTTAAGGAAAGCTGTAGAATTGTGAACAACAACAGGGAAAATGGCTAGAAGTGAGAGTTATGGGAATTAACAATGCTGAGCAGACAGAAGACTGAGGAAGTGAGCACCAACATACAGGAGGCAATCATGACTATTCACTGATGAAGCCCAACCTAGGGTAACACTGGAAAGTCTTTTTTGTATTGCACAGGGTTTTTGGAGGACAGTTGCACAGTGTGGTAAGTATTACTTTCTACAGGCTTGGATGCAAGTCCTTTTAGTTTCTGTTAACTTGTAAGGAGTTTTAGGTTTGTAAGGGGAATTGGTAACTACTTTTTTTTTTGCAGGAGGGTGGGGGATGGAAGCAGGAACAGGGCTCTCAGACACTGAGTATTTCAAATTATCTATGAAAAAAATGAATCATTATTTGTTAGAGGCCCCACCAAAATATTCCCAAGCTCTTTGTATCATGAAAGAGTCTATGATAAAAAGTTTATACTTGTAATACACTTTCCTATATTATTCTTATATAATATTCCTGCTATTTAATATAAGAAAGGGAATTTGGGGGTGGTTCACATTTGGTATTAGGTTAAGGAGGACCCCTTGTCTAGAAATGCTCTCCACCAATGCCTTCTGTTTTCCGTTAAGGTCCTCAGCTGAGCGGCTCTCAGTCAATGTTTATGAAGTTCTCTTTTCAGGCATCTCAATTCATAGCACGTTCTTCCTATTCTTGAAAGTCTTCTGTTTTCATTACTTTCTCCTCTATTGTCTCATGAATCTCTTTATTCTGCAACAATCTAACTTATTTATGGTCAGAAACCCATTTTGGTTCTTAGGTTTTAACACATCCTTCTGCATTGGCGAATGTTCCCAGGGACACTACTTTCTCAAAAAAAAAAAAAAAGTGGAGAAATACTGTGGTGAAAAAAGTGTTTTATATTCCCCTATCCCGTCCCTTTGTTTTGTACAAAAAGCAATGACTGGGCTTACAACAGAAGTCTCAAAAGATTTGTGACTAGCACTTCTCTCCACTACAGACTTCTCTCTCCCATGTGGCTTGTACTGATGTTTGCTCTTTTATCCATTTTCCCTGTTTGGGGCATCAATAGTTTACTTAAAGAGCTGGTTGGCATTACCTCTGTTTCTGGTCATATTATTCTTTATCTAATTGGGTATTATTTTTTATGTCTGCTTTAACAAGTCAGGGTTGTTGTCTTGTTACATGTAAGGTTGCTTTGGTAAATGATTCCTATATTGGAAATTTTTAGTTTTCTGTCAATCAATTTCTTTTGTGTGATGTCAATCATGTCTAGTGCCTCATAATTCTCTTCTTGAAGAAAATATTCACAATATATAGGTGTGAGGCTTTTTTTAGTATCTGCAAGTTTTTGGTCTCTCCAATTTTTAAATCCTAGACCATGTTATTTCTCTTTTCCTATGTCCATCTTGGTATTAGCATCAACAAATACTAAAGTATATGTTGATTTAATTTGGAAAATCTTAAAATGTTCTCTAGAGAATTTCTCTACCTCTTCATCCTCTTCAACAGATGCTAGTGCATAAACAGCAATTATCCTCCTAGTGGTATTTTTGGAATTGCTTTATCTTTTTTTCTTTTAAAAAATATTTTTAGTTTTCAACATTCATTTCCACAAGATTTTGAGTTACAAATTTTCTCCCCATCTTTCCCTTACCTCCCACCCCAAGATAGAGAGCCTACTGAATACCCCTTCCCCCAATATGCTCTCTCTTATATACCCCCCTCTAATTTTCTAGTAGGACAAGATGGATTTCTATCCCCAGTGCCTGTATATCTTATTTCCGAGTTGCACGTAAATTTTTTTTAATATTTGTTTTTAAAGCTTTGATTTCCAGATTCTTTCCCTTTTTTCCTCCTCACCCACCCCCACTGGGAAGATAATTCAATATAGGTTGTACATGCGTAGTTACACAAAATGTTTCCATAGTAGTTATATTGTGAAAGACTAACTATATTTACCTCCATCCTATCCTGCCCCCCACTTATTCTATTTTCTACTTTGACTCTGTGTGTGCCTCTAACTACCCTCTCCCCCTATCTGCCCTCCCTTCTATCATTCCCCATCTTATCTCCTTCCCCCCCTACTTTCCTGTGGGGTAAAATACCCAAATGAGTGTGTATGTTCTTCCCTCCTTAAGCCAAATTCAGTGAGAGTAAGGTTGATCCATTCCCTTTCAGCTTCCTATTCTTCCCCTCCAATGTAACAGTTTTGTCTTGCCTCTTTTATATGAGATAATTTACACCATTCTATCTTTTTCTTTTTCCTCTTATATTCTTCTCTCACCTCTTAATTTTTTTAGATATCATCCCTTCCTATTCAACTCATCCTGTGCCCTCTATGTATACATGTACACAATACATACACTCACATATGCATTTATACATATTCCTATATACTTCTATTCCCTTCAACTATTTCCATACTGAGAAAAGTTTCATCAGTTACAATTATCATTTTTCCATGTAGGAATGTACATAGTTCAACTTCAATAAGTTCCTTACAATTTCTTTTTCCTCTTTACCTTCACTTCTCTTACTTCTTGTCTTTGAAAGTCAGATTTTCTGTTCAGCTCTGTTTTTTTCATCATGAATGCTTGAAAGTCCTCTATTTCATTGAAAGAACATATTTTCCCCTGAAGCATTATACTCAGTTTTGCTGGGTAATACTTGGTTTTAATCCCAGCTCCTTTGACCTCCATAATATCATATTCCAAGCCCTTCAATCCCTTAGTGTAGAAGCTGCTAGATCCTGTGTTATCCTGATTATGTTTCCACAATACTCAAATTGTTTCTTCCTGACAGCTTGGAATATTTTCTCCTTGACCTGGGAACTCTGGAATTGGGCTATAATATTCCTAGGAGTTTTCTTTTGGGGATCTTTTTAAAGAGACGATCAGTGAATTCTTTCAATTTCTATTTTGCCCTCTGGTTCTATAATATCAGGGAAATTTTCCTTGAGAATTTCTTGAAGGATGATTTCTAGGCTCTTTTTTTGATCATGGCTTTCAGGTAGTCCAAGAATTTTTAAATGATCTCTCCTGGATCTATTTTCCAGGTCAGTGGTTTTTCCCATGAGATATTTCACATTGCCTTCTATTTTTTCATTTGTTTGGATCTGTTTCATATAGTATCTTGATTTCTCATAAAGTCATTAGCTTCTATTTGCTCCAATCTAAGGAATTATTCTCTTCAGTGAGTTTTTGAAATTCCTTTTCCATCTGAGCGATTTGGCTTTTTAAGACATTCTTCTCCTCATTAGTTTTTTGGGCCTCTTTTGCCATTTGAGTTAGTCTATTATTTTCATTTGAGTTAGTCTATTCTTTTCTTCAGTATTGAATTCATTTGCCATTTCAGTTAGTCTATTATTTTCTTCAGTATTTGTGTGTGTGGGGGTCTCCTTTAGCAGGCTGTTGATTTGTTTTTCATGATTTTCTTGCATCATTCTCATTTCTCTTCCCAATTTTTCCTCCATTTCTCTTACTTGATTTTGAAAATCCTTCTTGAGCTCTTCCACAGCCTATAACCAATGCATATTTTTCTTGGAAATGTTTGATACAGGAGTTTTCACTTCATTGTCTTCTTCTGGAGCCTTTTTGTCCCCCCCCCCCCAAAAGATTCTATGGTCTGATTGTGCTTCTTCTGCTTGCTCATCTTGCCATCCAATTACTTGACTTTTGAGCTCTTTGACATGGTAGAACTCTGCTTCCACAGTGGAGAGAGCTGTTTCCCAAATCACTGGAGTTTTCACAAATGTTGTCAGAGTTGTGAGGCGGGTGGGTGCCCTCTCTACAGCCACCACAAGCTCTGGCACACTGGCCCCACAGCCCAGGACCACCACCCAAGACTGTGATCCAGATCCAACAGGTCAAAACAAGAGCCATTACCCTCTGAATGGTTGTTTGGTCCCCCTATGATCTGCAGGCCAGGAGCTCTGGAGGCAGTCATGTGGCAGCAGCTGCAGCCACTATGCCTCTATTGCCTCTCACCCCCAGAGCAGGGGCTGGACTGTGCTCTTCCATCTCCCAGTTCCAACAGAGTTCTCCACTAACCTTTTACTTTCTTTTTGGTGTTTATAGGTTGAGAAGTCTGGAAACTGCCACAGCTGCTGGTGATTCACTCTCCTGAATTCTGCTCTGGTGTGTCTGGGCCATTGGTTGGAGCCACTCCAAGTCTGGGCCAGAGTGACTCATATAGGACTGAGGTCTAAAAGAGAGGTCTTTTCATCTTGACGTGAGGCTGGCTCTCAGATTCCATGATTCTTCTTCCATGGTCCCAATTCCTGCTTGAATCTACCCAACTGTCACTGAGATTCAAGGGCAGGCTGCTCTCAGTTCCTTGTCCAGATCCTTGTCCAGTTCCCATTCCATACTGAAGCTCACAGTGTCCAGTCCACCTCAAGTCCTTCACAGTTTCTGTTCCTGGGAAGACAAAGCTTAACAAGGCCACAATAACATTCATACATACTGCTGGCACCACCATCAATTCACTATCTGCATGTGAAATCAACACAGACCCACCAACAAGGTCTGAGAACTCAAAACAAATCATCAACATAGAAATAAACACAGACCCACAAACAAGGTATAAGAGGTCAACACAAATCATCAGTAAAGTTCTAGACCTCCAAAGCCCTCCTCCAGGACTTCTGTAAACATACAACCAGAAAATCCTCTTTCGGGGCTTCCAATAAGGTCCCAGGGCTTCTGTACAAAGTATCACAAAACAAACATCAACACAGACAGAGCAGACAAACAGAGTGCTGGGATACAACAAGTTTTCTCCTTCTCTATCTGCCCCCACAAGAGTCCTCTTCTCAGTTCTGCCCTCTCCCGCCTGGGCCTCTCCTAATATATGGTCATTAGCTCCTCTCCTACCTGTTGCATCAGCAACAGGAGTTCACAAGTTCTAGGGTTCACAAGGTCAGCTTCTCACAGACTTGATACAATCATGGGCAAGAAACTTGAACTGAAACCAGGTGCTAAATAATTAAATAGCTGAAATAAGGCGTTAACTTCTTCTTTGCTTGACATTATACAGGGTGAAGCTAGGTCACAGTGTTTCCTTGACTGCACTTGCTTAATAAACTTCATGCATATTATCTGACACACACCAACAGAATTAAAGCCTCATTATTCACACATGCATCGTATGAACAGGAGGAGGATCATATTAAGGAGCAATGTGTAATATACAGGGAACTGTAACCAGGAAGGGAAGAGTAAGAACCAATCCCGACCTGGAAGGGAGGGGACATTGATAAATTAACCCTATAAAGGTTTGCTCTGCTTCCATGTAGGCATGCTTATGCATTTCAGCACAGGGTGTCCGATTTTCATGAGAATGGTAATAAAATTTTTTCTTCACACATTCCATTGTATAAGATTTTTTTTTTTTTGGCCTTGAGTGTTTCTAACACCTAGCACCAAGGATTAGTGTGTTTTTTTCGTGGAATAGCCAAGAGCCAGTGTCATTGGATCACATAGTATGTGGTAGAGTATAAAGTGTAAGAAGACTGGAAAAGCTGTTTGCACACGTGTGTGTGTGTGTGTGTGTGTGTGTGTGTGTGTGTGTGTGTGTGTAAATGGTGGCAGTGGTAATGGTGGTTATGAAGAGCTTTGAATGCCAAACTGCTTTTTTAAAAATTTGATCCTGGAGATGGTAGGGGACCAAGAGTGTTTATTGAGTATGAGGAGCGGGAAGTAACATGTTCAGACTTGTGTTTTAGGAAAATCACTTTAGTGGCTGAAAGGAAGATGGACTGGAGTGGAGAAAGACTTAGGTAGGGCAGGCAGACCCACCATCAGACTACTGCAATAATCCAGGCAAGAGGAAATGATGGTCTGCACCAGAGTGGTGGCAGTGCCAGAGGACAGAAGGGAGCATATTTGAGAGATGTTGCAAATGTGAAATCAATAGGTTTTGGCAACAGATTGGATTTAAGGGGTAGGAGATAACTGAACTGCAGATGACACCTAGATTAGGAGCATGGGGGAATGGAAGGATAATGTTATCCTTTACAGTAATGGGGAAGGTAGAAGGAGGAGAGAGTTTAGGGGAAGATAGGTTCGGTTTTGGACATGTTGAGTTTAAGATATTTACTGGAGGGTCGGCTAGGTGGCACAGTGAGTAGAGCACCAGCCCTGGAGTCAGAAGGACCTGAGTTCAGATCTGGCCTCAGACCACAAACAAAAATCCTAGCCGTGTGACCTTGGGCAAGTTACTTAACCCCAATTGCAAAAAAAGATATTTACTGGACATCCAGTTTGAGATATGATGGGCAGCTGGAGAGTCAAGAATGAGGTCAATAGAGAGGTTAGGGATGGATAAGTAAACCTGAGAATCATGAACACAGAGATAATAATTAAATCCATGGGACTTGATGAGATCACCAAATAAAGTGGTATAGAGGAAGAAGAGAAGAGGACCAGGACAACACTGTCCAGCCTACTGGTGATTAGCCTCTCTAGGAATCAAAGATTTTGAGTTCAAAAGATCCTTAGAGATAATCTGGGGAACAACCTCCATTTTCAAGAAAATGAAACCGAGGCCTAGAAGTGTTTTGTAAATTGCCTATGGTCACTCATGTAGTAAATGGAAGAGCTGGGATTTGAACCTAGGTCCTCTGACTTTACATTCAATGATATTTCTACTATACTCCACTGTGCCCTCTGTATTTAAGGAGGCTAGTACTGGGAAAGCAAAAGTGCTGCTGCCAGGCTTGTATTAAAAATCTTTCTAGCTGAATAGAAACTACTACATGCTCCATTGTCACAACATTTAAGGACCCAGGTTACTTCCATGCCATGGTGAGAAATCAGTGTAGTGCTCTGTAAACATTTAACAATGAGTTAATAAAATAGCCCTTTACAAGTAAAAAATTAAGTGAAAGAGCAGGAGATGTCATATAAACTGCTTGATTGATACTCTCTTATTAAGATCTCCTAAGGAAGTATAATTTTCATGAACCAATAATTACCTTTCATGAGCAGTAATTAACAAGATGATATAAGTGGAGAGAAGGAAGAAAGAAAATATGAGAGTTATGTTAAATCTGTGATCAAGAATCATATAATAAGCCAAAAGAACTATTCAATTGACATTTTCAGTTACCCTGTTTGTTTCAGTCTCTTTGAATCCTTTCTCAAGTATTTGCAGCAGGTATTTTTTCTTTAGGGGAACTTCTGGATCAAAAATATAAAAGAGGTATTCCATCATCTTTCGGTAGTCCCTTAAGAATGATTTGAAAAAAGACAGTTTAGAACTCGTATCATAAAATCTCAAAAGGAACAAAATAAAGTATTGACTGATAAATGGTATGTGCTGAACAAAGAAGGCAGCTCCTTTAAAAGAAGATCAAACTAGGACAAAAATATTCTTTGGAAGCCTAAACTTCTTACTCCGAATCATTTGTGTCTTCATTGTCCAAAAACTTTTGGAATTTCTCTTCAAATTTCAGTCTCAGAATACGATTGTTCATTTTAAAAATTCGATTTATTTTTACTCCTGTAATGCCATATGCTCTGAAGTCCCAGGTACAAAACCGTGACAAAATTAACTCATAGCAGCAATTAAACCTATATGGAAATATAAGATACGTACAATTAAAGAAAATAGCACATTTTCCCTCTGACAATATATTAAGGGACAAAAATCACATGAAATACTTATTTTTCCCCATTGGAAAAATAATATAGTATTTTACTCAAATATATTTAGTCAAATATAAAGTATTTAATCAAACAATGCAGTATTTTATTTAAAATCTGACATGTTTATGTCAAATTGATTGATCCTCTAATTCTGCTCCTGAGACCCCACCCTCAAACATTCTTAAAAATTATTTTATTTCATCTCAGACAAGCCAGATACTAGGCCACAGATCACAGATGATCCCCAGTTGCTTAGGATCACCAACATTTGACAACACAACAGCTTGCCTTTGTACTGTGCTTACTATGTGCTAAGTACCTTACAATTATTATCTCCTCTGATCCTCACAACCATCCTAGGAGGTAAGTGCTCATATTATCCCAATTTTAGAGTTGAGAAAGCAGAGGCAAACACAAGAAAAGTGACTTGCCCAGGGTCATAGTGTCAGTAAGATCAGTGGTGGCATTTAAACTCAAGTTTTTCTGACTCAAGATCTAGCGCTCTATCTACTGTTTCACCTAAAAATAGACCAATGAGATCCTACAATTGGGTCCTGCCCTTTGAGGAGCAAAGATGAAAATATCACCTTTTCCTAAAACAATGACTAAAGCCCTTAAACCCAAGTGAGACACATAAAAGTCACACAACAATCAATTCACCCAGATACTAGCTCTAATTCCATGTTACCCATTGTGGTATGATGCCTTATTTGCAATTTATAAAAGAAACTTGGCCCATTTAGGGTTAGTTCTCTGGAAAATAATGAAGATATATATGAAGCTTTTGTGAAAAGTGAGGATTGTGGGGCAGGTAGGTGGTGCAGTGAGTAGAGTACTGGCCCTGGAGTCAGGAGGACAAGAGTTCAAATGTGGCCTCAGACACTTAACACTTACTATAGCTGTGTGACCTTGGCCAGGTCACTTAACCCCAACTTCCCTGCTTCCCCCCTCAAAAAAGAAAAATGAGGATTATAAACTCTCTGAGTGCCAGGACTGTGTTATCTCACCTTTTAATCAGCAGTGCCTAGTCTATGGCATTGCACTGAATAGTTCATCTAATGTGAATAGTGAGTCAGTCAACTAGTATTTGCTAATGCCTACTATATCAGGCACTGTGCTAAGTGCTGAATTAAAAGCTAAAGTCAAAACACACTGAATAAATTTGTGAAAAATACTTAATGTAGTACAAAAGACTTTTAATATATATCTTGAGTAGGAAAAACAAGATAGGGATGGAAGTATGGCATTGGACAGATGACAGAAAGATTTGCTTGGCAAATTTTTTGCTTCCATTTTAATATGTCAAGGAGATTTTTAAAATTTTAATTTATTTATTTACTTTTATTTTACAACATTCAGTTCTGCAATCCCTTGATTTCCAAATCCTCACCACCTCCCTCCTCCCCACCCCCCCCGCCCATGGTAGCATTCAATCTGATATAGGTTCTACAAACCTTCACATTAAACATTAGTCAAGTTGTAAAGAAGTTATAACCAATGGAGTGAACAACAAGAAAAAAGGAAAGAAAACAAAACAAAACACAAAAGAGAGAGAGCAAGTAGTTTGCATTCAGACTCTGTAGTTCTTTCTCTGGATGGGGATATGCTGGGTCAAATGTATGTCCTTTTTTATAGCCCTTTGGGCATAGTAAGGAGATTATTTTCAAACTAGAAAGGACAAAGTAAACATAATTAAATACAAATCAAAAGTATTAAATAAATGAAGAGATAATAATAAAACATTTTTTTTAAACAAATACTTTATTAACTTCTGTTTTACATCATTCATTTCCGCCAGATTTTGAGTTACAATCATTTTCCCCCCATTATTCCCCTACCCAACCTCCCAGAATAGCAGTCCCACAAGACATCGCTTCCTCCAATCTGCTCTCTCACCTACCTTCTCCCATACCCCCATCGACTTTTCCATTAGAGGAAGATGAATCTTTGTGTCCCAATGCCTGCATATCTTATCTCCCAATTATAGGCAAAAGGGTATTAATAATAGTATTTATATATATATATTTGAAACATTTAATGTTACGACCTTGAATTTCAGATCCATTTCCTTCCTCCCTTGTCACCCATTCCTTCTTGGGAGATAAGTAATTCAGTATATGTTGCACATGTCTAGCTATGCAAAACATTATCATAGTAGATATATTGTACAAGGCTGCTTATAATTCCCTCCCACTCATCCCACCCCCCCACCTGGTCCATCCCCTACATGATCCTGTCCCTCTTCTATAGTGGGTATTTCTAACCTCCCCTCACCCCAAGGATGCCCTCCCATCCATCATCCCTCCTCTCATCCCCCTTCCCCCTATCCTGCTGCAGGTTGAGATATCCCATTTAGTATGTATGTCATTTTCTCCCTGAACCAAATTCAATGTGAATGTGGTTTTTGCCTTTTTAGCCTTCCTTATTCTCCCCCTCCTTTGCAACCACTTCCCCTTGCTTCTTCTACATGGGATAGTTTACCCTACCCTGTCTCTCCCCATCTCCTCTTGCCACTTTCCTCTCTCACCGCATAATTTCATCCCTTGAGTATTCTCCCTTCCCAACAAATTCAACCTATGCCCTCTATCCATATATAACTGTAACCATATACACACACATTCACATATGTATTCGTATTACCACACCCCCTTCTTCCATTATTTTCATAGTGGGAAAGATATCATCAGTCACAGATACTGCTTTTCCATATAGGAATGTAAATAGTTCAACTTTGATAAGTTCCTTTTGATTTCTTTTCCCTGATTACCTTCTCAGGCATCTCTTACTTCTTCTGTCTGGATGTCAAATTTTCTATTCAATTCTGGTTTTTTCCTCAAGAATGCTTGAAAGTCCTCTATTCCACTGAATGACCATATTTTCCCCTGAAACAAAATACTCAGTTTTGCTGGGTAGGTGACCCTTGGGTTCATTCCCAGTTCTTTTGCCCTCTGGAATATCATATTCCATGCCCTTCGATCCCTCAGTGTAGAAGCTGCCAGGTCCTGGGCTATTCTGATTGTGTTTCCACAATATTGAAATTGTTTCTTCCTGGCTGCTTGTAGTATTTTCTCCTTGATCTGGGGATTCTGGAACCTGGCTATAATATTCCTGGGAGTTTTCTTTTTGGGATCTTTTTCAGGAGGTGATCTGTGGATTCTTTCAACCTCTATTTTGCCCTCTGGATCTAAAACATCAGGGCAGTTTTCCTTGAGAATTTCTTGAAGGGTGATTTCTAGGTTCTTTCTTTGATCATGGCTTTCAGGTAGTCCAATAATTTTTAAATTGTCTCTCCTGGATCTATTCTCCAGGTCAGTGGTTTTTCCCATGAGATATTTCACATTGCCTTCTAATCTTTCGTTTGTTTGGATCTGCTTAACAGCATCTTGATTTCTCATAAAGTCACTAGCTTCCATTTGCTCCAGTCTAACTCTGAAGGAATGAATCTCCTCAGTGAACTTTTGAGATTCTTTTTCCATCTGGCAAATTCGACTTTTTAAGGCATTCTTCTCCTCATTGCCCTTTTGGGCCTCCTTTGCCATTTGAGTTAGTCTATTTTTTAAGGTGTTGTTTTCCTCAGTCAGGCTGTTGACCCTCATTTCATACTTTTCCTGCATCCTTCTCATTTCTCTTTCTAATTTTTCCTCCACTTCTCTTATTTGATTTTTAAAGTCCTTCTTAAGGTCCTCTATGGCCTGCAACCCACTCATGTTTTCCCCTGGGGCTTTTGGAGCAGGACTTCTGACCTCACAGTCCTTTCCCGCTCTATGCCCCCAAAATAGGAGTCTAGGGTTGCATTTTTCTGTTTCCTTTGCCTTGGCATGTTGCCACTTAATTGCTTGACTTTTGGGCTTGTTGCCACACTATGGCTTTAAGGCCAGATAGAGGAATTTTCGTCCCGAACGTGTGGGGGGCAACTTCCGTTTCTGGCAAGCTGTAAACCCACCCACAACTTCCACCCTAGATCACAATCCAGATCCAGGGAGGTTAAAGCAAGAGCGATTACCCCCCAAGACTGATCGCTGGATCTCCCCACGATTTGTAGGCTGGGAGCCGGAAATGCCTCTGAAAACTACACAGTGGCGTGTCTCCTCAGCAGCTTCTAGCCCCCAGGGGAGGGAGCTGACGCATTCCCCAAATACAGGTCCCAAAGTCCATAGGACACTAACCTCTTACTTTGTCCTAGGCAAGTCTATGTTGATAATTCTGGCGTCTCCACAGTTCCTGGTGTTCTGGGGTTCCTCCAGCCGGCTGCTGGCCCTGCCGCCCTGGGGCTAAAACCTCGGCTCACGTGGACCTGGGCTCGGGTGCTCGGCTCCTGCGCTCTGCGCGCTGCCGGCTCCCAGACCACTGCGCTGGTCCTTCCTGCAGGGTGCTGGGCTGTCCTCAGCGGGAGGTTAGCTTCTCTGTGTCGTTCTGTGGGTGCTGGGGCTCCAGAAGATTTTCAGAGTCCTTTTTTACATAGTTTGTGGAGAATCTGGGGGCAGAGAGGCTTGGAGGAGCTGTTTCTACTCCGCCATCTTGGCTCCGCCCCTCCAATAATAAAACATTTAACAGCTGTAAATAAATTAGTCTCCCAGTTCAGATGAATTATCTGTGTGAAGACGGTTACTATAAAATGTGAAGGTTTAGGCTAGGGGTGCTTGAGACTATGTCCTGCCAAATGAATTTGACTCAAGTCTTCTCCCAGCCAAAGAAAAGGTAAGTTTATTAAAAGTTCACCATAATGGGAAGACTCTTAAGGAGCCTCAGTATCTGTAAGGCTTATATTGGACAAGTGGGCCAGAATCATCTGACACAGAGCAAGTCTGTGCTAGAAAATTCTATGGTGCTCTCACACCACATGAAGGGAAGATGGGGTCTTATATACAGAAAGGTTGTGGGAAGAATCTAGGGGCAGTCTAGAGGGTTAGGGGAGGGTCTTCAGGAGTAGTCAATGAGGCCAGACTCCAGTAAATGAGTGTGATATGACCAGATGAGACTCTGGGCAGCCATTGAGCCCCCTGGCTTTGAAAACCTAGATGTTGGTGCTTCTCTCTCTGGTGATTAACTAGGTATGGATGTAATGGACAGACAGCTGGAAGCCCTGTCTGCTGAATTGTGTTATTTTCTTTGTCTGTATTTTTGTCTGCTTGTAACTTCTGTTTGTATTCTCTGAAGTTCAGGGCGCTGACTTCTTACCCTGAACTAAGTAAATAACATATGTTCAATTGATTAAAGTAAGATTGTTAACCCTTTTTGAGTTGCTTTCCTTTAGAAAAGCAGATAAAAGAACCTGTGCAAGCAGTCATCTTGGGTATGCTAGGGTGTCTGCTGCTACAGCATCCCGGCTTCTTTAAACCTCACTCAGAACAGCCCTTCTGCATGCATATTACTTATTATTTCTCTACTTACATACCTTATTTGAACAACAGAAAGTTTAGCAAACATTAGTTAGCAATTTAAATGCCATATTTCCTTTACCCTGTGCTCTTATTCAGGGAAGCACCATGGAGTAGTGGATAGAAAGCTGGCTTTAAAGTCAGTGGGCCATGGGTTCAAGTCCTACCTCTGAGACATACTATCTGTGTGATCATGTGAAAATCATTCAACCACTCAATGCTTTAAACAACTCTCTAATATTGGAAGGTGGTGGCACAAATTGGTTAAGGCAGTTTCCTCCCTCAGGAGTACCCTATACTGCTAAAAATCATAGACCCAGACCTCATTCTAGTCTCATTCACTTAATTAGTCAAAAGCATTTATTAAGTTTCTACCAAGCTCCTGGTGCTATCCCAAACTTATGAATTTAAAATGAAAATTCTTTGAGGATCTCATATTTCCCCACTGATTTTACATGATCATTTCATGAATATATTATCATGCATGGCCTTCACAAAAGTCCTATTCCATTGCTTTATCACAATTATGGAGGTAGCTCTGAGTTCCTGAAGTCTCTGACAGGCTCTAAAAAGCAACAAGGCTTTGTATATGGGTATAATGATGGGCATTTTAAAGACCAGCCTCTCTAAATGGGAAGAAACTCATCACTAGGGGACAAATTCTTTGGCCATGGAAACTCCCAAAATAAGACAAAGGTTTAAAAATGGCCCTCGGTCCTATGCATTCTCCTCCCTCTTGCATAGTGACAATGACAGAGAAGTAAAAGAAGGTGCTAAGGATCCCAGTTTTTAGAGCAACTACAAACATTTATTTCATGGTTGGTACTCTAAATGCAAGTTGTTTTATTTATTTTTTTTGCCAATGGCCAGAAAAAGAATAACAACACATCAACACTGATACTTTTGCAACAAATAAAACCAGAAGTGGTAAAAGAATTGCAGTTAAATGGAAAGATGGCTCACAGATTCTCTTTAAAGAGCTAACAGAAGGAGTTGGTACAGTTGGTGTCATACTGTGCCCAAAGGAAACAAGAAAGATTATGAAAGAAAAATTATGCTGCAAAAATGTGGCCATTTATATTTTAAAAAATAATTGCTACAGAAAATGAAGTAGAGAAATCCTATGAAGAACTTGATAAGATCCTTCAAATCCAATATCTTGGTATCCAGTAACTTCAATGCCAAGTTGGACATGGGAGAATCACAAAAAAAAAAAAAAAATGGAAAATGTGACCCAAGATTAAGAAGTGAAAGAGTCCAAAGGTCTGAATACAGAGGCACTCCCCCCAATACACACATACAATACTTTCTCTAAGGAGAGAGTTAAGAGACACTGGATGTGCAGCACACCAAATGGCTTAGTGAAAAAAGAAGAGATTGAGCCTATATTAACAAACAGGAAACAATTAATTGTCAAAGCTTATGTCATTTTAGAATTTCAGATCACTGACTAGTTAGGCCAAAAATTAAATTTTTAGAGGAAAGGGTAATATGAAAAGAAACTATGAGTTATAATAGATTTAACACCAAAACATTTTTAAGGTATTAAATCTGAAAAAGGGGAAATAGATAACAGTAGAAGTATTGACTCTGATAAGCCCTGTATTACAACCATCATCCATCTCCACCACTCCTACTTGTTGAATAGAGCAGTAATGTAATGTAAATCAGTGACTGGGCATATTAAATTCATGCCACCTGACTTCCACTTTTCTCTCACTGCAACAAAGTAACCCTTTTCTTCCCATCGTCTTCCCAGCAAAGGCTGCTCTGAATCCCGTGTTCTCCAGCTTACACAGCTTCTCCAATCCCCTTTTTCCCACCCGAAGGATGGCTCCTCTTTTTCAGGTGATAATGACTGAAGCACTAGCTGAACACTCCTTTTTGCCCTTGTGTTCAAAATCCACTGAGGTCATCTTATGTTCTTTCCTCCCTTTGTCAGTGAGATGGCCCCCTAAAGCAATCCCTAATTTTTAACCTCTCCCTACTGTTTTCTTCTCTAGTGCCTTCAGATATGCCTGAGTTTCTCCCATCCTTAAAAAAACCCACATTAGAGCCTATTGTCTTCTCAAATCATCTTTCTCAGTCAAACTTGGAAAAAACTATCTACACTTGTCACCTTCATTTCCTTTCTTATTACAAAGTCTTAAATCCTTTGCAATTTGACTTCTGAAATCATCATTCAACCACTCTGTTTAAAATGAAAAATAGGGGCGGCGAGGTGGTGCAGTGAGTAGAGCGCTGGCCCTGGAGTCAGAAGGACCTGAGTTTGGATCTGGCCTCAGACACTTAATGCACGCACAAACAAAAACCTAGCCATGTGACCTTGGGCAAGTTACTTAACCCCAATTGCCCTCCAAAAAAGAAAAAAAATTAAAAATAATTTCTTATTGCCAAATCTGAGGGTTTTTCCTCAGTTCTCATCCTTCTTGACTTCTCTGCTGCTTTTTAGTGTATTGACCATCCTCTTTTTTGGGGTTTTCTACCCTCTCCTGGTTTCTCCTATGTCTGACCACTCCTCAGTCTTATTTCCTGGTTCATCACTTGTAGCAGACCACCTAACCATAGATTTTCTCTCAGGCTCTCTTAACATTATCAGTTTCCATGAGTTTCATTATGTTTACATCTATCACGGCTCACAGATGTGTGTGTGTGCACATCAACATCTAGAACTAAACAGAATTCATGATCTTTTCCCAAAAGTCACTCCCCTCCAAACTCTCCTATTTTTGTTGAGGTCACTGCCATCCTTCCAATCACTCAGGTTTACAACATTCATATCATCTTTGATTCCTCAATCCCCCAACAGATAACACATCTTGCTGTTTCTACCTCTACAATATCCCTTGTATTCAGTGCCCTCTTTCTTATCACAAAGCTGCCACCTTCCTTCAGGGCTTAATCACCACCCACCTGTATGACTTCAATGGCCTCCATTCCAGCCTCTCCTCTATATTGCTGCTAAAGTGATTTTCTTTCAGCAAAGAAACACATCACTCCCCTACTTATTCAGTTTCATTGGTTCCATATTACCTTTAGGATAAAATTTTAATTCCCATTTAGCTTTTAAAGTCCTTTACTACCTGTTCTTAACTCTAGTCTTTTAACACACTACTCGCTTCCTGCATTGCATGGCCTAATCAAACTGGTCTCTCCATTCTTTATGCCTGACATTCCATTTCCCATCTCTGTGCTTTTGCATTAGTCATCCCCTTTGCCTATAATGCACCCCTTCTTCATCCCTGCCACACAGAAACCCTCTCTTTCTTCAAGACACAGGTCAAGTACCACTTTCTACATGAAGCCTTTCCTGATCTCCCCCTATTGCCAAATGCCCTCTCTCTCCAAACTACTTTACATTTAACTACTTTAAGTTATTTTCCATGTATATATTCTATATGTTACTTTTCTCCCCTATTTGAATGTAAACTCCTTCAGAGTAGGGATTTTTCTTATTCTTTTCATTTGTATCTTTAGTATTGATCATAGTGCTTGATATATAGGTAGTGTTAATAAATGTTAATAAAAATTTTCACAATTTCTTATAGAAGTTTAGTTGATATAAAATAGCATGACAAGAAGGCCAAAAGAGCCCCCAAAGTGACTGAGCATGCAAATAATTGATCTTGTTGTCAAGTAGAAACATGGTAGCCAAGGGCAGCATTGGTTAAGAGTACAAACTCATTTGCAAACTAGTACATAGCAGAAAGGTCTGCTTCTTGGTCCACCTAACTTCATTCAAGGTTCAGCTAAAGAGTAATCTCCTATGAAAGTATTTTCCTGATTCTTCTAATAACTGGCTCCCTGTCTTATAATCATTATGTAATTTTTTTTGGGGGGAGGGAGGGTTCCATATCCTCTATTTACTTATCTGTTTACATGTTGTATCCCCCTAGAAGAAAGTAAACTCCATGAGGACAAGGATCATCTCACTTTTAAAGTTTGCATCCTTAGTAAACCCTTAGGTCAGGGTTTAATGCATAGTAGTTTAATATAAATCTGTTAAATCGAATTATGAGGAGCATCATCTCACAAAACAGTGAAAAGCAATTAGAAAAATGATACTGAAGAATATTTGGCATCAGATGACCCAACTATGCAGATTTCAAAAGGAGTTATGGATGAAATTGGAAGAACAAGAAATAGATATAAAATAGAATAGATTTACTAGTATTTACATGATGTTGTATTATTATCACTGAGGACAGTGGACCACAAAACTTCATTCAACAATGTGCTACAAGAGAATGTTGAAATATTCCTTAAGAAACTGAAGTCTGGAAAAATGACTATGACAAGAAAGAAGAAATATGTATATGACAATTTAAGAGGTGGCTGATATTTTCAAAAAGAGGGGAAGATTACAAAAGAACAAAAAGGACCATATTATCAGAATTCTGACCAGGACATTCGTTATTCCTAACCCCTATGTCTATTTTCTCTTCTTCATAAAAATTTTAAGAGTAGTTTATAAATGTGTTGAAATGATCTTAATGAAAATGAAAAAAGGTAGACTTCTGCCTATGATTTTCTACATAAAACTACACTGACTGAGAAGTGAAGACTAAAACAGGATCTTGCTATGTCTATTGTTCACCGATAACAACAAACCATTTTACTTCATAGAAACAGCCTTTAAAGGGTAGAGATGCTTCCAATAAGATATGTTCCATATATAGGTTAAAATTTGTTGAGGCACACAACACGGAGGTAACTTTAGCAATTCCTTAACTATGGATTCTGAATCATAAAACAAGACGGCATTTTCATCAAAGGTATCTGTCACTGTCAAAGAGACCATATTTCAGTGTCCAAATGAATAAGGGATTTCCTATAAGATTCTCCATATGTTCCTGTTGACAAATGATATTCTGCACACTGCCCTATCAATCCACACAGGAAAAACAAGGAGGAGAAACAATGTATATTATTCAGATTATGACATAAATTTGAGTGGGCAGCCCCACTGAACTACATTTATCTTGGATAGACTCTGCAGAAAGATAAGCTGGGTTCAGAACCTCAATCATCCCAAGCGGCTCCTTGACTAAAAAGACCTACCTTTTGGAACTGATATTCTTTTGGTGACTGTTACATGGCTATATATGAGCCATGGAGCATCATTATTACAAAAGAATAAAAACTGCAGGTGATCCAAAGAATAAGGGAGAGGCACATGATAGTTTAAGTAGGCTACTGTACACTGCCAAAAATGATTTGCCTACAAGAAGTACAGGTAAGCATGACATGGATAATCAAGGAAATACATGAACAGAAAAAGGGGGTAGGTAGACCACATGCAAAATATCACAGATAGCCTAAATTTTGTACTGATTATTAAAAAATGTTAAAGATCTAAAGGTCAGCAGCATGTTGGAAACATTCTTGATGAAGCTCTTAGGGAATGAAATGAACAAAAATAGAATACAATGAGAAGCTTATTTGAGTTGCAATTTGCCACATTAAGAGCCAGAGCCATAGAAACATTATCACAGGAAAATTTGGGGGCTCAGCTTAAAATAAAAATTATGGGTAAGAATTCTTATATTCTACCTTGATCAAAGCACAATTTATGTAGATGTTATTCTCTATGCAGTCCTGTATGGAAAAGTTAAATGAATATTCAGTCCACGTGACCTGTGTATACTTGTTAAAAACCTGCCAATATTAACATAAACTAGACTTTCTTCTTACTGAGTATTAACAGATATGCAAATGAGATTAAAGGCCCAATTTACAAGGTACAATAATGAAACTATACTAAGAAAGTACAAATTGAGATTAGCTACATATGGCTATTTGATGAATGTATATAAAGTACTGTGCTAAGTGCTATATAGTGCAAAAATATATATGCTAGCACCTAAGTGGCCTAAATTTTCATGTAAATTACATGAAGTATTACAAATGTTTCATCTATTTATGAACTGCATATTATGTTTTTTATCTATTTATATTCTTTATAAATAGATTAAGTTTCTCTTGTTCTCTTATGCTCTATTCTATTTTGTGGTATTGACTACATCTAACAAACAATAAAATGTTGGTAACTGACATCATCAGAACCAATTTCACTGGTAAGAATCAAGAAAAAGAGCTCAATAGAGAAAATGCTGCATCAACATATTACTTATGAAGTAAAAACAAAAATACTGCCCAAAATATAAAATAAGAATTTTTTTTAAATTGGAAAAAATTATTTTTTTAGTAATACTGCTCTATACAAGAAAACAAGTTAAGGAATACTAAACAAGGTAAAATTAGGAAACCACATTGCTTTTTTTCTTAAAGGAATTACACAAAAGGTAACTTTGGTAGGAAGAATATTTTTGTTTTAATTTGGGGTGTTAGCTAGATTGAACTACTCCATGTTCAAATCTACATCCTTCACTTAAAAAATAAGTTAGTATTTAAATGAAACTACAAATTATGCACACATAGTAATCTAAAGAATTTTTTAAAATGATCTATTAACATAAGTGAAAGAAACTGCAGAGGTGGTCATACTAAGACTACAGTACTGGAGCTGAAAATAATAGTACTTGAAACTCTGTCAATATACATTTGATTTTCTCTCTAGTAAAGTGCCAAGGTTATTCATATTTTATATATACATATGTACATATACATATATGTATATATTTGTTAATACCAAAATCAATTAAAACTATTCAGAAATTTATAATTGGGTTGCCATGATTATCTAAATATACCTTAGTCATTTTTCTTTTACATAATTTCAGTTTTTTAAAGAGATAATTTTTTATCAGGTAAAAGAAACAGATAGTTGGTACTAATTATGTTTAGGTACACACACTAAATATAGATGAAAATTTAAATAAAATTATTCAGACAATTCCAGGGTATTTTTCAAGGCCCTTTCATCACTTATATTGGAATTAGCATGAATTTTATTTATACCATAAATACCCAGCATATTCTAACACATTTCTGCATACATTTTTATGAGCACATATGCTCTGAGCACTATTCATTATACATCGATGATCTCAATTTCTTTTGTGTTTTGCCCTTCATTATTGGTACTCTTCCTCACAATTTTTGATTGCCTGCCAGCCTAGCTTTAACACATACTTTTCTGTCATCTGTAATACTTATGTGCATCCTGACTGCCCACCTAGTTCTGTTTCAATTGTGGACTCCCAAGTATTTCTGTGGGTTGGCCTATTCTCATACCAGCTTTCTACTCTTCATTCCTAGCTTTTCCTGGGGGATTTAATTTTTGAACTATGACTCACCAATGCCTTTAAAATTGACACTTAGAAACATCTGATCTTTTCAACTCAAATTACAGTCTGTTCATGTTTATTTTAATATTTTAGTAGTAAGAAAAATTATTTACAAATATAGTATTAAATTTCAAACACTTTTACCATTCATGTGATGTTGTGCCTTCTTCAAACTGGATATTCCCCACTGTTTCCAATTCAATGAACAAAAATGGCACTAGTAAACCATGTTTTTTCTTCTTTCGTTTGACTTCATTCTGATAAAGTGTTTCAATTCTATTGGGGAAAAATACATAAAAGTAGTGTAATGAATGAATTACTTTGCCATAGTATTTTTATAAATTTTAAAAAAATGTTAAATGTGTCTTTTATGATTCACATAACCTTTTTAATGAGTAAAGAAACTACAAGTAAAAATAGTTTGGTTCTAAAATTTGGCATGTGCTACTTTTAAAAAAAATGTTCTGTCTTTAGTAATTAAAATGACCACTGTCAGCTTTGCTAATTTTGTAACACAGCAGTATCAGAAACTCTTTGTAGACTTAAATAGTTAACATTTTTATATAGTATCCTACTTTAGAAATAAATAAGCATAGTCCTATTTTTAGCCACATTTTCTATAACTTATATTTCTGCTGCACACTATTGATTGAAGTTTATGTCTAAACAGCTAAATCATAATGAAAAAAATTGGTATATGTAATATGTTGCTCCTCCAGAAATACATACATACATACCTATATGTATCTTAAGCTCTATTGAGACAAATAAATCTGAGCATCCTGAATCAGACTAACCAAATGATTCTAGATCATATAATTTAATTGCAACTGATGAACTGACCTGTGAGTTCAAAAATTAAATCAATTTTAGCATCAATGATATCTCTAATGTTTCTTAGTCACCTTATTTACATTAGAACTCTAAGGCCTGGCAGGGTACCCTTGCCCTCTTTCCTGGGGTTCTATTCTGGAACCCCAAAGGGTAGTGGAAGAAGGGAAGGTGCGACCAGTGAGGGTAGACTTCACTATCCTCAAGGTTAAGTACTAACCACACATATCTATGAACTGGACAAAGAATGTATTTCATAATTTGTTAATGATTTTATGCTGGAAATACTTTCTATTCTTAAAGACCTGGCCCTGACTTCAATTTCTGATCTATATATTATAATAATTGATGTTTCTAGCCTAATGTAAGGTTTCAAAAAGCAGCATCTATATAATTCAACAAACATACTCATCTAATTTTTTATTCCAGAATGCTACCCTTTCACTGAGGGCATTTCGTTTTTCGAAGTATTTCCTTTCAAAATTTGATTCTTCAATGGAAATTTCATTGTTGGATTTGTCATAGTGAGACTTTTTACCATGATGAGATTTTTCATTGTGAGTTTTCCCATTTAGTTGTAGTTCTTCTAATTCCCATTCCAGCTTTAAAAAAAAAAAAAAACAGGACATTCCAGGTATCAAAGTTAAAAGTAAAATATAATAAAGCCAATATTTGCATGATAGATATTACTTTTTTTTTTTAAAGCAATTGGGGTTAAGTAACTTGCTCAAGGTTACACAGCTAGTCATTATTTATGTGTGGGTGCTCATTTTCTGAGGCCGGATCTGATCTCGGGTCATCCCAACTCCGAGGCCGGTGCTCTTACTCACTGCGCCACCTAGCCGCCCCTTTAGGGTAATTGGGGTTAAGTAACTTGCCCAAGGTTACACGGCTAGGTTTTTGTTTGTGTGGATTAAGTGTCGGAGGCTGGCTCCGAACTCAGGTCCTTCTGATTCCAGGGCCGGCGCTCTATTCACTGCGCCACCTAGCCGCCCCTAGATATTACTTTTTTAACAGAATAATAATTTTCAATTCATTAAAATATACACTAAATATACTCATAGCTTATCTTGGTATGTGGATATCCCACAGTTCTCAAGTATCTTATGAAACATAAGTAACTAGTGTGTTTTTTTTGTATGAGGAGAAGTCTGCATTTGAAGAGGTTCATCACCAAAAGTATTGCTACTAGATGTTAATTTTTGTTAGCCATAAGAACTCATAAAGATTGTATACACTAAGGCAGAAGTTCCCAAACTTACTTGGCCTACTGCTCCCTTTAAAAAAAAATTACTTAGTGCCCCCCAAGAAATCTATAACCCTTTAACTTTTCAAAAAATTTGTGTCACCCAAGGCTACTACCATGCCCCTGGATCTTTCCAGCGCCCCTCAGGTCCCCATTTTGGGAACCAATACACAAAGGCAGACCAGCATAGTTTGGCAGTAGGTAGGGGCCAAAATTAAAATAGGCTAAACTTCTTTGGGTTGCAGATAGGTTTTTAGTGGCTCACTTTTCAAGTAAAGGTATAATTAATGATTAAATTATTTTGCAAATAAATCATATTTAAAAAGGGGAAATTAAAATAGTATCAATTAATTACATTTATTACTTAAGACTTATATCATAAAATCACATTAATGTTTAAAAAGTTGCTTTGCTAAGCAATAAAGGCTTTAATACATTTTTCAGGTTTTCCTTACTGTTTACATACTCTGGAATTATGTTTGAAGTCGATTTTTATTTTTAGAAATCTGAAAACTAACCTTAGTAGTTGGCTCATTTTCTGAGTTTACTTTCTTGAAAAAACATTGTTCCCCACTAAGATTTTTCAACAATTTGTGTGTTTTAATTTGTTTTTCATTGGTGTCCAATTTGCTTGTTTTGATTCAAAATGGCAATGAAGATTGTCTTCTTCAGAATGGCTATTACTTCTCAGCAAACAAGGCATAATATTTTGCTTCTCATGTAAGGTAATGTATCTATTTGTCTACTCTGGATTTAACACTCAATATTGTGATTTGATCTCCATTTCTTTTTATCACACATTTTACAAAGTCACCCCAAAATCTTTAATGTTAGAAGCAAAAAATCTTCACAGCAACCGTTCACATACAAAAAAAAAAAGTGCTGAATGGAGTGTCTGACCTTGGAGAGAACACCAGACACTCATGTAACTTAGAGGACTGCCATGCAACAAGGGAGGGGAAGAAGCCCTTATGTTGTTGCCACTTATCACATAGAGGGCATCAGCTGCATTGGTGAGTGTCTGCACTCATTTTGTCAATGTTCAACATCAGTAAGGACCTAAAACACAGCAAAAAGATACAACTCTTGTTCCTCTTAAACTAGAGACGAATCAACGATATTTGATTGCCTCGGGTCATGTGATAAATAGGAGAGAGTGCTCAGTGGCAATCCATCTGCCAAGTTACATGATGGGCACAATGGTGACTAGTGGGAGGTGGGTTAAGCAGGGCATGGACAAAGTACTCGTTACATCTTTGCTTTTTTTACATCCTCTACATTTTTCACTGGTTACCTGAAATTCTTTGGTGGGCTGCAAGTGACCCATGGGTCATATGCTGTGCAGGCCTACACTAAGGTAAAAAAGATTTGAACTCAAATTCAATAGAAGGATCATTGACACTGATACATCTCAGATACTTGGAAATATTGAATTAAAACATACAGTTCAATTATCTATTTTGATCTAATCCAATAGAAAACTAGCATATTATCCAGGTTCCTCATTTTCAGTGGTGCAGAGAATGTCCTCAAAGGCTATGTCATCAGAGAAAAACTACTGGCCCCAATTAAATCATGGATGTTCTGAAATTTCTGAAGTTAATGAATTCTAATTAAATATGAATCTCGACATGAAATCATGTCAAAAGTTTGATTTTGGTTTCATAATTATAACAGTCAAAAGCATTTTAATGTCTATTATGTGGACAAAAAGGAGGTAGCAGGCATTGTAAACATTCTCAATTTATTTGGCAAAAAATATACAATAAAACAACAATATCATGAAGGAAATATTAAAATAATATAAACTGAATGTACTGAGTAAAGAAGTAATGCATTGTCAGGGACCTCTTCCTGCCAGTTGCCTTGGAAATGGGAATGTTTTCTCAAGCAGAAAAAAACTTAACATATAGGTCCTCTTTTATGTCATAGGTGAATTTCTCAGTTAAAACTCATAGTCCTAGTCACCTGAGTTAACCCCTTCCACAACATCAACTTCAATTAAATTCAACAAATATTTATTAATATGACAGGAACTAAAAAATTCCTCAAGGTAGAATGAATATTTTTTATTTCAAAGTAAAAGTTTTTGTATAAACTGAAATTCCTGGTCTTTCTAAGGTTAAGTATCTATTACGGGCAAGGTACTGTAAATGCCAGTTACAAAGAAAAAAAATGAAAAATAATCTTTATCCTCAGGACAAATTAATTCTACTAGGTGCTGTACCATGCAAAACAGATTAAGTTAACATAAGATAATTTGCTAAAAGAACATAACGACTGAGGAAGTAGGAAAGACATCCTATAGGTTATGGTCCCTAAGTTGAGACTTGGAAGAAGTATTCTGAGATGAAACAGTAAGGAGGGACTGCACTGATCTGTACAAAAGCAGAGGCCACGGATGGAATGCCAAGCCTAGAGAATAGCCAATAGGCCAGTTTGTTTGAAATATAAAATATATATGGGGGAATAAAATAGGATATATGTGGAAGGGTAGCTTACAGGCATAATTTTGAAGGGTGTTAGAGAGATACTGAATACTTCTGGCTAGAGAAGTAAGCTAGATTTGTGCTTTGGGGAAGATTATTTTGGCATCAACATGGAGGATACACTAGAAGGAGGGAGACCAGTTGGGAGGTCATTCAGTAGTCCAAGAGTAAGCTGAACTAGAGTGGTGAATGTATGTGGAAAGAAGCTGGATGCAAAAGACAGAGAAAACATAAGACCTGACAAAAGATGAAGGGAATTTAGGAGATAGAGGAGAGGCTAATTCCAAGGTTCTGAAACTAGGGGATTAGAAGAATGGTGAAACAGGAAGGTTTAGAGAAGGGCTGAGTTAGAAGGGATGATAATGAAACCTATTTGGAAAACAGCGATTTCTAGGTATTAATGGGATATCCATGTATGGGCATCAAACAGTCAGTTGGAGACACATTATTTAAATTCAGGAGTGAGAGGATGCCTGGATATATAATCTTGGGAGTCATCAGCCTAATGCTGATAATTAAATAATAATAATAATAATAATTAATAACAATAATCACTAGCATTTATATAGCACTTTGAAGTTTTCAAAGTATTTTACAGATACCCCATTTGATGCTCACAAAACCCTGGGAGGCAACTGCTACTACTATCTTCATTCTTGGGTAGAAGTTAAATGATCTTGTGAAGATCATACAGCTAGTAAGTGTCTGAGGCTGGATTTGAACTTGGGTCTTCCTGACTCCCAAGTCTAGCACTCCATCCATTGTATCACCTAGCAACTGAAGTCATGAGAATGAATTAGATCACCAAATGGAAAAGTATAGGGACAGAAGAGAGCCCAAGATAGAACCATGGCAAGACCCATATTTAGGGTTATAAATGATGAACCAGCAAAGGACACTGAGAAAGAGTTGTCAGACAAAGAGAGATCCAGAAAAAACTAATATTATGGAAACAAAAGAAAGACAAAGAGATGTCAAGCTGATAAGACTGAGGGTCTAAGGTGTTTGGAAAGGTGAGAAATGAAGGAGGTAAAAGGAGCCGCCTCTGGAAGGAGTTTGTACTTGAATTTTAACTGATAGATGACAGTATTAAAACACTTCCAACTATGACATTTAAATTCCAAAAACAATGGTATGTACAATAGAAAATACACTGGGTCTGGAGCAAGAAGATTTCTTGGGTTATATCATTTACCAACTGGTTAAATTCTCTTAGGTTTAGTTTCCTCTTCTGCAAAATAATGATAATAAAACTTGCATTGCTTACCTCAAAGGGCTCTTATGGGGTTGAAAACAGGAAATGTGAAAATGCTTTTTTTTTTTTTTTTGGAAAGTGCTTTTAATCTGCAAAATACTGCAAACTATATGTATATACATACATATGTACATACATATATGTATATAGGTGTAACACCAAGCACAAGCAACTTCCTGGTTCGGATTAAGAGCATAGCAAACTCCATTTATTCAGTGACAGATTAAAGCAAAACATGCACAGAAAATCAAGATCAAAATACAGGGTAACTCAGTCATTTAATAAGTTCTCAATTATTCCACCCCTGGGCAGTACATTCATTTAGTCAATCACAAAGTCTTCTCTCTATTCAACTGGGGATTAGTTTCCATCATAAAGTACATTGATTTGGTCAGACACAAAGTATAAAAGTCAAAAGTTTTCCACTCCTGGATCACAACTGAATTATAATACCATCCATCACCACCAAGCATCCACTCAAAGGGGCAGTAGAGAGCACAAAGGCCATCTACCCCTAAGCCACAACAAGGTTAGGATATCATCCCAGCATTCAATACACATGGAGAGGTCTTTTCTTCATCTTGACCCCAGGCAAGTCCTCAGGAATCTGTTTCTGGGGAGACAAAGCTTAACAAAGCCACAATATACATTGCCAGTGTCCTCATCAATTCATTCTCTGCCTGCAGAACAGTCTCTGGAGCCCTGAAAATATCAGCAAGACCCTTCTTCAGGATATGTGTAAACATACAAGAAGAAAATCCTCCTTCAGGGCTTCTGAACCAACAGCTAGGTTCCAGGACCTCTGCAATAACAGCACAGTCTTTTTTTTTTCAATTAAACAAATGCTTTATTAACTTCTGGTTTACATCATTCATTTCTGCCACATTTTGAGTTACAAATTTCCCCCATTTTTCCCCTACCCAACACCCCAGAATAGCAGTCCCACAAGATATCCCCTCATCCAATCTGCTCTCTCCCAAACCCTCTTTGACTTTACCATTAGGACAAGGTGAATCTCTGTGCCCCAATACTTGCACATCTTATCTCTCAATTACATGCAGAATAGTATTAATAATAGTATTTATATATGTTTGAAACATTTAATTTTAAAACTTCAAATTTCAGATCCATTCCCTTCCTCCCTTGTCACCCACTCCCTTTGGGAAGATAAGCAATTCAGTATGTGTTATACATGTATAGCTATGCAAAACATTACCATAGTAGATATATTGTAAAAGACTGCTTATATTTCCCTCCCACCCATCCCACCCCCCACCTGGTCCATTCCCTACTTTGATCCTGTCCCTCTTCGAAAGTGGGTACTTCCAACCTCCCCTCCCCTCAGAATGCCCTCCCCTCCATCATCCCCCCTCTTGTCCCCCTTCCCCCTACTCTCCTGCAGGGTGAGATATCCCATTTAGTATGTATGTCATTCTCTCCCTGAGCCAAATTCAATGAGAATATGGATTTACCTTTTTGCCTTCCTGTTCTTCCCCTCCCCTGCAACCACTTCCCCTTGCCTCTTCTACAAGAGATAGTTTACCCCTTTCTGTCTCTCCCCATCTCCTCTTGCCACATTCCTCTCTCACCTCTTAACTTCACCCCTTAAGTATCATCCCTTCCCACCAAATTCAACCTGTGCCCTCTATCCATGTATACCTGTAAATATATGCCCATATAGCCTTCTACAATTATTTTCATACCAAGAAAGGTTTCATCAGTCACAGTTACTGTTTTTCCACATAGGAATGTAAATAGTTCAACTTTGATAAGTTCCTTTTGATTTCTTTTCCTTGATTACCTTCTCAAGCATCTCTTACTTCTTGTGTCTGAATGTCAAATTTTCTATTCAACTCTGTTTTTTTCCTCAAGAATGCTTGAAAGTCTTCTATTCCACTGAATGACCATATTTTCCCCTGAAACAAGATACTCAGTTTTGCTGGGTAGGTGATTCTTGGTTTTAATCCCAGTTCTTTTGACCTCTGGAATATCATATTCCATGCCCTTCAGTCCCTCACTGTAGAAGCTGCCAGATCCTGCGCTATTCTGACTGTGTTTCCACAATATTGAAATTGTTTTTTCCTGGTTGCTTGTAGTATTTTCTCCTTGATCTGGGAATTCTGGAACCTGGCTATAATATTCCTAGGAGTTTTCTTTTTGGGATCTTTTTTAGGAGGTGATCTGTGGATTCTTTCAACCTCTATTTCCCTCTCTGGGTCTAAAACATCAGGGCAATTTTCCTTGAGAATTTCTTGAAGGATGATTTCTAGGTTCCTTCTTTGATCATGGCTTTCAGGTAGTCCAAGAATTTTTAAATGATCTCTCCTGGATCTATTTTCCAGGTCAGTGGTTTTTCCCATGAGATATTTCACATTGCCTTCTATTCTTTCATTTGTTTGGATCTGTTTAATAACATCTTGATTTCTCATAAAGTAACTAGCTTCCATTTGCTTCAGTCTAACTCTGAAGGAATGAATCTCCTCAGTGAGCTTTTGAGATTCTTTTTCCATCTGGCAAATTTGGCTTTTTAAGGCATTCTTCTCCTCATTGCCCTTTTGAGCCTCCTTTACCATTTGAGTTAGTCTATTTTTTAAGGTGTTATTTTCCTCAGTCAGGCTGTTGACTCTTATTTCATACTTTTCCTGCATCCTTCTCATTTCTCTTTCCAATTTTTCCTCCACTTCTCTTATTTGGTTTTTGAAATCCTTCTTAAGGTCCTCCAAGGCCTGTAACCCACTCATATTTTCATTTGCGGCTTTTGGTGCAGGATTTCTGACCTCATAGTCCTCCTCCTGTTCCATGCTTCGATCCTCTTTGCTCCCAAAATAGGAGTCTAATTTTGAATTTTTCTGTTTATTTTGTTTCCTTTGCCTAGGCATGTTGCCACTTAATTACCTGACTTTTGGGCTTGTTGCCACTGTAGGACTCTGCCACCAGACAGGGGAGCTTCTGTCCCAAACGTTGGGGTCTTCACAACTTCCAGAGGTATTAGTTGGGTGGCCTCTGTGAAGCCTCCACATGCTCTGGGAAGCTGGATACCCACCCCAGGTCTCCACCCCAGACCTCAATCCAGATCCAGGGAGGTTAAAGCAAGAATGATTACACCCCAAGGCTGATCACTGGATCTCCCTACAGTTCGCAGGCCAGGAGCTGAAGCTGCCACTGGAGCTGCAAAATGGTGTCTGTGCTGCGGCTCCTCAGTGGCTTCTCACCCCCAGGGGAGGAAGCTGACGCGTTCCCCAAATACTGGTCCCAAAGTCCATAGGGCACTAACGTCTCACTTTGTCCTAGGCATATCTGTGTTGATAATTCTGAAATCGCCAACGCTGCTGGTGTTCTGAGGTCCCTCCAGCTGGCTGCTGGCCTGGCTGCCCTGGGGCTAAAACCACGACTCAGGCGGGCCTGGGTTCGGCTCTGAGAGAGCTGCTCTGTTGGCTCCCAGGGCGCTGCACTGGCCGTTTCCTGCTGGGCTGCCTGGCTGTCCTCAGTGGGAGGCTAGCTTTTCTGTGTCGTTCTGTGGGTGCTGGAGCTCCAGAAGTTGTTCAGAGTCTACCTTTTCCATGGTTTGGAAGTGGTGTGGGCTGGAGTTCCTTGGAATTGCTGTTTCTACTCCGCCATTTTTGCTCCACCTCCAACAGCACAGTCTTTTACCAGGAGAAGAATCTGGCAAAGTAACATCAAAACAGACAGAGAAAATACTGGCACCCCAGTCATGCCTCCTCAGTTCTCAGCAGCTTTGGGTGGCAGTTCTCAAAAGTCTTGGGCAGCTCCAACTGGCCCTCAGCAATCTTCTCTCTGTCTGCCTCCGTGATGCTGCTCCCCAAAGTTCTTCTGGCCTCTATTTCCTTGGGCCTCTACATCCATGGCACCAGCTCCATCCAGTTCAGCCCCCTCCCTTCATGTCAACAAGTCCATCTCACAAGTGGAATTCACGAGCTCTGGGTCTTAATACTTAACCCAAAAACCAAGCCAATAGAGGGGGATCTTTAAATTCCATTACCCTTACAACAGGCTATAGCTATTCCTATTATTGTCCTTATTTCAAGACAGCCTCTAACCATTTAGTAAATGAAAAGATGAAGTATTTAAGTGCGTACTATGTGCAAAACCATGGAGAAGCAAACAGAAGAGTACAACAAGAGTCTGTGCTCTTGAGGAGCCCATATTTTAATGGAGAAATAATACATATGGCAGCTGCAAGTGCGACTGGAAAGGTTCTGTGACCCTTAGCAACACTGATATCACATCAGTTTCTGATCTGGAACCATCTGACAGTGTCAAGACTTTTTTTTTGAGATATGAGGCTTTTTTAAAATAAGAGGCTGTAGCACCTGCAAGAGCAGTTTGCCAAGCTGCTTCTCCACAGGGGTTGCTTCCCAGGAATTTTGACCATAATTCACAAATCCAAATCTTATACTCAGATTATTTTACTATATGTTCATTTCCCAAATATGCCTTCCTCTTCTCACTCCCTTGTATCTGTCTGACTAGATAATGATGAAAACACCACCCATGTGTCCCTTTAGTCTTTAATTTATTACTCAAAGCTCTATACACTTTAATAAAAATTTTGTGCATGCATGAATCACTATAGGAGGTCTCTCATAATCATTAGATTGAGTTATGGAAGACTTTCTGTCACATCCTCAACAAGTATCTCAAGATGATAACAGCCTCTGTTGCTTTGACTTGACATGTTTAACTAGATCATATAAATCATAAAATATATGTCAGAAACTCTGATCCTATGGTCAAGTATAAATATCTGATTCCTAATTCACTAATTTAAAACTGAAGCTATTGTCTCTTCGCCATCTTCCTCACGCTTGCAGCCATGAAGGTCGAGCTTTGCAGCTTCAGCGGGTACAAGATCTACCCGGGTCATGGGAGGCGCTACGCCCGCACGGAGGGGAAGGTTTTCCAATTTTTGAATGCAAAATGTGAGTCTGCATTCCTTTCAAAGAGGAACCCCCGACAGATCAATTGGACTGTCCTGTATAGAAGAAAGCACAAGAAGGGCCAGTCGGAAGAGATTCAAAAGAAAAGAACTCGCCGGGCTGTTAAATTCCAAAGGGCCATCACTGGGGCTTCTCTTGCTGATATAATGGCCGAGAGGAACCAGAAACCTGAAGTTCGAATGGCCCAACGAGAACAAGCCATCAGGGCTGCCAAGGAAGCAAAAAAGGCTAAGCAAGCAACTAAGAAGACAGCTGCATCTGCTGCTAAGGCTCCTACAAAGGCAGCACCTAAACAAAAAATTGTGAAGCCTGTGAAAGTTTCTGCACCCCGAGTTGGTGGAAAACGTTAATTGTATACTAAATTGGATTAAATAAAAGGAAATTTAAAGCAAAAAAAAAAAAAACTGAAGCTATTAAACTTCAAATGATAAGGTTCTACCTTGTAGAAATCTTAAAACAAGCTGATACAATATATTCTAACAGAAAAAACACCAAAGAATTCAATGAAAAAGCTGTGGTTTGGTTTAAAACTCTTACTTTATTTTATATTCTAATACCAACAATAAGGACGTATTTCAATACTGAAACTAGGAAATATATTATGCATGTAGCCTGCTTAGTTTTAAGCAAAAATGCAGCAGAAATATAACAACCAAATTTATTGAGATGTGATAAATTCATATAATTCACGTACTGACAGGCTCATGTTTGGTTATGACTTTTTTCTTTTATCTGTTCTATAAATAAACCTGATTTTTTTTTTGTTTACCATAAATTATTACATACAGAATGTAACTTAAAGTCTGGAACGTAGAACTAGAACATTTTTTTTCTGAGGAAATTCAAATCAATTCAAATCTTTAAAATGCCTACCAAGTACAAAACATGCCCTGGGTATAAAAAAACAAAAACAAAAAACATATTAGTAAAAACTCATTCATTTGAAAAGTGTGAGAATACTAACTAGGGATATTAAGAAAAAGCTTCCCATAGGAGTCTGTATCTGAAGCAAGTTAAAGATTCTAAAGAACAGAGGTGAGAGAAGAATTATCTTGCAATTTACATGCCTGTCATGGGAGACAGATAAGGCAAAAAATATAGGGTCTGGAGATTAAATGCTGAATTCTGGGAATAAGTGGTCCAATTTGGCTACAACATAAAATACATGATGGGGAATAATGGAAAATAAACATGGAAAAGTAGACTAAGGCAAATTGTGAAGTGCTTTAAGTGACAATATTATATTTTATCCTAGAGTCAACAGGGACTCATTGAAGATTCTTGAATGTCATGGTCAGGCCTATGTTTTGAGATATTGGTGTAAAAATTCAAATAGAATCAAATCTTGGAATCTGCACACTAACTTGGAAAAACACAAATTATCTATATTTTGTTGTATTTTTATTTATTTTGCTTTTTTTTTTTTTGCTTTTTGGAGGGCAATTGGGGTTAAGTAACTTGCCCAAGGCCACACGGCTAGGTTTTTTATTTGTGTGCGTTAAGTGTCTGAGGCCGGATCCGAACTCAGGTCCTTCTGACTCCAGGGCCGACGCTCTACTCACTGCGCCACCTAGCCACCCCTTTTTATTTATTTTGATAAACATTTCCCAGGTACATTTTAATATGGTTTAACTGCTTTCAGGAGTTTTGAAGACCACAAGAACGTGAGTCTGACACCTCTGTTTAAGATGACTATTTTGACAGTGGTGCCTTAGAGACCTAGATGACAGTCTAGAATAAAATTTTGCATGCTATTCAAATAAAAAAGAAGAGAAAAATTTTCAGTGTTAATTTTTTTGACATTTTTCCAAATAATTCTATTCTGAATTTTAAAATATTAAAACTCACATTTTTAATAATGAAGCTAAGTAATTTTATACGTTCTTCTGGTAATTTCTGCAATTTGCATTTTCTTTCATTCAGCTTCTCAAGTTCCTCATTGAGGTTCCTACGAACTGTTTTTATACGCATAGTATAATACATTATTTTTTTTATTGCTGTAGTCTAGGAATGAGAAGAAAAGCAAATAATGTTTAGAATAAGACAATGAACAACATTATAATTTTTAAAAATATACAGTTATGGGGGTGGAGCCAGGGCAGAACATAAGCAGACACTTTTCTAATCTCCTTCATGAATTCCATCACTAACCTCTAAAAAGTGAATCTGAACAGCTTTCAGAGTGATGGAATCCATTGGGAGACAGAGTGTGGCAGATTCCCAGCCCAAGAAAGTGACCACATAGGACTGGGCAGGGGGAGGATGGAGCATGCAGGGGCTGTACCAGCTTGGACCTGAAAGCAGAGCACTGCAGAGTGAGAGCAAGCCCCAGCCAGCAGATTCACCCACCCCAAGGGTGATTCGCAAATGTGTCACCACAGGAGGATCAGCTGGAGCTGGGTAAGAGAAAGCGCAGGGCCCGAGGCAGCAGCTTCTCATGGGGCTATCAGCCCGCAGCCTGGATGTTTAAAAATCACCTACTGAACTTCTGGAAGCCAAGATGGCCAAGTAAACCCTAGCTGCTCTAATGCCCCTCCCTGACCCTGAAAACCCAAAGATTAATGCTCCACCCTGTGCAAAATCTTTGAACAGTAGAAGCAGTTGCAGGTTTGGGGGTCCTAGAGGAAGGGTGTGACTGAAGCTGTGCTGAGCCTGAAATAAAAGGGGAGAGGCATGCCAACAAGCCCCACATCAGCTGACCAGTGGGATATCCCGAAGCCCAGAGGGTTGGAGGCAGCAAGTGCTAACAACAGGAGCCCAGGTGTGCCTTAGCACCACCAGGGGAATCTGCAGACACCAACACTGCCGGCCACCAGCTGCTGAGCCTGCCCAGGGTCACAGAGGCGGAAACCTGAAGTAGCCAGACCACCCCTCCCCCACAGGTTACTCTGTGAGACTCAGGGTAAGCCAGGGAAAACACTAAGAGTCCTGGTTTTGGCCTCAGTCTAGACACCCAAGTCTAGCTACAGCACACAAAGTCAACAACCAGGCCCATAGCTCCCAGTCTGAGAAACACAGGTTGAAGCCCTCTGTATCCCATAAGCAGAAATCCACTCTAAAAGTCAGGAAATAGTCAATCACAATAGGCCAGAAACAACCAAAGACAACTGAATCTTATTACTGTGAATGAGAAGAATCACTTTCAGGAAACACCATCGACTTTATATCCACACCTGGGACCACAGAAGGAAATATAAACTGGTTTCAAGCCAAAAAACATTCTTGGAAGAGCTCAAGAACGATTTTAAAAGTCAAATTAGAGAGGCAGAAGATAAATTGACCAATTCTTTTAAAATTGCATTTGTCAGAATGGAAAAAAATCTCACTGAAGAAAAAAAAATCCTTAAAAAGTAAAACTTGTGAACTGGGACAGGAGGTCCAAAATCTAACTAGAGAAAATACCTCCCTAAAAAAGGAGCTTCAAAAACTAACCAGGGAAAATAATTCACTAAAATCAGAATCAGTCAAATCAAAGCTAAGGACTCTATGATGCATCAAGAATGAGTCAAACAAAACATAAAAATTGAAAAACTGGAAGAAAGTGTAAAATATCTCACTGGAAAAACAACTGACCTAGAGAACAGATCCAGGAGAGAGAACCTAAGAATTACTGGTCTACCAGAAAGCCATGATGAAAAAACCAGCCTGGACAACATCCTCCAAGAGATCATCAAACTGTCCTGAGGTTCTAGAATCAGAGGGTAAAATAGTTATCAAAAGAATTCACCAGACTCCTCCTGAAAGAGACTCCAAATTGAAAACTCCAAGAAATATAGTAGCCAAATTCCAGAACTACAAGGTAAAGGAGAAAATGCTGCAAGCAGCCAGAAAAAAACAATTTAAATATCGCAGAACGACAGTCAGGATTACACAGGACCTAGCAGCTTCTACATTAAAAGACTGGAGGAATTTGATATTTCATAAGGCAAAAGAGATTGGACTGCAACCAAGGATCAACTAACTACCCAGCAAAACTGGGCATAATCTTTCAGGCAAGAAGATGGTCATTCAATGAAATAAGGGACTTCAAGACTTTCCTGATGAAAAAGCCAGAGTTCAATGGAAAATTGATCTCCGAATACAAGACTCAAGAAAAACATAAAAAGGTAAACAAAGAAAACACACACACACACACACACACACACACACACACACACACACACACATACACACACACACATAACTTGTGATTCAATAAGAACAAACTGTTTACATCCCTATATGGGTAGCTGAACCTGTCAATATTGAGATTTACATAATTATTGCAACATTTAAAAGGGATATACATAGACAGAGGGTGTGGGTATAAATGAACTAATCTGATGATAAAAAAAAAACCTTATTAAGGGGTACAAAGGGACTATAATGGGAGAAAAGGAAAGAATGAAGGTAAATTATGCCACACAAAGAGGCATAAAAACATACTATAGTATAGGGAAAGAAGGGAGGGAGATGAACATCATATGAATTTTATTCTCATTGGTTCTGATTGGAGGAGGGATCAACATAATCAGTTAAGTTTAGGATTCTAATGTGAAAAGACACAAAAACTCATAATAGAGAGAAAGGAGGGAGGGAAAGGAGCACTGCATGAAATTTACTCTCATTGCTTTTGGTTCAAGGAGGGAATAATATACTCCATTAAGTATAAAAATCTACTGTGCCCTACACGCAGTAGGAGGAGAAAGGGGGGAAAAGAGGGTGGTGGTTAGAAGGGAGGGAAATAGTAGTAAGGGGAAAGAGTAGGTAAAGAGGGGGGTGCATAGGGAGAGAATACTGAGGGAGGCTGTGGTCAAAAGGAAAACTCTTAAGGAGAGGAAGGGAGAAGGAAGAAATAACAAACATAAACAGGGGAGGAAATAGGATGGAGGGAAAGACACAGATAGTAATCATAACTGTGAATGTGAATGGGATGAACTCTCCCATGAAATGGAGGCAAACAGCAGAATGGATTAAAAATCACAGTCCTACAATATGCTGTCTACAAGAAACACATTTGAAACAAGAGGATATGCCCAGGGTAAAGGCAAAAGGCTGGAGTACAATAATGGTATGCTTCAGCTAAAATAAAAAAAAAAAAGCAGGGGTGGCAATCCTTATCACAGATAAAGCAAAAGCAAAAATAGACCTAATTAAAAGAGATAAGGAAGGCACCATCGAGAATGAAGCAATGCCATTACTTAACACATATGCACCAAGTGGAAGAGCATCCAAATTCTTCCTAGAGGAGGAGTTAAGGGAATTAGAGGAAGAAATAGATAGCAAAACTATGCTAGTGGGGGACCTCAATCTCCCCCTCTCTGAACTTGATAAATCCAACCTCAAAATAAACAAGAAAGAAGTCAAGAGGGCAAACATAATTTCAGAAAGACTAGATATGACAGACCTCTGGAGAAAACTGAATGGGGATAAAAAGGAATACACCTTCTTCTCAGCAGCACATGGCACATACACAAAAATTGACCATGTACTAGGGCATATAAACTTTACAATTCAGTATAGAAAGGCAGAAATATTAAATGCATCATTCTCAGATCATGATGCAATAAAAATTATATGCAATAAATGGCCATGGAAAGACAGACTAAAAACTAATTGGAAACCAAATAATTCAATCTTAAAGAATGAGTGGATCAAACAAGAAATTATAGAAACAATCAGTAACTTCATTCAAGAGAATGACAACAATGAGACAACATACCAAAATTTGTGGGATGCAGCAAAAACAGTTCTTAGGTAAAGTTTTATATCCCTGAATGCATAAATGAATAAATTAGAGAAAATGAAGGGCATGCAAGTGAAAAAGTTAGAAAAAGAACAAATTGAAAATCACCAATTAAATACTAAATTAGAAATAATGAAAACCAAAGGAGAGATCAATAAAATTGAATTGAAGAAAACTATTGAATTAATAAATAAAACTAAGAGCTGGTTTTACAAAAAAAAAACCAATAAAATTGATAGACCTTTAGTCAATATGATAAAAAAAGAAAGAAGAAACCCAAATTATGAGTATCAAAAATGAAAAGGATGAATCTACCTCCAATGAAGAGGAAATTAAAACAATACTTAGGAATTATTTTGCCCAATTGTATGCACATAAATTTGAAAATCTTAGTGAAATGGATGAATATTTACAAAAGTATAAATTGCCCAGATTAACTGAAAAGGAAGTAAATTGCTTAAATAACCCCATCTCTGAAAAAAAATTTGAATAAGCCATCAATGAATTCCCAGCAAAAAATTTCCAGGGCCAGATGGATTTACTAGCAAATTCTATCAAACATTTAAAGTACAATTGATTCTAATGCTTTACAAATTATTTGGGAAAACTGGAGGAGTCCTACCAAATTCTTTTTATGACACAAATATGATACTGATATCTAAATTGGGAAGAGACAAAATGTAGAAAGAAAATTATAGAACAATTTCCCTCATGAATATAAATGCAAAAATCTTAAATAAAATATCAGTGATAAGATTACAGCAACTTATCACGAGAATAATACACTTTGACCAGGCAGGATTTATACCAGGAATGAAAGGGTAGTTCAATATCAGGAAAACTATCAGTATAATTAATCACATTAACAACAAAACTAGCAGAAACCATATGATTATCTCAATACATGCAGAAAAGGCTTTTGACAAAATACGACACCCATTCCTATTAAAAACACCAGAAAGTGTAGGAATAAATGGAGCCTTCCTTAAAATAATAAGTAGCATCAATCTAAAACCATCAGCAAGTATTATGTGTAATGGGGATAAGCTACGAATATTTCCAATAAGATCAGGGGTGAAACAAGGATGTCCACTATCACCCCTCTTATTCAATTTGGTACTAGAAATGTTAGCAGTAGGGGCGGCTAGGTGGCACAGTGAATAGAGCGCCGGCCCTGGAATCAGAAGGACCTGAGTTCGGAGCCGGCCTCCGACACTTAATCCACACAAACAAAAAAACCTAGCCGTGTAACCTTGGGCAAGTTACTTAACCCCAATTGCCCTAAAGGGGCGGCTAGGTGGCGCAGTGAGTAAGAGCACCAGCCTCGGAGTTTGGATGACCCGAGATCAGATCTGGCCTCAGAAAATGAGCACCCACGCATAAATCAAATGACTAGCCGTGTAACCTTGAGCAAGTTACTTAACCCCAATTGCTTTTAAAAAAAAAATGTTAGCAGTAGAAATGAGAAGAAAAAGAAATTGAAGGAATCAAATTAGGCAAAGAAGAAACTAAGTTGGGGGCGGAGCCAAGATGGCAGAGTAGAAACAGCTCTTCCAAGCCTCTCTGCCCCCAGATTCCCCACAAACTATGTAAAAAAGGACTGTGAACAACTTCTGGAGCCCCAGCACCCACAGAACAACACAGAGAAGCTAACCTCCCGCTGAGGACAGCCCAGCAGTCCTTCAGGAAGGACCAGCTCAGTGGTCTGGGAGCCGGCAGCGTGCAGAGCGCAGAGCGCAGGAGCAGAGCCGAGCCGAGCCCAGGTCCCCGTGAGCCGAGGCTTTAGCCCCAGGGCGGCAGGGCCAGCAGCCAGCTGGAGGAACCCCAGAACACCAGGAGCTGTGGCGATTCCAGAATTATCAACATAGACATGCCTAGGACAAAGTAAGAGGTTAGTGTCCTATGGACTTTGGGACCTGTATTTGGGGAATGCGTCAGCTCCCTCCCCTGGGGCTAGAAGCCGCTGAGGAGACACGCCATTTTGTAGTTTTCATAGGCATTTCCGGCTCCCAGCCTACAAATCGTGGGGAGATCCAGCGATCAGTCTTGGGGGTAATCGCTCTTGCTTTAACCTCCCTGGATCTGGATTGTGATCTAGGGTGGAAGTTGTGGGTGGGTTTACAGCTTGCCAGAAACGGAAGTTGCCCCCCACACGTTCTGGATGAAAATTCCTCTATCTGGCCTTAAAGCCATAGTGTGGCAACAAGCCCAAAAGTCAAGCAATTAAGTGGCAACATGCCAAGGCAAAGGAAACAGAAAATGCAACCCTAGACTCCTATTTTGGGGGCATAGAGCGGGAAAAGGACTGTGAGGTCAGAAGTCCTGCTCCAAAAGCCCCAGGGGAAAACATGAGTGGGTTGCAGGCCATAGAGGACCTTAAGAAGGACTTAAAAATCAAATAAGAGAAGTGGAGGAAAAATTAGAAAGAGAAATGAGAAGGATGCAGGAAAAGTATGAAATGAGGGTCAACAGCCTGACTGAGGAAAACACCTTAAAAATAGACTAACTCAAATGGCAAAGGAGGCCCAAAAGGGCAATGAGGAGAAGAATGCCTTAAAAGTCAAATTTGCCAGATGGAAAAAGAATCTCAAAAGTTCACTGAGGAGATTCATTCCTTCAGAGTTAGACTGGAGCAAATGGAAGCTAATGACTTTATGAGAAATCAAGATGCTGTTAAGCAGATCCAAACAAATGAAAGAATAGAAGGCAATGTGAAATATCTCATGGGAAAAAACCACTGACCTGGAAAATAGATCCAGGAGAGACAATTTAAAAATTATTGGACTACCTGAAAACCATGATCAAAGAAAGAACCTAGAAATCACCCTTCAAGAAATTCTCAAGGAAAATTGCCCTGATGTTTTAGATCCAGAGGGCAAAATAGAGGTTGAAAGAATCCACCAATCACCTCCTGAAAAAAGATCCCAAAAAGAAAACTCCCAGGAATATTATAGCCAGGTTCCAGAATCCCCAGATCAAGAAGAAAATACTACAAGTAGCCAGGAAGAAACAATTTCAATATTGTAGAAACACAATCAGAATAGCACAGGACCTGGCAGCTTCTACACTGAGGGATCGAAGGGCATGGAATATGATATTCCAGAGGGCAAAAGAACTGGGACTGAACCCAAGGGTCACCTACCCAGCAAAACTGAGTATTTTGTTTCAGGGGAAAATATGGTCATTCAGTGGAATAGAGGACTTTCAAGCATTTTTGAGGGAAAAACCAGAATTGAATAGAAAATTTGACATCCAGACACAAGAGAGAAGAGATGCCTGAGAAGGTAATCAGGGAAAAGAAATCAAAAGGAACTTATCAAAGTTGAACTATTTACATTCCTATATGGAAAAGCAATAACTGTGACTGATGATATCTTTCTCACTATGAAATAATGGAAGAAGGGTGTGTATATGTGAATGTGTGTATATGGTTACAGTTATATATGGATAGAGGGCATAGGTTGAATTTGTTGGGAAGGGAGAATACTCAAGGGATGAAATTATGAGGTGAGAGACAAAAGTGTCAAGAGGAGATGGGGAGAGACAGGGTAGGGTAAACTATCCCATGTAGAAGAAGCAAGGGGAAGTGGTTGCAAAGGAGGGGGGAGAATAAGGAAGGCTAAAAAGGCAAAACCACATTCACATTGAATTTGGTTCAGGGAGAAAATGACATACATACTAAATGGGATATCTCAACCTGCAGCAGGGTAGGGGGTAGGGGGATGAGAGGAGGGATGATGGATGGGAGGGCATCCTTGGGGGGAGGGGAGGTTGGAAGTATCCTCTATAGAAGAGGGACAGGATCATGTAGGGAATGGACCAGGTGGGGGGTGGGATGAGTGGGAGGGAATTATAAGCAGCCTTGTACAATATATCTACCATGATAATGTTTTGCATAGCTAGACATGTACAACATATACTGAATTATTTATCTCCCAAGAAGGAATGTGTGACAAGGGAGGAAGGAAATGGATCTGAAATTCGAGGTCGTAACATTAAATGTTTCAAATATATATATAAATACTATTATTAATACTCTTTTGCCTATAATTGGGAGATAAGATGTGCAGGCATTGGGACACAAAGATTCATCTTCCTCTAATGGAAAAGTCGATGGGGGTATGGGAGAAGGTATTGGAGAGAGCAGATTGGAGGAAGCGATATCTTGTGGGACTGCTATTCAGGGAGGTTGGGTAGGGGAATAATGGGGGGAAAATGATTGTAACTCAAAATCTGGCGGAAATGAATGATGTAAAACAGAAGTTAATAAAGCATTTGTTTATAAAACAGAAAAAAAGAAGAAACTAAGTTATCACTCTTTGCAGATGATATGATGATATACTTAGAGAATCAAGTAAAAAACTACTTGAGATAATAAATAAATTTGGCAAAGTTGCAGTATATAAAATAAATCCCCATAAATATTCAGCATTCCTATATATCTCTAACAAAACCCAACAGCAAGAGATAGAAAGAGAAATTCCATTTAAAGTTACTGTAGACATTATAAAATATTTGGGAATTTACCTGCCAAAACAGGACCTATATGAACACAATTACAAAACACTTTTCACACAAATAAAGTCAGATCTAATTGGAAAAACATCAATTGCTCGTGGCTGGGTCGAGCTAATATAATAAAAATTTTACCTAATTTTTTTTTAAGCAATTGGGGTTAAGTAACTTGCTCAAGGTTACATGGCTTGTCATTATTTGTGTGTGGGTGCTCATTTTCTGAGGCCGAATTTGATCTCGGGTCATCCCAACTCCGAGGCCGGCGCTCTTACTCACTGCGCCACCTAGCCGCCCCTTTTAGGGCAATTGGGGTTAAGTAACTTGCCCAAGGTCACACGGCTAGGTTTTTGTTTGTGTGGGTTAAGTGTCTGAGGCCGGATCCGAACTCAGGTCCTTCTGACTCCAGGGCCGGCGCTCTCCTCACTGCGCCACCTAGCCACCCCCAGTTTTACCTAATTTAAATTACATATTTAGTGCCATACCAATCAATCTACCAAAAAATTACTTTACGGAGCTAGAAAAAATAGTAGCAAAATTCATTTGGAAGAACAAAAAGGTGCAGAATATCAGGGGAATTAATGAAAGAAATGCTAGGGAAGGTGGCATAGCCATACCAGATTTTAATCTCCATTATAAAGCAGCAATCATCAAAACTGCTCGGTACTGGCTGAGGAACAGAGTAGTGAATCAGTGGAATAGACTGGGTACGTGAGACTCAGCAGTCAATGACTATAGTAATTTACTGTTTGATAAACTCAAAGACCCCAGTTTGGGGGATAAGAACTCACTATTTGACAAAAACTTCTGGGAAAATTGGAATACAGTATGACAGAAAGTGGGCATAGACCAATATCTAACACTGTATAGCAAAATCAAGTCTAAATGGGTGTACAATCTAGATATAAAGGCTGATGTAAGGCAATCTGGAAAAGCAAGGAATAGTTTACCTGTCAGATTTATGGAGAAGGGAAGATTTTATGATGAAACAAGAGTTAGAAAGCATTATAAGATGCAAAATGAATAATTTTGATTACAAAGCCAATGTAACCAAGATTAAGAGGGAAGTGGAAAATTGGGAAATAATTTTTACAACCAGTGTCTCTGATAAAGGCCACATTTCTAAAATATACGAAGAATTGAGTCAAATCTACAAGAATACAAGTCATTCCCCAATTGATAAATGTTCAAAGGATATGAACAGGCAGTTTTCAGAGGATGAAATTAAAGATATCTATAAGCATTTGAGAAAATGCTCTATATCACTATTTATTAGAGAAATGCAAATCAAAACAACTCTGAGGTACCACATCTCACTGGCCAGACTGGCTAAGATGACAAAACAGGGAAATGATAAATGCTGGAGAGGATGTGGAAAAATTGGAACACTAATACATTGTTGGTAGAGTTTTGATCTGATACAACCATTCTGGAGAGCCCTTTGACCCAGCAATACCACTTCTAGGGTTGTATCCCAAAGAGATCATAGAAGTGGGAGGAAGATCCATGTGTACAAAAATATTTATAGCATCTCTTTTTGTGGTGGCAAAGAATTGGAAATCAAGGGGATTCCCATCAACTGGGGAATGGATAAACAAGTTGTGGTATATGAATGTAATGGAATACTATTATGCTATAAGAAATGAGTAGAAGGACTTCATAATAATCTGGAGAGACTTAATATAAACTGATGTTGAGTGAGAAGAGCAGAACCAGGAAAAATTTGTACACAATTACAGACACAATGTATGTGTGATGACTAACTTTGATAGACTAGACTCCTCTCAGCAATGTAAGGTTATAAGACTCATGATGGAAAGAGATATCCACATCCAGAGAAAGAGCTAGAGTCTGAATGCAGATTAAAGCAAACTACTTGCTCTTTCTTTTTCTTTTTTCTTTTGTTTCCTCTTTTCCATTGTTCATTCCATTGGTTATAATCCTTATTTACAACCTGACTAATGTTTAATGTGAAGTTATTTGTAGATCCTATATTTGACTGCATGCCGCCATGGGGTGGGGGGAAGAGAGAGGGAGAAAATTTGAAACTCACAGGATTGTGGAACTGAATGTTGTAAACTAAAAGTAAACAAACAAATTAATTTAAAAAAATTTAAAACAATATATAGTTATATTGATTAAACTAAACTCTCATGGCCAGGGGCAATTTCTCTAGCATGTTCTACACAATTACTCTAAAGTATCCTAAATAGTAAAAAAACTTAGCCCATATTATTTTGTGAAAATGGCAGTGGTTACAATGATAATTAACAGAGGTCCAATCACATTTCCAATACTATGTTCACTTTCATATGCTACATTTTAGGAAGAAAATTTGTATTGCTCAAACTGAAACTAAAAGACATAAGGAAGTTGTAGAGAAATGGAAAGGTGGCTCAAATTTTTTCTTAAAATGGAAATAAAGGAGTTGATGGAGTTACTAGTGCCTAAACAATAGGAGCTTCATAAATTCTTGTTAATTTAGTTTATTTCATTGAGCCCCTCAAGGCCAATAAGAAATTTCATTTCATGGTACTGATCATCTGTTCTGAATGTTCACGATGGGTAAGACAAAAGAATATTGAGACAACCATAGCTTATGTTACATTTGGTGCAGTGAGCTAAGAAATAGAGATTTCTACAAAGAAACTGCCAAGATTCTCTAAACCAATTCAAAATATACCTTAAAATCTTATTGACTTTTGTTTGAAGAACGGCATTAGGCAGAGCAGTGAAAAGCATGCTGGGAAATATGGCTGAGAATTATAAAAAGAAAGAGTACTTTTATATTCCTCAGGAATCCCACATTTGTGTAACACGAACACTTTCTTTAAGAAGGGAACTGGAAAGCACTGGACATAGTAAGCACAGGATATCATCATAAAAATACAATTCCCTACCTTACTATGAAAGGATGGGTCACTGAACTAGGCTGAGTGCTGGTGATACAGAGAGGCAAGACACCTTGTCCTTAAGGAGCTTACACACTAACGAGGGAGACAACATGCAGAACAAGCTACATACAGGATAAATAGGAGATAATTAACAGAGGAAAGGCACTAGAATTAAGAGGGGTTAGGGAAGGCTCCCTGTAGGAGGTGGGATCTTAGTTGGGACTTAAAAGAAGCCAGGGAGGTCAGTAATCAGGACGGAGGAGGTAGAGTGTTTTAAGCATGTGGGATAGCCAAAGAAAATGCCCAGAGCCAAGAGATGAATTATCTTGTTTATGGAACAGCCAGGAGGCCATTGTCCCTGGATCAAAGTGTGCATGTCAAGGAGTAAAGTGTGAGAAGACTGGAAAGGTAAGGGGGGCTAGCTTATGAAGGTTTTGAACGCGAAACAGATTATTTTGTATTTACTCCTGGAGGCAACAGGGAAGCAATGGAGTTTATTGAGTAGAAATAAAGCAGAGGTACTTATTTAAAGGAGTGTAACTACAAAGGACAAAAGACATATAGGTCAACAGTTCAGGGAGATGGAAGGATCAACTGAGGGCTTTTTTCAAGATGGAGGACACGTAGGCATGTTAGTAGTCAGAAGGAAATGAACTAGTAGACAAGAAGAAATTGAAAATATGTGACAGAGTGGGATGTCAGAGGGGTCAGTCGGTTGGGAGAGATGGGATGGAATGGGATTGAGACTGAACAAGCAGAAGATGAAGTCTTAATAAGGAGTAGGGTTACTTCATCATGTGAGACAAGGATGAAGGGGGTAAGGAAGAGGGGAGGAGAGGAAGTTCATGGCAAATGGCTTCAATTTTTAATAAAATGTAAGGCAAGGTTTTCATTTGAGGGAGTGGGAGGTCTAAAGAGAGATGAAAAGATAGAGTGGGACAGTGAGTTGATAAAGGAGGTACAGTGGGATTGCTTAGTAGCAGTGAAGGCCCAGCTGAGAAAAGTTGTGTGACTTTCTTCACCTTAGTTTAGCACCACATGCATTAGGTGATGAATGGTGGGGATGATCCAAAGTTGAGGCTCAGTGAGACACAATGCATTATATGATAAGAGGGCAAGGGATTCAAGAGACGAAGATAGTGTAGAGTTAATCTGTATCACTAAGCTGTCAAGATGGGAAAGGTGGAGAGGAAATGGTATGGAAGAATACTGAGGGCAAAAGGGACTGGAGATCATGGTGTAGCTGAAGACTAGGGCTTTGCAAGGAAAGGCCAAGGGAAAGGTAAAAAACCAATAAATTACAGTTGGATAAGGGGATTTCAGAATCCTTAAATGTAGACGTGGTGCACTTGTGAGCAATGGCAAGATCAAGCGTCTAACCATTTTTGTGAGTACCTGAGGTGCATGGCTGTGAAGAAATAGCTCATGGGAAGGGAGGCTGAGGAACAGCTGGTTGCAGGGGTGAGGAACCTACAGCCTCAAGGCCACATGTGGTCTTTTACATCCTCAAGTGCAATCCTTTGACTGAATCCAAACTTCACAGAACAAACAAGAGGATTTGTTCTATAAAACTTGGACTCAGTCAAAAGGCTGCACCCAAAGACCTAGGAGGTCACATGTGACCTCAAGGTTGCAGGTTACCCACTCCTGGATTAGGGTGTTTGAGGGAGATTAAATGTTTAAGTTGAAGTCTTCTAGTCCCCTATAGGGCAGGAGCTAAGGAAGAGAGAAAAATTGTGATCCAGGTTAAAAACTCATTGAAGAAGGAAGCAGAGTGACCTGGGTATCTGTTGACAATGGCTACTAGGATTTTAATTGAGTGGTAGATATAAATAGTATGAACTTTAAAGGAAGAGAGGTTATTGAGTGATGGAGGAAGGGAGAGAACCTGAAAATGGCAACAGAAAGCAAGGAATACTCCAACTTCCCCTCCTCAACCAGTGAGTAGGGGAAAATGAATGAAGGTGCAGCCAGTACTAGAAAGGTTGGCCAGGGAAGTTGTGTGATCAGAGAACATCCAGGTTTTAGTAAGAGCTAGTAGATGGAAGGAAGAAGGGAGATGAAAAGATTCACAGTGTTGTCTGTGCAATAGATATTCCAGAGGGCACAGTGGAGGAGATGTGCAGAATTCAGATGGAACTTTGAGGTAAGATGGTTGAAAAGGATGGGAATGAGTAATCAGGTGGTAGAAGGTGTGGAATGGGGTTTAGATAGTGATCTACAGGTGTTCAGAGTCATTAGCATGTGAGGGGTATGAGCAGGTGTAACAATGTTTATCAATGAGTGGAGGAGCGCCAGCCACTCCTCTACACTCAAAGGACAGTGAAGCCGATATCAGAAGGAGAATTGTTCTTTGAACTGGAAGTTCTCCGCATCCCAGTTAAGAGATTGGGCTGACAGCAGGAGGTGGAAGTTGCCTTTTGCTGGCATAGATGGAAGTAGCTGCTTTGGGGCAAATGGAAGATGCCCAGCCTCAAGCGCTAGCAGCCTTTCCTGAGGAGATAATACTGCATTCATTAGGAGCTGGAAGGACAAAGCACTAGCATGCAGCTGTCTCTAAACTCAGATCATCAACTAGTTAGAGCAAAAAAAATCATATGTATACATATATATAGACTTGTGTGTATATACGCATATATGTGTGCATATAATTATATATACATGTATATATGTGTGTGTGTATGCACACACACACACATCAAGCTAAAGGCAAAAGAAGAAGACAATGAATACCATTATTAATGGTATTAATTAATTACCATTATTAATGGTGATCTATTCAAACAAGTCATTGATTCTGAGAAATGGGAAATGGATGAGGGAAAAGATATTGAGTCTGATTTTCACTATTTCTTAAAGAAGTTTAACTTGCACCATGCCTATTTCCACCCAAGAGGCTTGGATTTGTTTGGGGTCTTCCCTTCCCTTCATCAGAGCTGGTGTTTTTGTCTGAGGAACTTGGTGGTGAATCTTATCTAACCGCACTCTCTCCTCTTTCTCTTTTTACTCTCTGACCCCTCTGCCCTGCCAGTACCTTTCTCCCACTGGAGAGGTCCAGATGGTCCCTGAATGGCTAGTCTTCATTCTGCTTCTGTCCTTCAGTTTCTACTCTAACCCTGCTTGTTCAGAACAATCGTGATGGTTTACTTCACCCTCAGCAAGTTAGCAAAGACGACAAAAGGTGGGAACAGTCAATTTGGAGGGTTTGTGGGACGGTAAGCACAATAATGCATTGTTGATGAAGCTGTGAATCACTACAACTATTTTGGAAGTTGATTTGGGATTATGCATATAAAGTAACTAAAATGTCCATACCATCTGATCGAGAGGTTCTACTATATTAGGCTTATACCCTAAGAAGATCAGTGAAAAGAAGAAAGGTCCCATATATACCAAAATATTTATAGTTGCACTTTTTTTTATGGAGAAAGGAACTGAAAACAAAACAGATGCTCATGAATTGGGGAATGAGTGAACAAATTGTAGTACAGGAATGTTATTGGGCAGTAAGAAATGACCACTATTATGAATACAGAAAAACATGGAAAGATTTACACAACCTGATGCATAGTGAAGCAAAGAAAATAATGTATACAATCACTACAAGGATGGAAATGGAAAGAACTGCTACAAAACAATCAAAAGCAAATGTTGAAAAATTACAAAGAAAATGAGAAGACATCCCATATCTCCTCTGAAGAAGTGGAAGGATTAATTAATTAATTCATTATACATTAAATATGCATTAAATTTAGAAAGAAAATGAATAAACCTAAATTGAACACAAAAGAAGAGATACTAAAAATTAGTGGAGAAATAAATTTGAACCTCCCCAACACCCCCCAAAATATACAAATAGCTGGGGCGGGGGAAATGAAAAGCTGGTTCTTTGAAAAGACTAACCAAACTGATGTTCTAAATAAACCACCATGTCCTAAGTAAACTTGGATGTTTTATCTCCTCTTTATCTTTATGCCTTTAATTTCTTTCTCTTGTCTACTGCTAGCATTTCTAGAGCCATATTAACATCAGAGAGACTAGTTATCCTTGCTTTATTCCTATATTTACTATATTAACTAGATATCTGCTTTTCAGCTTCTAATATATGCTCAGTGCATTTGATGCTTGCTTTTGGTTTTCAATTGATACTGTTAATGATTTTTTTTTAAGCAATTGGGGTTAAGTAACTTGCTCAAGGTTACACGGCTAGTCATTATTTGTGTGTGGGTGCTCATTTTCTGAGGCCGGATTCAATCTCGGGTCATCCCAACTCTGAGGCCGGCGCTCTTACTCACTGCGCCACCTAGCCATCCCTAATGATTTTTTTAAAAAAAGGTCTCTCTATGCCTATACTTTGTAGCATTTTTAGCATAAATAAATGTTTTGTCTACATCTATTGAGATAAGCATGTGGTTTGGGACATTTTGTTTTTAATATGATTATGCTGACTTTTCCTAATATTGAGTCACCATTCCATCATGATGCAAATCCAACTTGGTTATGACAAATTATTTCTTGGGTGAACTGCTGTCATCTACACGACAGAATTTTATTTGAAGTTTCTGAATCAATATTGACTAATAATGTTGGTTTCTAGTTTTCCTGTGCTTTATACTTCTCTGCTTTAGTTATTAGGATATTTATCTCATAAAAGGAGTCTAGTAGAATGCTTTTGTTTCCATTTTTGAGAATTACTTGTGGTATTTATATTGATTGTACTTTAAAAGTCTTTTAGAATTCATCTGTAAATCTATCAGGATCATGGGTTTTTTATTTGATAGTTCTTTGGTGGTTATTTTAGAGTTAGTTTTATTTCTATTTCTGAGATTGGACAATTTAAGATTTTTATTTGATCTTCTGTTAGTGGGCACATTATAAAGGCATTCTATTCCTTTTGTGTTGACAAATCTTTAGTCATTTGATTAAAAAGAAAAGGACAGAAAATCAAATCACTAAAATACCAAACAAGGTGTAATCACAACAAAACCAGAAGAAATAAAAAGGATGATCAAAGTTTAGTTTACACAGTTATGTGCTAGTAAGACTTGGAACACAAAAGAAATTCCACCAGTTGGAACTCCAAATTGAAACCCTTTCAAGGAACTAGCAATTCTCTAAGGCTCTAAGCTATAGAAAAGGTGTTGTGTTAGTAGAAGGGAGTTCTTTATACCAGTGATGTTACAAGTCTAGTCCCTATTTTTATTCCTATGCTACTTAAGTAACAAGTAAAGAAACTATAATCTAATTTGACAAAATACATGTCATGTAATTTGGGATTCCAACTGGTGGAACACACTGTTACCATCAGATAAGGTAATTGCCAACAAGTGTAAGATCTCATTATATAGTGCCTTACATACAAGTTACAAACAGGGAAACTCAATTCTTTGTCAACTGAAGAATATAATGTTGAATAGAGTAGGTGCTTCATCAGAATTAGGTTGGTCTAAAGGTGCCAAAAAGAAATGTAGAATAAAAGGATTATTCAAAATATTCAGGAAAAAATAATGCCCTTTTAGCATAATTCTTAAGAAAATTCCAAAAATTCTAATCCCACAGAAATGGGTCTAAATTAACCATATAATTAATAATTTCAATGCACACTGTGGACACAGAACCATGAGAAGGAGATTACTTAACCAAACATCTTAGTTATGTTTATGGGTATACTTACATCAGCTAATTCTTTGATTTGCTTTGGTGACACATCAAATGTGTCAAGCCTTTGAAGATGAGGCAAATGATACAGCACATGTGTAGAATAATGACATAGCAGACAAACTGGATTAGGCTTATACTGAGGATCATTCAGACTCAGATCCTTTAAACGAGGTAACTTGACTAAGTTAGTGAGTTCCTAAAATAGGGACAATAATAAAGCATTAATTAATAGTCATTACCTCTTTCTATAGAAGGTATTTGAAATATAAAAAGGCTACACATTCTAGAGTAATGCAGCATAATCACATAAACACCTAAAATATAAACACAGTTTAGCTACCTATGATATAGTTCACTAATGAGAAAATTCTGTAGTGGCTAAAATATATGCTGAAAAACCAAACAATGGTTTATGTCCAGTGATAATCATTAAATATCATATTTTGGCCAAAGTTTGAATTAATCAAACAGACTACCTTGCCTCATTTTAAAAAGGCTCCTTTTCTGTCTCAGCTACTCCAGAGACTAGATAAGGCTGGGAGTAGGATTTAAAACAGGCATCCTGAGATCATAAATTCCAAATAGACCCAACTTTGTCTAGCTCTCAGAGAATCCTTCTCCTTATGTCAACCAGAAGAGGCCTACTTTATGGCTCTTAAGGATGAGACCCTCAACTCATGGCATTAACTTGACTAATGGGACTTTTTCTTATCTTAATATTTTCTGGGCATATACCATGTTATGGAATGTTAATGGTAAAGAAAACACAGATACTCTGAATCACAATTTCAATTGACACTTTGTCAACTCTTATGTTTTATCGTATTTTCCATTTACTCAATTAAGAAAATTCCTTTATCATACAATGATTAAACCATTATGGGGATCATAAATTTGTGTGACTCAGCCACCCTGTACTGGGAAGGTCCTAAAATTGTACTTAAGCTCTCTCATCCTTTTGTTCATCAGTCAGGACTCTAGTCCTTCATTCCGTGTACAAGTAATGCTAGCCTTAAGGGAATAACAAATAATTTGTCTGTCTCCTTTAACCAAACCTTTTCTAGAGGTCGACACAGGCTAAAAAACATGAAAAAAATAACATCTACTACAACATTCAAATAACTAGGACAGGGTTTAGAATCACTTATTTCTACACAGGGACAAATTTGATACATCTATGATTGTAAAAAAAAATGCTGTGTTGGATAGGGAAAAGCATTGAATTTGGAGCCAGGTCACTTGCATTTAAATCTGGCCTCTATCCCTTATTCCCTATGAGATCTTGGGCAAGTGACTCTTTGGGCCCAGGCTCCTTTTTCTGTAAAATGTTGGAGACACAGAAGGGTTGAACTAGATAATCTCTCAGGTCTCTTCTACCTTTAATTCTATGATACAATAATCACAAATAATAATTTTAAAAATGATGTCCTGGAATATAGTGCTCAGATTTTTTGTAGCATCAAGATCTTCTTGGAGACCAGGGGATGCTATTATCTCTCTGGGTTCTGTTTGGTATGTTCATTGTTTGGAATTTCATTTTGAGGAACAGCAAGAAGGCCAGAAGGGTAGGACTGTAGAGCGTGAGGACAGTAACACATAATAAACTCGGGAAGGAGGGTTGGGGATAAGTTATGAAGTGTTTTAAATATCAAAAGCTTATATTTCATTCTAGGGAGCCACTAGAGTTCAGAAATCACTGGTCTAGAGAGTTTCACAGACTTCAAGCTGGAAGAAAGATCTAGTCAAATCCCCTCATTCCATACACAAGGAAACTGAAGCTTAGACAGGTTACATGAATTGAGATATGAGAGTCAACTCCATGCCCCACCCCACCTCTTTACAAACCCATGAAAACTTATGAGGTGACTGAGGGCCTAGGACAGAGTCTTGGGAGTGGAGATCTAATATGTTCTTGCCTTTTTACGATCATCATACATGGTCAATCCCTCCTGGGTCCAGAGCACTGTCTTCTGCCCTCTTTTCTATCTATTCTCTCTCTATGGATTCAATAGCAACTTCGGATTCAATTATTATCTCAATGTAGATAGGATCTACATATCTCCAGTGCTCAAATCTCTTTTAAGCTTCAATCCTTTACCTCCATCTATGCACTGGACTCTTCTACCTGTATGTTCCATAGGTCTCTCAAGCTTAACATGTATAAAACCAAATGCCTTCTCTATTTCTGTTATGGAAACTACCATTTATTCAGTCACTGAAGTGTGCAATCTTTCTTTCAATCAGTTGCCAAATTTTGTCAATTATACCTTATCAGTATCTCTCCCATCCATCTCTTTTTTTCTACTCATAAGAAAATTACACTAGCCCAGGTCACTCACCTAGAGTGGTGGACTAGCATAAGTCTCCTAATTGTTTCCCTGCGTCTAATCTTTCCTCTCCAATTCATTCATTCTCCACCCAGTCACCAAACTGATATTCCTACAGTACAAATTTAATCATGTCATTTCCCTACTCAAGAAGCTCTAGTGGCTCCCTATTTTTTCTAGGATACTATTATCTGGCATTTGCTAGCCTAATCATGAAAGCAATATGCCCTGCAACTTTTTTAGCCTTTGCCTAGAATACGTGTATAAATCACTTTCTTTACTACTTCTCTAACAGTGATTGCAGGTCAGGGCATCACCTTCCTGAAGTCATGATCTTCTTCAAGAATGAAAGACAAGGGGCAGCTAGGTGGTGCAGTGAGTAGAGCGTCGGCCCTGGAGTCAGAAGGACCTGAGTTTGGATCTGGCCTCAGACACTTAATCCACACAAACAAAAACCTAGCCGTGTGACCTTGGGCAAGTTACTTAACCCCAATTGCCCTCCAAAAAAAAAAAAAAAGCAAAAAAAAAAAAAAGAATGAAGGACAAACAACAATCTCTGTGAGTAGTACTAGGAGCTGCCCCACTGGGGACCCAACTGGAACTGGGCAACACAGCTCAACACTTCCCAACAGTTGGGCAACACAGCTCCTTCCTTCCTTTGTTCCTTCCTTCTCTTCCCTCTGCCCACATAGAGTATCATATTGTTACCTGTGGTGGTCTGCCCAAAGGAATGTAAATTGATCTCTAAAACTCAGAAGACATGTTGGGGATTATTGGCTAGATTTCTGTCTTAAGGACAGTGCCTTAAACCCAAATCACTCTGGCTCTCATTGACTGGCCAATAATAGATACCAGGCCGATCCCTACTTGGTCATTGTTTGGGCCTTAATTAGCTCAGAGTGAGTGTAAATAGCGATTGTTTCTGTTCTGGCCAGAAACTTTTAGGGTCTTCCCCTCCCAGATTGATTTTTTTTCTGGACTAGGTAACCTGGCCTTAGTCACTGAACGGGGGTTGCCTCAGTCAAACTGAGACCTGTTAAAGACCTTAACTTAAAAAAAAAAACCTTACCAAGGTCTCCCACTGTACCCAGGACCATCTCTAGACCTCTTGATCTATATCTTGCCACTGGACTCAGATGGCTTCTGAAGAGAAACTGAAGCTAGTGACTTTACACAGCCCTCCATCACTTAAATCCAGTTCACTTGATGGGGGCAGCTAGGTGGCACAGTGAATAAGAGCACCAGCCCTGGAATCAGGAGAACCTGAGTTCAAATTGAGCTTCAGACACTTGACACTTACTAGCTGTGTGACCTTGGGAAAGTCATTTAACCTCAATTGCCCTGCCTTCCTCCCTTAAAAAACAATCCAATTCTCTTGCCCTCAATGAGTTTACAATCTAATGGAGGAGACAAAATGCAAAGAAATATTCACAAAATAAACTATATACAAGATAAATAAGAAATAATTGAGAAAGAAGGCACTGGGATTAAAAGTGGTTGGGGAAGGCTTCCTGTGGAAGATGGAATTTAATTGGGACTTAAAGGAAGCCAGGGAAGGCAGTAGACAGAGAGGAGGGGTCTACTTTTGCCATACTTTAGTAATGTGTAGCAATCTTTCATATATTTGTTAATAGCTTGCAGTTCTTTTGCAAACTGTTCAAAATCCTTTGATCACTTATCCAGTAGTTTTTTTTTTTAACTCTCTTCTGACTGTGGATCCATATCATCATTCCTCAGAGGACAAGCAGCTGTTGACTCCTCAGAAGGTTTTGCTTTGGGAGAATCTTATCTGCTACTCAAAGAGTAGAGCAGTCCTTTCTTGTTTCTTTCTTCTAGGTATCATATTTGTCCACCATCTAATGTCTTGACACAGGTCAGGCTACCCCTCTGTTATTTTTAATAATTTTTTCTCTTTTGTTTTCATACTGAAGTCCTTCCATTTTTAAAAGAATATTTCCTTCTTGATAAATGGAAGAGTGGAGTGACATCTCTTGAGGATGTGAACTAGAGGGTGTGTCCTAGAAAAATATCCCTAAGAACCATTCATGTCTATGATGATGATTATCATCTATAGATCAGTTAGCAGCTCCTCATGACTTAGGACGTGCTGTCCTCACAGCATCCCTGTAGTATATTATCATCTCATTAGAGATGAAGAAACCAAGATTCATCATCACAGAAGACAGCAGAGAGTGATCTCTGTCTTGAACTTAGGCAGTCTGGCAACCTTTTAGGGGAGAAGCTACATTATTTTTTATTATGGTCACAGAATATAATTTTGTAAAGAACGTATGATTTTTTAAAGCACAGGTCTGACCATGGCACCATCTCTCTCCCACCAACCCCACTCCATAAATTCCAAGGGTTCCCTATTATTTCCAGGATTAAATATAAAGTTCTCTAGCATTTAAATCTCTTCATAACCTGGACCCTTCCTACCTTCCTAGTCTTCTTACATCTGACTCCCTTCCACACACTCTATAAACCAACTACAATGGTCTCGTTGATGTTCCAGAGACCTTCTATCCCTTGTGTAATGGTAATGGGAGTTTGATGATCTTCCCTGCCCCTTAATAAGCCTAAGAGAATTTGGAGACCTTCCCTGCTTTGAAAATATACTCTTCCCCCTAATAGGCTGAATGTAATCACATGGAGCCTATAGTAAGAGGAGTTGGCTGAAGGGTGGAGCAGAGCCCACAGGAAGCTGGGAGTCAGAGTAGCTAGAGAGGAGAGGGTGCATCTGAGAGAGACAGGTTTGTGAGTAAATGTTGGTTTGTGGGAAGGCTAAATGACAGCATGGCTCTCTGTATTGTGGTTTATTAACTTCTTTGCTACTATGATAGAATCAGCTCACTGGTTTTGGGATTTGGTTTTCTGGTGTCTGGATAAATGTTTTGCTTCTGTCTCCTATATGGAGAGTCTGTAATGTTTTGTGATTGAGCACTATGCAGGTATATTTATAGTTACCATTAGCACTGTGAATATTGCATTGGTGCTACACCTTGTGTCCATGTTTCTGGCTATCATTCCTGCCTGGAATGCTCTTCTTCCTTACCTGTACCTCTTAGTTTTCATGGCACCTTTAAGACTCAGCTCTTGGAATGGGGTCACTTGTGCATGTAGAGGGGTTTGCTGTGGCAAGGAGAAGGCCCACCACTCCATGTGAAACACAGCTGAAAGAGGAGGTAGCAGCAGAAGGCATGTGAGTGACATGAGATGAAAAGAAGGGGAGAAGAGGGGGCTCTTAGTGAGTGGGCTCAAGTTTTCAGTAATTGATGAGGCAAGGTTCTCTGCTGAGAGTGTGAGAGCAGGGGAGTAACGGGACATTTGAGAAGCAATGAAAATACTAGAAAAGCCACCGTAGTGAGTAGGAGAGAAAATAAGAATAAGAGCACAACCCGGGTCTTCCTGGGACAAGTTGAGAAGACGTGAAGAAAATTCCAGGTTTGATTTGGTCCCTGTAAAGAGTAAACACATCCAGGCTGGGTTCCATTTTAACAACAAACAGCCGCTGCCACTTAAATAACAAGAGGCAAGCCCTGGGCTCAGTTGGTTGGAAGGGCTGCCTCAGCCACAGTCACAGAAACTTTTACCCAGGGATAGTGGGAGGAGTTGGGTGTTTGAGCCTGGGAGGATTGAGGGAACCTCTGCTGATAAGGAATGCCAGACCAGCTGTGCTGTGAAGAGCAGCTGGGGTGAGGAAGAACCAGCACACACCTGCTGAGTGCAGAAGCAGCGGGGCAGAAAGCCCTTGGCTATGGGCACTTACAGGAGGCTGGAGGTTGGCTTTGGCTCCAGCCTAGAGGAGAAAACTGACTAGCAGTGATTACAAAAATTAAGCTATTACCCCCAAAAGTACACAGACAAAGAAGAAAAAATCCAACCATAGAAACTTATTATGGGACTAGAGATGACTGGGGATCATCTTCAGAGGAGGATATTGAAATAAAGAAACCCCTAAAGAGTAACGTCAAATGGTCACCTGCCCAAAAAGAATGCATAGAATATGTTAAAAAAGACTTTAAAAATCAAATGACAGAGATGGAGGAAAAACTAAAAAAGAAGAATACAAGAAAGACAGGAAGGGTATGAAAGGAAATCAACCGATTAGAAAAGAAGATCCAGAACCTCTAGGAAGAAAATGATTCCTTGAAGATTAGAATTGGGCAAAGTGAAGTCAGTGAAATTATAAGAAATAATTAATCAAAATATGAATACTGAAAAAAGTAGAAGAGAAAGTAAAACAACTTATAAGGAAAAACAACAGATTTGGAGAATAGATCAAGAAGTACGAAAATAATCAGACTAACTGAAAGTTATGATCACAAAAACAATATTGATACAGTAATACAAAAAATAATTAAAGAAAAATTGTCCTGAAGCATTAGAGCAAGGGGGGAAAGTAGAAATAGAAAAACTCCATTGATCCCCACTTAAAAGAAATCTTATGAGAAAAACTCAAAGGAATATCATAGTCAAATCCCAAAACCCCCAGCTCAAGGATAAAATAGTAAAAGCATCAAGATTAAAACCATTTAAATATGGTGGTGCCACAATTAGACTCACACAAGACCTAGCAGAGGCACTAAAGGACCGAAGGTCTTGGAACATAATATATTGAAGAGCAAAAGAATTAGGGCTCTGACTAAAAATATCATACCCTGCAAAGCTAAGTATTATCCTGAATGAAAAAAAAATGGACATTTGATAAACTCTCAGACTTTCAAGGCTTTGTTAAAAAAATCCTGAACTTAACAGAAATTTTGACATGCAAGAACCAAGAGAAATATAAGCTATATACCAAAGACTGATTATAAGCAAGATTGGTGTAAACCTGAATATGATATGAATTTAAAAAAGTAAAACCATTTAGGAACAGTTAAAAAGAGTAATTATTTTATACAATTGAGGTATAAGAGGAAGAACGGATATAGAAGAATTAGATGGGGGAGAAGGGCTGGTAGTTCTGGTAACCTACTTTTATAGGGAATGGGTTTAAGAGGGAATGATACATATATATTTAGAAGAGTATAAAAGTATTCTAAATTCAGAAGAAATAAAATAGTAAGGGCATAGGGAGGGGAAGAGGACAAGGGAGGGAATCTTTAGAGTGGAGAATAAGGGAATAGGTAAAAGGGAGGGTAGAGAAGGGTGTTTAGATTTATGGGAACAGGAGGATAGGGAAGGGATCCTTGGAGGGGGTAGGCAAATAATAGGAGGGCAAGGTAGTAGGTAGAAGTAAAGTAAAAGAGGGAGGAGGGATAGGAAACAAGAGATAAGCACAAACAAAAAACCAAAGATCAGGAGTAGAATATGTTTGGGGAAACTATATGTCTCTATATGTATGTATATATGTATATGTGTGTGTATATTTATAACCATAGAGAAACACACCTAAACTTTATTGTAGCCTTCTGGAGGGTGTGGGGGGAGGGGAAAAAGAACAAAGTAAAAAGTGCACAGCAGAGAGCAAAGGAAAACTCACCAGGAAGTAAAAGATGATCAATTCTCAATACAGCGTGTATCAATTATCTTATAGGCTTTCTTAAAATGAAAATTTATTTTATTTTATTTTTTTTAAACAAATACTTTATTAACTTCTGTTTTACATCATTCATTTCCGCCAGATTTTGAGTTACAATCATTTTCCCCCCATTATTCCCCTACCCAACCTCCCAGAATAGCAGTCCCACAAGATATCGCTTCCTCCAATCTGCTCTCTCCCATACCTTCTCCCACACCCCCATCGACTTTTCCATTAGAGGAAGGTGAGTCTTTGCATCCCAATGCCTGCACATCTTATCTCCCTATTACAAGCAAAAGAGTATTAATAATAGTATTTATATATATTTGAAACATTTAATGTTAAGACCGTGAATTTCAGATCCATTTCCTTCCTCCCTTGTCACCCATTACCTCTGGGGAGATAAGTAATTCAGTATATGTTGTACATGTCTAGCTATGCGAAACATTATCATAGTAGATATATTGTACAAGGCTGCTTATAATTTCCTCCCACTCATCCCACCCCCCACCTGGTCCATTCCCTACATGATCCTGTCCCTCTTCTATAGTGGGTACTTCCAACCTCCCCTCACCCCAAGGATGCCCTCCCATCCATCATTCCTCCTCTCATCCCCCATTCCCCTATCCTGCTGCAGGTTGAGATATCCCATTTAGTATGTATGTCATTTTTCTCCCTGAACCAAATTCAATGTGAATGTGGTTTTGCCTTTTTAGCCTTCCTTATTCTCCCCCTCCTTTGCATCCACTTCCCCTTGCTTCTTCTACATGGGATAGTTTACCCTACCCTGTCTCTCCCCATCTCCTCTTGCCACTTTCCTTTCTCACCTCATAATTTCATCCCTTGAGTATTCTCCCTTCCCAACAAATTCAACCTATGCCCTCTATCCATATATAACTGTAACCATATACACACACATTCACATACGTATTCGTATGACCACACCCCCTTCTTCCATTATTTTCATAGTGGGAAAGATATCATCAGTCACAGATATTGCTTTTCCATATAGGAATGTAAATAGTTCAACTTTGATAAGTTCCTTTTGATTTCTTTTCCCTGATTACCTTCTCAGACATCTCTTACTTCTTGCATCTGGATGTCAAACTCTGGTTTTTTCCTCAAGAATGCTTGAAAGTCCTCTATTCCACTGAATGACCATATTTTCCCCTGAAACAAAATACTCAGTTTTGCTGGGTAGGTGACCCTTGGGTTCATTCCCAGTTCTTTTGCCCTCTGGAATATCACATTCCATGCCCTTTGATCCCTCAGTGTAGAAGCTGCCAGGTCCTGGGCTATTCTGATTGTGTTTCCACAATATTGAAATTGTCTCTTCCTGGCTGCTTGTAGTATTTTCTCCTTGATCTGGGGATTCTGGAACCTGGCTATAATATTCCTGGGAGTTTTCTTTTTGGGATCTTTTTCAGGAGGTGATCGGTGGATTCTTTCAACCTCTATTTTGCCCTCTGGATCTAAAACATCAGGGTAGTTTTCCTTGAGAATTTCTTGAAGGGTGATTTCTAGGTTCTTTCCTTGACCATGGCTTTCAGGTAGTCCAATAATTTTTAAATTGTCTCTCCTGGATCTATTTTCCAGGTCAGTGGTTTTTCCCATGAGATATTTCACTTTGCCTTCTAATCTTTCATTTGTTTGGATCTGCTTAACAGCATCTTGATTTCTCATAAAGTCATTAGCTTCCATTAGCATTCCACTCTGAAGGAATGAATCCCCTCAGTGAACTTTTGAGATTCTTTTTCCATCTGGCAAATTCGACTTTTTAAGGCATTCTTCTCCTCATTGCCCTTTTGGGCCTCCTTTGCCATTTGAGCTAGACTATTTTTTAAGGTGTTGTTTTCCTCAGTCAGGCTGTTGACCCTCATTTCATACTTTTCCTGCATTCCTCTCATTTCTCTTCCCAATTTTTCCTCCACTTCTCTTATTTGATTTTTAAAGTCCTTCTTAAGGTCCTCTATGGCCTGCAACCCGCTCCTGTTTTCCCCTGGGGCTTCTGGAGCAGGACTTCTGACCTCACAGTCCTTTTCCTGCTCTATGCCCCCAAAATAGGAGTCTAGGGTTGCATTTTTCTGTTTCCTTTGCCTTGGCATGTTGCCACTTAATTGCTTGACTTTTGGGCTTGTTGCCACACTATGGCTTTAAGGCCAGCTAGAGGAATTTTCGTCCCGAACGTGTGGGGGGAAACTTCCGTTTCTGGCAAGCTATAAACCCACCCACAACTTCCACCCTAGATCACAATCCAGATCCAGGGAGGTTAAAGCAAGAGCGATTACCCCCCAAGACTGATCGCTGGATCTCCCCACGATTTGTAGGCTGGGAGCCGGAAATGCCTCTGAAAACTACAAAATGGCGTGTCTCCTCAGTGGCTTCTAGCCCCCAGGGGAGGGAGCTGACGCATTCCCCAAACACAGGTCCCAAAGTCCATAGGACACTAACCTCTTACTTTGTCCTAGGCAAGTCTATGTTGATAATTCTGGCGTCTCCACAGTTCCTGGTGTTCTGGGGTTCCTCCAGCCGGCCGCCGGCCCTGCCGCCCTGGGGCTAAAACCCCGGCTCACGTGGACCTGGGCTCGGCTCGGCTCGGCTCCTGCGCTCTGCGCGCTGCTGGGCCCCAGACCACTGCGCTGGTCCTTCCTGCAGGGTGCTGGGCTGTCCTCAGCGGGAGGTTAGCTTCTCTGTGTCGTTTTGTGGGTGCTGGGGCTCCAGAAGATTTTCAGAGTCCTTTTTTACATAGTTTGTGGAGAATCTGGGGGCAGAGAGGCTTGGACGAGCTGTTTCTACTCCGCCATCTTGGCTCCGCCCCCAAAATGAAAATTTATTGTTACGTATTTTGAATCCTCTCATGTTCTGCACACAACATGTGTTTTTTTTTCTTTCTAACTTTGTACTTAAGTTCCAATATTTAAGTTTACGATATATTTTTGTTTTCTCTATTCTGTATTTGTGTTCTGGCATTACAGAATAAAATAAAATTTATAAAATAAAAAATATAGAGAACAACAAAAAAAGTTTTTGTGGTTGTCTTGGTTGTTGAAGGCCCCCAAGACCTACAGAATAAATTGCCTAGAGTTGCTTTTGGGGGAAATGGTTAATCCACCTTCCAAAAATCCACAGTATACTCCATTTCCATCACAGAATTTCTCCTTGTCTAGTTTTTTCCCCCCAAATAAAAGGAACTGTTTATTTAAACATACCTTGAAAGAATATATTTGGTTACCAGACAGGTTTAATCTTTCTAGTCTTTCATTGAAGTCCAAGCATTGTCCTTTACCAAAAAAAATTGTAAAACAGGAATGTCATTTTACCCATATGCAACACATAGAGACATAACATGTGTACCAGTGTGCATTAAAAAATGATCAATCTGTAATCTTTTACCATCATAAAAACAGGTTAACATGCCTCTTACAAAATAGTAAATTATAAGTCTGAAAATCAAATATAACAGTACAGGGATAAGAAAAAGATAGATGATTTCAAAGACATTCTCTTTACTAGTGTAGTTTGGCACCTTCTCTGCAACTTTAGAGCCTGAGAGAGATGCCTGGGGCACTAAGAGGTTAAATGACTTGACCAGAGTCACACAGGGAGGATGGGTCAAATATAAGATTTGAACCCAGGTCTTCTTGGTGCCATTAGGCCATCTTGCCTCTTTAAAATGACTTACTTATCTCAGATGAAAAGGTAAACATTACCTACCTATGCTATTTATAAAATTTCCAGCAAGATTGAGGTCTTTCAAATTCTTCAAATTTTGCAAACCCTATAAAATTTAGGAAAATTATAATTTAGATGAAATAAAAAAAATCTACATTTATAAAACTGCAGACCATCAGCAACTTTCCCATTTCTTCTCTGAGTTCTGAGAAGATTCCTTCTCAACAGCTCCTTTAGGGAGCTCCTGTTCTACTGCCTTTCTAAGGCAAGGTAGAACAAAAATATTATTTCATTATACTCTTTCCCCAGAATTTTTCTACTTGCTTGAGTAAATATATTTACATATTTATTAAATTACAAGTATTATTATTAATCTTGATCTAAATTATGTTAATTTTTTATATTTTTGGCTAAACTATGATATAGGGCATTTCTTAAGTATATATAACAAAGCTTAAATTTAATCTCTATAGAAGTTGGTATAATTTACCAAAAAAACAAACAAACCCAAACCAAACCACCTCACAACACTCATCCTTACCTCAATAGCTCTGATTCCATTGTGGTTCAACCAAATGACCTCCAGCTTTACTAGTAGCTCCAAATTTTCTATTTTGGTAATCTTATTATAATATAAAAACAGTTTTTCCAAATTTTTACATTCTTGTAGACCTTCAATTTTCTGTAGCAAAGGAAATAGGTGATTAATTTTAGAAGTAATTTCAAATTCAAATTTTCTCTTAAGATAGAAAGTTATAAAGTCTAGTCTTTGTAGAAAAAAAACTGGGCTCATGGTATGAAGTCACTACTGACTAAAAATTAGGGAGAGTTACACTAAAATAACCCATAAGTATTGCTGGAAAGGCTATAAAAAAATACCATCCCCTTCTTAACTCCCTGGAAATTTCAGGTATGACTAACAGCACAGAAAAGTTTCATTTATCCTTATTTGCAGATGGTGTGCTTAGAAAACCTCAGATAATCAACAAAGAAGTTAATTGAGACAAAGCTTCAGTGAAATAGCAGAATACAATACAATCCACAAAAATCATCATTCCTATGCAAAACTTGCAGAAATATAAAATGATGGCAAAATAAACTTCATTTAAAAACTACAAAATGTGTAAACTATTTAGATATTAAGATAAGATATAGAAAATAAGTAATTGGAGAACTAGACATTGCTAATCATCAGACCATCAATATAATGAAAACAAGCAGTCATTTACAGATCTGGTGTTATGTCAATCAAATAACCAAGGGGCAAACTTCATAGAACTAGCCAAAACTATGACAAAATTCATTTAAAGGAGTTAAAAGGTATAAACTTTCTCAAGGGAAATTAAAAAATAAAACAACACCAAAGCAAGAATTAAGGAGAGACAGCACGGTCAGATCTCAAAGCACAGCATAAAACAAGAATCATCAAAACTATTTGGCATTGATTAAAAATCAGAAAAGTAAATCAGTGGAACAGATTTAATAAGAAAGAAATAGGAGCAATTGAAAAAGGAGTAGTTTTCCAATAGTTTTCAATGTATGATAAGCAAGAAAATAAATTACTTGGAGGAAGAACTATCTATTTGAAAAGAACTTCTGAAAAAAAACTGTAAAGCATTTCAGGAAATTTTTCATGTAGTGCAACATCTTATACCAGATAGCAAAATAAGCTCAAAATTGTCACATTATTTAAAAATTTGATACCAAATAAAAGAGGTATCTTTCACAATCATATTATTCTCAACCAAAAGGTTGGGAATGACAAAGATAAAATAGACAATTGTGGCTGCATTAAAAAAAAAAAAAACGAAACAGGTTTTGTAGAAGGAAAATAAACAAAAACAGAGAATGAAAAAATGAAACTATTGTGTGTAAAAACATTTTCATCAAATATCACTGTAAAAGTCTGAAAGACAAGAAATATAATCAATGAAGCAGTTCAGCTATATCCCTTTGCCCATTTATCCTATTGCTATTCCTGCCTTGCCAAACCCCTATCCCGGATCACCCTCATCAGGTCTATTTTCTCTGATCTGAATATGATCTGAACTCAACTGACCCCTCATTATAACAAGACAACCTTTTTCCTCTTCTGTATTTGAAAATCACGATGTCCACAGAAGGTGTTCTAAAGCTTCTTTTCTTCCCTCAAGTCTGTAGGCCACTTCTTTTTCCTCCAGCTGAGGGTCTCACCTCTGATATGAAGTATTACTGTTCTACAAAGTGTGACTTTGTATTTTATTTTGTTCAACAAGACATCACTGAGGAAGCGGATGTCATTCAAAATGAGTTCCCACTTCCTTACTAGTTAATAATTCAAAGTCACCTGGTGTCATCTTCCATCTTTTCCTCTAGTCTCTGATGAAGAGGTGGTCCTTCTATTGCACTTGTGCTCTCTGTCCCATCCCCTCCAGGCTACTCTAGCAGGTCACCCAGCCTTATGTTCTTTCTCTCCATCTTAATCTCCTGGCTCCTTCCTTGCTCCCTAAAGACATACCTGCCTTTCTCACCTTTAAAAAAACTTTCACTTTACCTTGCCTTCTCCCCAAACTATTGTTCTATCTCCCTTACACATCCTAGCTGAACTCCTAGAAAAACCCACTTAAGACTAACTCCGCTTTCTCTCCTCTCACTCTGCAACCCTGTGCTTCCAAGGACTCTGACCTCATCACTCAACTGAATCTTCTTTCCAAGGTCACCAAGTCTCTTAATTACCAAGTCGGGCGCTAGGTGGCGCCGTGGACATAGAATGTTGGACCCGAAGTCAAGAATAAGGAAAATGAGTTCACACCTGGTCTTAGACATTTACTAGTTGTGTGACTTTGGGTAAGTAACTTCACCTTCACTTGCTTCTATTTCTTCATCTGTTAAATGGGGATGATAACAGCACCTCCTTCCCAGGGTTGTTGTGACAGCACTTAACACATAACAGGTATGATATAGGTGCCATTATCATTACTAAATACGGTGCCCTCTTTTATCATTCCTCCTTCTGGGTTTCCCTGCAGCATCTGACACTGACCCTTCATCTCTCTGTGTTCCTCCAGTTCAGCTGCCTCTTTTATTTTCTTTGCCAGACCATCCTTCATACCCATTCTCCCAGGTGTGGGCACATCACAGAGCTTGTCATCAACCATCTTCTCTCTCTTGCTGATCTCATTAGCTGCCCTAAGTCCAACTATTAGCTCTGCAGAGGACTTCCAGACCCATGGACCCAGTCTTTCTCAACTCCAGTCTCATATCATCAACTACACAGCAGAAGTAGCAGAAGTCCGTAAGTGTCTTAAATTCAATGTGTTCAAAACACAACTCATTGCCTCTTCCCCAAAACTCTCACCTTTCTCCAACTCTCCTATTTTTTCTGGGAGCACCACAATCCTTCTAGTCACCAGTTTTCAATTTTAGAGTCATTCTCAACCCTTCACTTTCCTTCACATAATCATTTGTCATTTTTTTTTTCAATTCTACCTCCAAAACTGTCTCATCCATCCCCTTCTCTCCACACACATTACAACCCAACCTTGTTCAGGACCTCATCATTTCTTCACTTGGACTTAGTGCACTAACTTCCTAACAAATCTCACTATATCCAGTCTTTCCCTACCTCTATCCATCTTCTCTTCCACAGATGGAATATTGAGATTCCCAAAGTGCAAGTTTGACTGTATTGCTCTCTTACTCAATAAGTTCAAATAGGTATCTGTGATTCAAAAATCAGGCTCACTTAACATTACGCTCCCTCTGGTCTACTTACTACTTTCCAAACATGCCATTTGTGATCCTGCCTCAGTGCCTTTATCAACAGTAATTCATTAGCTCCTCTTTTTCACCTTGTGGAATTCCTAGCCAAAGGAATTTGAGGCCAAAGAGGGAGTTAGGCAGGGCAGTCCATTAAATGATGGATCTGGAGTCAAGACTTGGCCTCACATCTTATACAAGCTATGTGACTCTGGGTAAGTAATTTGAACTTAACAGCACCTCCCCCCTAGGGTTGGTGTTAGGATAAGTGAGAAAATACTTGTAAAGTGTTTTGCAAACCTTAAAGTGCTGCAGAAGTTTGAGCTATTATCTCAAAAGCTATGCCCTAGGAGTCCTATCCTGATCCCTTCAGAAGCTAGTACCCTCCCCATAAAAATTAGTTTCTATCAATCAACAATTCGATCAATATGCATTATCAAGGGTCTGCTATGCTTGGGATTATGCTGAGGATAAAAACATAAAAATAAAATAGTCTTTGACCTCAAGGAATTTACATTCTATCAGGGCAGATAACTTGTGTGTGTGTGTATGTGTGTGTGTGTGTGTGTGTGTGTATATACATACATACATACATACACATATATATGTTATATATGTATGTATGTGTGTATGCGTGTGTGTATATAACACATATATATACATATAATAATATATAAGTATATTAATAGTATAAATATATGTCCATGTACATATAAATAGATCTATATGTACCTTTATATATTTATTTGTACATATAATATATGACATATTATATGTATATACATAAATTATATATCCCAATATTATTATATATATATCTGTATTTGTGTATTATGAATATGTATTTATATCTACAAACACATATACAAACATGAGTATATGTGTGTGTCTATAAGCTATATATTTTTTCCATGAAGTAGCAGTATCTAAGCTGAATCCTGAAGGAAACCAGCTTCCTTCCAAGAAAAGATTCCAAGAGGGTCCATTCCAGGCATGGGGCATAGCCAATGTAAAGAGGCACATAGGCAGGCAATAGAGTGGTGTATAAAGAACAGCAAGAAAATCAATTGGGCTAAACCACATAGGATGGATGTGAAGCAGAATAATATGTACTAAGTCTGGACAGGTAGTTTGGGGCCAGATTTTCATGGGCTTTAAATGCCCAGAAAAGATTATATTTGAGACTAGAGATAACAGGGAACCATTGGAGTTTATCTAGTAGAGGAGTGACCTGCAGCAATCAGCCCTGTGCTTTTGAAAAATCACTTTAGTAGCTGTGTGGAGATTGGATTGGAACAGGCAAAGAAATCAACTAGAAGGCTATTGTGATAGTCTAGGCAAGAGGTGAGGAGGATCAAGGTGGATTCTATGTGAGAAAACAGGATATGAATACAGGAGACTGTATTTCCTTTCTTACAAATGACCTCCAAATACACAAATCTAACAGACTCTATTTTCAATCCTTTGGCTTTGAACTCCAAACAGGGTTTTATATTTGATCCTGGACATAACAGAAAGCCACTAGAGTTTACTGAATGGGGAGGAAGGGAAATAACAGGGTCAGACCTACACTTTAAGAAGATCAACTTGATAGGAGTGGATGATGATGGATTGTAGTTAGGAGAGACTTTAGGCAAAGAAATCATTCAAAAGACTACTATAATAGTGCACTCTTCCATCAAAAAGAAACTTTAACTTTATACATAGAGGAGAAAGTTAAACCTTAACGCGACGGTAGCTGCCAGAACCTCTTCTTATAAATTAAACCCTGTCGCAAAAGGTAGAGAACACATTCGTAAGAGTGGGGAGTTAGTACTATATTCAGTACTCTTGACACTAGGCCAAAGAACAAATCAGGAGACCAGAAAGAGAGCGCTCAGAACAGGTTAAGAGATCAAATAAAGTTGTCCAAATGCGACTGTATTTTGGAGTCCATCCCATTTCCATCACAAAGAATAACACTTAAAAAAATAAAAATTCAATGGAGTCAAACTATTCAAGCAAAAGAAACAGAGGAGAAGGTAGTAAAGTTGGATGAAAATTGGTAAATTAAAATTTCTATATGAACAGAAAATAAGGAGATTATGCATCTTTCCTGCCTGCCATCTCTACCTCCAGCAAATTCTAAGGCAAGGAATAGGTACTTTTGTTTTTCTGTCTTCATACACACTGAACATAGGTTCAGATATAATGTGACCTCTAAAAATACCTTTTGGAAACCTAGCCATGTGACCTTGGGCAAGTTACTTAACCCCAATTGCCCTAAAAGGGGCGGCTAGGTGGCGCAGTGAATAGAGCGCCGGCCCTGGAGTCAGAAGGACCTGAGTTCGGAGCTGGCCTCCGACACTTAATCCATACAAACAAAAACCTAGCCGTGTGACCTTGGGCAAGTTACTTAACCCCAATTGCCCTAAAGGGGCGGCTAGGTGGCGCAGTGAGTAAGAGCGCCAGCCTCGGAGTTGGGAATGAGCACCCACACATAAATAATGACTAGCCATGTAACCTTGAGCAAGTTACTTAACCCCAATTGCTTAAAAAAAAAAAAAGTAAAAAATACCTTTTGGAAGGCACAAAAAAGCAAAAAATCCATAAACTGGGTGCATTTTCCACTCTAGGGAAAAACATTCTTGTAAGCTGTAATACTACCATGAAAATGTTGTGTTTTTCCATATCTTGAGGGTTTAAAAATTCAATATTACTTATATAGATTTTATAAAAGGTTCAATATATTTTTTCAAGTGATTTTTTTCTCAAAACAAAAAAGAAATACATGTAAGAACATTTATACTTACCGTTATATAGCATTCAGCAATCCAAAGTTCTTTAAGTAATAAACACGACTCCAGTCCTGAGATGTTAGAAATATTTTGAGCAACTACTGTGAGACTTGTTAGATTAGGAAAAGATGCTAACCCTACAATACATGGGTACCCTGAAAAAAACATCTCCAATTTGAAAGTTTCTGGTCCTTCTTGATCAATTGACTCAAAACACAAACCATTGCATGTGCACTGTTATAGAAGAAAAAATTCAGTTATTATATTATACTTATATTACCTGACAATTCTTCTACCATTAGAAATTATAACTTCATCCTTTATAAATACCTTTTTTCTCTCAACAGACAAAACTGCAACCATACTACTTATACATTTTATTTCTTAGCTCATAGGCCAGGCCCATGGTTAAGTGTTCTGGTTTATACCTCTATCTCCAGAAAATAAAACAATCCATTTTAATATCTATCATTCAGCCCCCTTCTCCTTTCTGCTTTCATCCAACCCCTAGACTCTTCTATGAATGTTATATGATGAAATTTGGATTGGACTTACCAGTTCTTTAATGATTTCTTCCTGGTTCAGTTTCTCACTTTCAATCATCTTCCATTAAAAATAACATATATAATAAAGTATCTAGGAAAATGAAAATCTATGCTAGACACAAAATGGTTTCTAAAACTTAACTGCTTAATTTTTTTTAGTTTTCACTTTTCAGTATTTGTTCCCAAACATATACCATTTAAAAATTATAGAGCATAGCTTTTTAAAATGAGAAGACATAATTAGTCAATCAACAAGTTTATATGAGTATCCCCTCTGTATCCACTACTATGCTGTGCAGAAAGAAAAAAAACAAAACAAGAAACTGGAAATATCATGATGTTCCCTTGAATCAGTAACTTAGAAATGTTTTGTTGTTGTTGTTGTTTTCCTTGGGGCACCTTAAAATTTTTGCAGATGCTTCTAATAACTATTAGCCCTGGAGTCAGGAGGACCTGAATTCAAATCTGGCCTCAGATACTTAACACTTACTAGCCATGTGACCTTGGGCAAGTCACTTAACCCCAATTGCCCTGCCTTCCCCCCTCCAAAAAGCAAAAAAAAAAAAAAAAAAAAAAAAAACTTTATAAATTTCCAATTGCTTCCATGGTCCTTGGGAAGTTTGGGAGAATGATATATATAACTGAAGGAGTTGATTATAAAATAATAGTACAGTGATTTGCACATAGTAAGTACTTAATAAATGTTCTTTAATTCATTCATATTAATTATCTCAATTATCTCATTTTTTTCACATAAACAGTGTTCCATTCTGGACTAATGCTCCCCAAAATCTGTTCAATGAGATTTTTTGTAATGTGGGAGTATATTTTGTAGAAACCAAGGTCTACCCTGCAAAATGGAGGCTTTAATTGTTGGAGCTACAATTTCTCTTCATCCTTTGTCATAAAGTGGAAATAGCAGGATGAATCACTGAAAACCCATCTTCACTAATGCTGAAGTTGCTTACAATACATGCCTTACTGATATACTACTACCTTTCTTCTACAAAGAACAGCAAAATTATTACACTTACATATCTCAACGCAATGCTGGGAATATAGCAAAGGAGCAAACTCTTAATCAGCTTGGTGGTACAGTAGAAAAAGTGTTAGATTTGAACTCCAGAGGACTTGAGTGCAAATTTTTCCTTGGACACTATATTTATGATTCTAGTCATGTCACAACATCAATCAGTCTCAGTTTCTTCATCTGTAAAAATGTGGCTAACAAGAGCCCTGACCTCAGAGTTGTGAGGATCATAAGTACAACCAAGTACTTTGCAAACTTTAAAATCCTCCATAAGTGTAAGTTATTATTATTACCTGCCTCTAAAGATAGGCCACTTGCTATGAACACTGGGCCTGGGGTCAGGAAAACCTGAGTTTAAATAGCTATGTAACCTTGGGCGACTCATTTCATCTCTGCCTTGGTTTCCTCAACTGTGAAATAGGGATAAACGTACCTATCTTCCAGGGTGGTTGTATGGACCAAATGGGATAATATTTATAAAAAGCACTTTATACAATGCTGGGCACATAGTAGGCACTATATAAATGCTTATTCTTTTCCCTGTCCCTCCTCACTCTAAAGATCACACAAGTCCAAAGAGTAGACTCTATATAATTGCTTATTCCTGGCTCCCTATAACAGGCTATCAACATGCTTACTCCTCTCCCTTCTAAAGATGACCTGGGTCCATATAGTAGGCTGTATATAAATGCTTACTCTGGGGGGCAGAGTAAACAAGCAAGTAAACAAGAGAAGCACTCAACCAATCTCTCCCAACATTACCCTCCAAATAATGTCTCAAATCAAGTTTGGAGTAGAAAAGCCCACAAAAGGCCAGAGCGAGAGATTCTTTCAGCCCAAGGCAATGGGGGGAGAACATGTGCATTAAACACCTGAGGTGGGACTCAGTGTTAATAATAGAAGCAGGAGTCGCTTCGGAAGCTCTCAAGTTGGACATTGTAATGGGGCTTGACAACAGGCCAGAAAGAGATGACGGGGACCGTATTAGCACTGTATGCAGGACAATACGTTGTTTGGCAATTCCATTTCTTATATCCACTTCTGGATCAAAGCTCAAAGGCAGAAAGGAGCATTAGAGAGAGCACTACTGGTCTAGAGAGAATGGGAGCCCTGAGAGGCAACTGTTTGGCATCTCCGCTGCCTATACCTGGTTCTTGGAAGTATCATTTCTAGTCCCGAGGGATCAGAGGACTCTGGGGAGCAGTATCAATAGTAATCCCAAAGGACCAAGGGTCCTTCCTGGGTAAGGACCAGGGTATAGATAATGAGAGCAATGACCACACCTCTCCCCAGATTTTACCACCTAAGAAGCATTGAAAACTTCTAAAAACCCCAGCAATAGCTCTGAAAGCAGTTGTGTAGAAAAGCCTGAAGCTAGAGACAGTGGTCCTCTCTCCACCCATGTAAGGGACAAAGGCCAACATTAACTTAAAAGTTTCAAATCAAGAAACTGGGTGGGAAAATGAGAGGAGGGGCAAGAGGAGAAGGAGGAGGAGGAGGAGGAGGAGGAGGAGGAGGAGGAGGAGGAGGAGGAGGAGGAGGAGAGCATAAAAAGCTATTATGGTGACACGGAAGATCAATAGACAAACCCAGAAAAAGACAATGAAGTCAAAACAGCTACAAGCAAAGCCTCAAAGAAAAATGTGATTTGGACACAAGCCCAACAAAAATTCCTGAAAGAGCTACAAAATTATTTTCAAAACCAAATAAGAGTGGTAGAGGATAAATTAGGTAAAGAAATGAAAGCAAAAGCAGAAAATTATAAGAAGATAATTAACAGTTTGGTAAAAGAGGCACAAAACTACTACAGAAAACAACACTTAAAATTAGCCATATGGAAAGAGATATAAAAGTTCACTGAAGAAAATAATTCTTTAAAAAAGTAGAATTGGACAAGTGGAGACTACCAAGGAATTATTTTATAAAACTAGGGGAAAAATAGTAACAAAATTCATCTGGAAGGTCAAGAATATCAAGGGAATCAATTAAAAAAAATGTTAAGGAGGGTAGCCCAGCAGTTCCAAATTTCAAATTATATAACAAAGCAGCAATCATCAAAACAATCCCATACTATCCTAAGAAACAGAGTGTTAGATCAGTGGAATGGACTAGATACACAATACACAGTAGTAAATTACCATAGTAATTTGATAAAGCCAAAAACCCAAGTTTGGGGTGGGCAGAAACAGATCCTTTGGCAAGGATCAACATATCACACCATACACTAAGATAAGGTCAAAATGGATGAATGATTTAGATGTAATAAGTGAGTGATGTGATAAGTAAAATAGGAGAGCATGGAAACTCTATGGATAAGAGGGAAAATCTATCGCCAAACAGAGATGGAAGAGATTACAGGAAGTAAAATAGATCATTTTGATTACATGACATTGAAAAGGCCAAAATTAGAAGGCAAATAGGGGGAAAAAACTTCCGAGTTTTTCTGATAAAATCCCAATTTCTCAAATATAAAGAGATCTGAGGACAAATTTATTAAAAAAAAAAAGAGCCATTTCCCAGTTGATAAATGGCCAAAGGATAGAAATACACAGTTTTCAGAAGAAATCAAAGTTATTAATGATCACAGAAAAAATGTTCTAAATTACCTTATTAGAGAAACTCAAATTAAAACAACTGAGATATGGCCTCATACTTATCAGGCTGGCTAACATGACAGAAAAGGAAAATGACACATGCTGGAGGGGATGTGGAAAAAAGTGAGACACAAATGCACTGTTGGTAGATTGGAGAACTAGTGGAGACCAATTTGGAACTATGCCCACAGGGCTATGAAACTGCATGCTCTTATGCCAATACTAGGTCTATACCCAAAAGAAATGAAAGAAAAGGGGAAAGGACCTATTTGTACAAGAATATTTATAGAAGTTCTTTTTGTGGGGGCAAAGAATTGGAAATTAAGGGGATGCCCATCAACTGAGAAATGGCTGAACAAAATGTTGCATATGATTGTGATGGAATATTATTGTACTATAAGAAATGATGAGGACGATGGTTTAAGAGAAACCTGGAAAACTTATATACAAAGTGAAGTGAGCAGAACCGGGTAACAGCAATATTTTAAGAATGATGAACTGTGAAAGACTTAGCTACTCTCATCAAGACAATTCCAAAAGACTCCCGAACTGTGAATGCAGCCTGATGACATTTTTTTCTCTATTTTTACTGTTTTATTCTGTTTGTGTTTTCTTTTGCAATGTGGCTAATATGGAAATATGTTTTGCAGGACCTCACATGCATAGTCGAAATGAAAATTCCTTCTCAAGGTGGGAGAAGCAGGAGGGAGGGAAGGAGAGAATTTGGAACTTAAAATTTTTTAAATTATTGTTAACAATTTTGTTACATGAAATTGGGAAATATTTAACGAAATTAAAAAAGAAAAAAAAATAAATGCTTCTTCCTCTCCCTTCCTCTTCTCCCACAGAAGGCAATACCTAGTAATGCTTATTTTCCTCCCACTCTGAAGTCATGCTTATTCGCTTCCCTCACTCTAAAGATGACCTGGTGCCCCCCTTCACCTCCCCAAGACCCGGCACTCTGCCTCAATGACCTCGCTGCAGAACGGCCAGTATCATCAGCTTCACTCCAGAGCGCAGAGAGGGCTGGACGGGGGTCTGCCCACCCCCCGCGGCCTGCCGGGGGTGCAGACGGCCGAGGGGCACACTCATCTTGTTCCAGCGTGGGAAGGGAGCTTCCAGAGTGACCCCAGACCAAACCGGAGCCCCTTTCACCTACCCCTAAACTGTCCTAACTCTAAGACCCAGATCTGCTGGGTACTCAGCGCCCGCCGGTTGCCGAGGAAACCTGGAAAGCTCCCTGGACTCTAAACCCGGGTCCTCGCCCCTGCGAGGGGCGGGAGAAACTGAACTAGCAGCCAACCCCAAAGCACGGCTATCACGTGATAAAGCGTGCCGGCCAATCAATTGGGGAACGGACCAGCGATCTCCTCCCAGTGGGGGAGGGGGCGGGGGCGGGGACGGGGCGGATCTAAGTAGGAAAAGAGGCTTCTTACGTCCCTGTTCTTCCTTCCGGACCCGGATTTTTCTTAGACCGTATGACCCTTTCAGGGCAGAGACGAGGATGCGCCTTACTTGTGGCCACGGGAGCAACGAAATCTTCCGGAGTTTCTCAGGCACCCTCGGGGTCTTCAACTCGTGCCCCACAGATAGAAAAAAAAAATTCTTTCCTCTATGGTGGCCCCGAAGGACACGCCCAAGGCAGAATGGTGCTATGAGCTCACAAGGCAGCGCCGAAGGCTGAGCGTCCTTCTGGACGGGGGAGGGGTTCGTAGCAATTTAAGGTGCAGTCGTGGAAGGCACGTTGGAATCTCCCATCCCAAACCCAGGATTTACAGAAAAGGAAACTGAGGTCCAGAGAGATGGAATTATTTAACTCAGAAGGAACAGAACCAAGGTTCAGACAGCCGGGTTTGCTTTATTTGTTTGTTTGTTTTTAAATTCTAGATCGAGGACAGTGGGACCTCTTGGAGCGAGGTTTTGTGTCATGGACCCCTCTGGCAGTGTCCTGAAGTCTGTGAACCCCTCGTCGGAATGATGTCTTATGCATGAGAACACAAACCGATTATATTGAAAAACTCAGCCAAATCCAAAAAACCCCCCAAAGTTCGTATCTTCGGTTTCTTAAGCCCTGCTGAGTGGTTCCGCAACGTAAAGAAATGAGCAGAACTGACATTGCCCCCCCCCCCCATCCCAAGGATTTTAGGGCGGACACTGCAAGGGTGGGGGGGTCATCCCTGAATTAAGGAAAATAGGTGCGAGAACGAGAAGGGGCTGGGAAGTAGATTTTTAAGGCGGTCAGAGAAGCCCAGGTTTCTGTCTGTGAGGGTGAGACAAAGCAGCACTAAGGCAATTTCACGTAGATTCCATAAGGTGGGTTGTGGCCATGGTGTCAGCATAGACACGCTTAGCTTATTCCGTTTGCTGAGAAACTGTTTGAAGCACCGGATTGGTCGCCAGGTGCACTCCTTATTCTAGTTAACAATAGTATTACATACAAGGATATTCTATTACTACTTCCTATTAGATATGAACCCGTGATTTGAAATGTTTCCGTTTACAACTTTAATTTAAAAACAAACAATACAAATTATAAATATGTATGTATGCAAAAATATACATACACACATATCTCGTTGTCATTATTGATGGGTACTTATGGTACGTGTTATTCTCTTGTTAAACAAAATTTAAAGTGTAGAGATGAAACAAGTCAGCCCAGGTTATAGAGGTGCGTTTTGAAATTTATTTTCAGTATTTGAACAAAAAGAAGCAATTTTCAAATGAAAAATAGTGGGTTTTTCACATAATTGCTGTGACTGGATTGCTATTTGGGGAGGTTATCTAGCAAGTGTAAGGAATAAATTCCGGAAGTTCCCTATTACATCTAGGCTAAATATAGGTTATATATTTAGAGGTAGAAGAAAACCTACACTCCATTTAGTCTAATCCCTTCATTTTTACAAATGTGGAACTAAGACCCAGAAAAGTTAAATGATTTGCCTGAGAACCGACACAGGTAGTAATTAGTAAAATTAGAAACAGTCTCTGACCTCCGGGAGCTTTTCTTGTATCTGGGTGAGACAATAAGTACATATATAAGTGTATTCAATATAGACAAAGGGTGATTTGGAGGTAGGGAATGTTAACCATTAGTGGAACTGGGAAATGTTTGATAGCCAGGATTTATATAATGCCTTAGTGTTTGAAAAATGCTTTATGTATGTTATCTCTTCAGAGCCTTAAAACAACCCTGTGAGATGGGTGCTATTATTAAACTTGCCCAGTAACACCTGGGAAGTCAAATTCTTTGGCATATAGTTTGCACTCTGTTCTCTTCCCTTTTTTGGAAATCTGAACATTTGTTCTCTAATCCTATGGTACTTCTCCTGTTTTTGTTTTTAAATCAAATTTTATTTTAAAAATTCAGTGAAAATCTACCTTTCTCCTAAGAAATAAAAAATGAAACCACTGTTAAAACACATATAATCAAACAAATTCTCACATTGAGAATTTGTCCTCTTATACTTGGTGATTTTAACAGCTCCCATGGGTTTAGTTATCTCTAAGTAGATAATGCCCAGGTATGTTTAATTGTAATCTCTCTTCTGAACTTCTCCCATCCATCACCAATTACTTTATGGACATCTCAAACTGGATGTCCCACAGGCACCTCAAACTCAACATGTCCAAAACTGAACTCATTATCATTTCCCATTCTCTAATATGCCCCTTGTCTGAACTTCATTACAGTTGAGGGCACTACTTACAGTCACCCCGGCACACCACCACTGTCATTCTCAACTCCTCTCTCTCTTACTCACCCCACATATAAAATCTGCCATATCTTTTCATTTTTCTTCTATTAACAACTATCATATGCATCCCTTTCTCTTTATTTACACAGTCACCACCCTAGTTTAGGTCCTGCTTACTTCAGCTATTGCAATAATCTTTTAACTGGTCTCACTTCAATCCATCCTCCGTTCTGCTGCCAAGGGAATTTTTCTAACGTTAAGCTCGGGTAGTATCTTTCACTCTTCATTGCCTTCTAATCTCTCGTTTGTTTGGATCTGCTTAACAGTATCTTGATTTCTCATAACATCATTAGCTTCCATTTACTCCAGTCTAACTCTGAAGGAATGAATCTCCTTAGTGAACTTTTGAGATTCTTTTTCCATCTGGCAAATTCGACTTTTTAAGGCATTCTTCTCCTCATTGCCCTTTTGGGCTTCCTTTGCCATTTGAGTCAGTCTATTTTTTAAGGTGTTGTTTTCCTCAGTCAGGCTGTTGACCCTCATTTCATACTTTTCCAGCAACCTTCTCATTTCTCTTCCCAATTTTTCCTCCACTTCTCTTATTTGATTTTTAAAGTCCTTCTTAAGGTCCTCTATGGCCTGCAACCCGCTCGTGTTTTCCCCTGGGGCTTTTGGAGCAGGACTTCTGACCTCACTGCCCCCCTCTTACTCTATGCTTCGATCCTCTTTGCCCCCAAAGTAGGAGTCTAAGGTTGCATTTTTCTGTTTAATTTGTTTCCTTTGTCTTGGCATGTTGCCACTTAATTACTTGACTTTTGGGCTTGTTGCCACACTATGGCTCTGCTGCCAGACGGGATTTTCATTGCTTTCTGGCAAGCTGGAAACCCACCCACAACCTCCACCCCAGATCACAATCCAGATCCAGGTAGGTTAAAGCAAGAGCGATTACCCCCCCAAGACTGATAGCTGTATCTCCCTACAATTCGCAGGCCAGGAGCTGGAGCTGCCTCTGAAAACTACAAAATGGCGTGTCTCCTCAGAGGCTTCTAGCCCCCAGGGGAGGAAGCCAACGCGTTCCCCAAATACTGGTCCCAAAGTCCATAGGGCACTAACCTCTCACTTTGTCCTAGGCATGTCTTTGTTGATAATTCTGGAATCGCCACAGCTGCTGGTGTTCTGGGGTCCCTCCAGCCAGCTGCTGGCCCGGCCATCCCCGTGACCTGGGCTTGGCTTTCCATGCACTGCACACTGCGCTGCTGGCTCCCAGAGTGCTGCCCACTCCCAGAGCGCTTTGCTGGTCCTTCCTGTAGGGCTGCTTGGCTGTCCTCAGCAGGAGGTTAGCTTCTCTGTGTTGTTCTGTGGGTGCTGGGGCTCCAGAAGTTGTTCAGAGTCCCCTTTTACATAGTTTGGAGGTGATCTGGGGGAAGAGTGGCTTGTACACGATGTTTCTACTCCACCATCTTGGCTCTGTCCCACAAATATTTAATTTCAAGCACCATGATAGGTGATAGAGGAATATTATTGATCAGGACAGTATTACTCAGAACTCATTTTCATACCACTTAGCTGACAAAGCAGTATATTTAGAAGACTAGTCTTTTTGTACTTGTTTATTTTTTTATTTTGTGATCTCACACTCAATCATCTAGATAAAAGTGTTAGATAGAAGGCCCTAGGGCTGTATTATGGCCTGCAAAACTCCCAGTTGGAATCAGATTAAAGTATAACTGGAAAACTTTTAACAAAATAAAAGTACAATAGAATATAGATGTTAATATGGAGTTTTCTAAGTTAATATGTGACTCACGGGGACCCTTATGTATAATTTAGTGGCCCCCATTTCTATTTGAGTTTAATAGCACTGATCTAGCTAGTTTGAATATTACTGTTGAGTTTCTTGACAAAGGAGAGAAGAGAGCAGAAGCAACACATTTATAAGTCATCCTTTACTAGAAAGTCTGATTTCACTGGAGGTAATAACATAATTTCCACACTTGAACAGCTCCCATAATTAGTGCCATTCATTTTTTTTTTTATGACTATTAGCATGTTGTACCATAGGGCCAGTCCTAGGAAAAGCTAAGGTCGATGAGGTTTTTCTTGGTTGTTTCCCCACCTCCTTATTGTGTCCTTCTTCCCCTTCTTTGTAGCCTTCTTCTTTAGGCCATCTTGCTCTCATATTACCTCCTAGCTGCCCAGTCCTGTCCCTTCAACTGAATTTCTCAATATCTTGTATTTTGGACCCATCCCCCTACTAAAACTTGGTTTTAACTAGCTATCACCCACCTTACAAGAAAGTTAGCTGATAAAATAGTTAAGAAGTGTAAATGTGATTAAGAACATATCTATCCGCCACATTATCTCATAATCAAGTGTAACCTAAGTCCTGAAGTCCATTAGTATGGGATTCTCTCCTTATTGCTTGAGAACAATGCTCTGAGCCTGCATGAGGGGCAGAGTGGGGTTAGCTAGAGCAAAAGAGGAGAGAGATCTGGGGCTCTTCTAGATTCCAGCTTCAAGAAAAATTTGTTACTCCAAACTCTCCTCAGATCATTAAAGGAAGAGAAAACCTTTGGGAAGAAGGTGACATTAGAGGAGCTGGAAGATTCTGTCATGTTCTTATTCTCAGCTTGCTATGCCAAAGACTTCAGGGGATTTTCCCCTTTGGTGACATCTCATTCTTGACTGAACTGAGAGATCTCATTCCCAATGGGAGAGTTTCTTAAATCTGTATTGTTCGACTTACATACTTTTTTATTTCTGTTTTGCTATTAACTTGAATAGATTTGTTATTTAAAAAAAAAATAAGTGTGAATGACACCTTACTGTAGTACTATTATAAGGTGAGAGACACACATGCATTTTTAAACAAGGAATGAGGATTTAACTAAGGGAAAAAACCTCAAGTTATAAGAATTCAGATGTAAGTATGAACTGGAGTTTTCTTTGGGTAGGGATCTCTTTCCCAAGTCTCTCAAATAATATCATGTGGATGTGAGGTTCCACTCTTCTGGATAAGACTACTCCTTGGGAGTATCACAACACACCATCTACGGGTTTGAGTTTCACCTCTGAAACACACTGGCTATGTATCCTTTGGTGTTGCAATTTGGCACCATTGGTGTCAAAAATTAAATAGAGTAGCAGAGAAATACCAGTAGTAGGGGAGAGTAGCAGTTGCATCCTGAAACAGAGGATGTGACTGCTTGTTTGCTAAGTGTGAGGTAGAATTCCAGTTGTTTTAAATTCACAAAAGTAATGTCCACTCAACCTAGTAACTGCCTAGCCCTACTTATAGAGTAAGGCAGGTAACATCCAGGATCTTTTCCCCCCTACTACTTTCCCCTGTGGAATGAATACAGGTATTCTAAAGAGTTACATAGACAGAAAGTGCTTCAGTACTGTTTCTTTTGGTGATCAAGCTCCCAACTTCCTGAGCTGTCTACTGACACAGAAGTTTGATATGAAACATTTGGCTAATAAAAATTTTATTTTTTCCACTAGTGATGGACTTATCTCTTGTCTGTAACAAGGTAGATAGCTTATACCATTTTTCTTTGTGTACCCTCCTCACTCAACAGACCTGCAGCAAACAGTGGGTGTGTTCCCAATGTCCACTTAAAAATCTAGTGATAAAGAATTCACTTCCTTCTAAGATAGTCCATAATTATTAGGAAGTTTTCCCTTACTTAGAGTAAAATATCTTCCTATAATTTCTACCCTTTGATTCTAGTTCTAACCTTCAGAACTAAGCAGAGAAAGTAAAAACCCCCACTCCACTTTCAAATGACAACCTTTAAACTCAAAAACTATGGACCACACACCTATATCTACTGAAGAATTATGCATATGATCACACAACTGAAGATTTTGTAAATTAACTCATCATAAACCAGAATGAGATTTCTCACAGAAAGGATCCAGCCTGGAACCAGGAAGAGCTACTGGTCAAGGTGATGAGGGAAGGGTAATAGTGATGAGGGAAAGGTAATAGGTTCTACCAGGGACCCTGATCACTATCAGTGACCAGAAACCCTGCAATTCAGTCTGGAAAGAATTCACCAGGCTCAAGAAAACTTTGAAGCCGAGATTGTAAAGTTTATTGTTATGCTGCACAGCACAGTGGACAAGGCTTCTTAGGGAACCTGCAAACTTAAAGAAAACAAAGGCATAATTTTAAGGAGTCAAGACAGTAAATCAGGTGTCAATTATGCTAACTAGGTGAGTAAGGGTGGGATCAGGGAGGAGTTAAGGAGTGGTCAGTGCTTAAAGGACCATGAACTTTTAATATCAACTGCGCAAGTGCAAGCATATTGCCCATGATTCACTGGGAAATAGGCCAAGGGGGGTGGTACCTGGGGGTGTGGTTTTAGGCCTGACAGGTCACTAAAGTCAACCATCAGTCACGGCCACTGAGGGGTGCCCAGTCTGCCACCCATCAATGTCATGTTTGACAAGATGGATGTTGGGACCCAAGGCCAATAGAGACACAGTATGGGTATAATTGGCTAAGGAGTTACCCTATAGATAGGGTATTGAAGGATTCATGGTGCAGCTGACCACTCTAACTAAGGGAGATAACATTTGCCTAAGCTAAAATGTTTATAGATAGTTTAGTGAAGGATTCATAGGTAGCTTGTTATTGTTTCAAGCAGAGATAAACAGTTCATGAGTTGTTGCTGGGCAGAGTGCTGGCAGGAGGAAAGGGCAGTGTTAATGCTTTGAGACTGGGGAGGGGGAAGTGTGATTTTACAGACTGCTTTTACAAATTGATTTTACAAACATAGATCCCAAAGCACCCCATTTACAAACTGATGTTACAGATTGATACTACAGGCTGATGTTACAAACATAGACTGATGTTACAAACATATATACATCCCAAGCACCCCATCAAAAGGAAAAAAAAAAAACCAAAACTCAGACCAGATGGAAGAGAGGCTGCTTGTTAAACTATAGGTGTAATCCAAGGTCCAATATTTATTGGTATGCAATTCTCTCCTCAGTGGTGGAAGTTAGTGCCCCACACCTGGGGGAAGGGAGGGGCTTAAGGAGGGTGAGAAAGAGAGATCTAGTCTTTTTTGTCTCTTCTGGTTCTTCTGCCTTCCCACTTTGAGAGAGAAAGATCTTTGATGGCAATTTTTCTTCAGGTTGCTAAAGGGAGAGAAAGATTCACTCTGGGAAGAAGCCAATGTGAGAGAAGCTATCATTCATTATGTCCCTATTCACAGCTTGCTACACTAGTGATTTTGGGGAATTATCCCCTTGGGTGAAATCAGGAACTCTCTTGATTGAGCTGAGATGTCTTGTTCCTGATGGGAGAGTTCTTTCAATCTGTATTGTCTGGTATATATTTTTATATGTATACTTCTCTAAATTATATTTGGCTATTAACATAGGTAAGTGGCTTTTTGCTTATATGTGTTCATGGAATTGACATTTGGTGGGAAGTGAGTCAAACCTGGGATATATAGTTCAGAGTCCTCCTGCCCCATTAAAAAAGGCATAATCAGGAGTTTAGTTCACACCTTAAAGTTTCAAGCAAAATGCCCCCTTAGATTAAAAATAATTAAGGGAGTAAATAGATCTAGTTCTAATCTGGTACTCTTTTTCTGAGGAGAGTAGTGTGGCTAGCTCCTGATCCCAATCTCTTGTTTCCTCTCCTGGCAGGAATTAAATTTTCCTTTGGAAAAGAATCAGTGTTGGTGGGGGTGGGGTGGGGGGGGTGAGAGAAGATGCTAGAGATATGTAGTCTTACCTCCCTGTGAATCACATCAAAGCAGTCTACATTGCCTAAGCAGTACACATGTGTCCAATAATCACAAAAAAGTTCTGAGTTTCAGGGTTTTCCAGTTATTAACTCTAAAGTTGTCCAGTTAGCAATATGGGAACGAGCAAGTCACTGAGACAGATTTTGCCCTGGGTAAGTGCATTGTCTCAGTGTAGCTTCCTTATTGTTTAATTTTTTTAATATTAAAGTATTAAATTTGTCCTTGTTTCTGTCCCTTTCAGTCAACAAAAATAACTAAAATCTAAAAAGAGCACACTATTATATATGATGTGACCTCAGAGGGGAAGGCACAAGTTAGAAAAGGAGTAAAGAAAGCTTTCTGCTGAAGCTGATGACTGAAGTGAATCTTTAAAGAAGCCAGAGAAGGGAAGAACAAAGATGAGAGCATTAGGAAGCAATGCTCCTAACAGATCCAAAAATGCACCAGACTGAATCCTGATGGGGAAATCTAATACAAATCACAGTGAGTCCATATGAACCACCTTGTCATAGGGAGAAAGACAGGGAGGTTGTCAGACACTGGAGAGTGTTATGGGCAGAGCACTCCATGTGAGAGCATGTGCACCAAACTCATACTGGGGCTCTCCCAGAGCTATACTGGGGTACTGTTAACAGGTGTCAGCTACTGTAATGGGAACGGGAATTTGAAGATCTTCTCTGTCCTTTAATAGACCTAGGGGAGAGTTTGAAGACCTCCCCTGCTTTGAAAGTAAACTCTGCCCCCTAATAGGCTGAATGTAATCACATGGAGCCTGTGATGGAGGGGATTTGCTGAAGGTTGTAGCAGAGCCCACAGGAAGCTTCCCTGCTGTGAAGATAAACTCTATCCCATAATAGGTTATAGTCACATGGAGCCTGTGATGGGAGGAGTTTGCTGAAGGGAAGCAGAACCCACAGGAAGCTGGTCAGAGTTAGCCAGATGGTGGGAGAGAAAGACCACTCAGGCAAAGAGAGACATTTGTGAGTAAATATTGATCTTGTATTGGTTTGTGGGAAGGCTGAAGGATGCTGTGGCCCTCTGTAATTAAGGCTTCTGAATATCTTTTGTATAATGTAATTGGCTTACTGGTTTTGGGATTCAGTTTTCTGGTGTCTGAATAAATGCTTCAGTTCTATCTTCTATCTGAAGAGTTTGGTATATTTTGTGATTGAACGCCATGCAATACGTATAGTCACAGTTTTTATTGTGATTGTGGGCACTGAAAATATTGCATTGGCACTACATTTGGTGACAAGGATGGGATTGTGAAATATCGGACCTCTAGTTGGGGACAGAAGGGATTTAGAAGAAGAAATGTCTATCCCAGGATGGGAGGATTTGCCTTATGCCTCCCTAGCAAGGGAGTAGTCTAAAAGTACAGGGCTCTGTGAAAACTGGGAACAGAGGCTACAGCAGGGAGAACCTAGAGATTTAGAAACAAGTTTGCAAAGAATACCAATAAAACCAGGAAGAGAGTTGGAGGCAGTGAGTAGAAGAGGCTGGGTTTTGCTAACAGGCTACCATATTGTGTGTAAAAGCAGAGACAAGCTGTTAGAAGAGTTGACTAAGTGCCAGAATTCTATACCTCCTTTAGAAGAGCAAGCTGGGGTGGGGGGGGGGGCAGCTAGGTGATGCAGTGAATAGAGCACCGGCCCTGGACTCAGGAGGACCTGAGTTCAAATCTGGCCTCAGACACTTGACACAAAAACTAGCCTTTTGACCTTGGGCAAGTGACCTAATCCCAACTGCCCTCCAAAAAAAAAAAAAAGAGCAAACTGAGTCTCAGGTAGAAGCAAAGAGTATTTGAAGAGTCTCTGGAAGCAGAGAGGGCTATTGTAAATTTGGCTCAGAAAAAGAAGCAAAAAAGTAACAAAAGGAAAGTTCATAACTTTTCCTTGTGAAACAATACCACTTGTGAAAACTGACCCACCTTCTGAAATAACTCTCAGAGGAACTAAAGACTTTTGTTCTACTAACAGAAGACTAACAATTCCTAAGAGAGTGCATTGAGAGCAAGTGTTACAATACAGAATACAATACTTACATTGTTTCATGGTGAAGCTTTTATGGGGCAGAAGCTTGCCCCATACTGAGAAGAAGGCAGGAGAGTCAGGGAGGACAAGCAATATTTAAGGAGATACTTGAGGATTTCACTTAACAGGACATTACTGATATTTTGAGCAGATTCACCCAAAGGATGGGAGAATCCTTAGTGTCTTGGATGGTAAGAATCAGTGATGATGAAGCTGCTGGGGTAGTGATAGAGTGAACTGCTTGAAATTTATAAGTATTTGCCAGAATCCTTTTGTCCGGCAAGCTTTTAAGAGACTTTCATTTGGCAGGAGGTAAAAATACGACCAATCTATTAGCTTTAGCTGCTGATAGATGCAATAGAATGTACCCTGCTGATTCTGTGTGGCCTAGTGGAGACAGACCCTGGTATTCAGAGACTGCATGAGAAAGTTGAAAGAAGTAATAAAAACTATCATGGTTGGAGATGAAGATACATATCACAAAATCCCCTTAGCAGAAATATGGTGAAGACAGCTCTTCCTGCTTATAATCACCTACTTCTGATTCTACTAATTGGTGAAATAGGACACCCTCTGTCGGAGGTGCTGGATAAGATTTCACAGCTAAGTGACTTAGGAGTATGGGAAAAAGATAAATTTCCATGTGAGAGAAAAGTTAATGGCCAGAGGATTCAAAGTCAGAATAGATTACCAAGAAAAGAATTGTTTACTGCTCTATTGAGAATAGGGGTTGATTTTAGAAAAATTGATGGTATTCCAACTAATAAGCTATATAAAATGTAGAGCCAATGCAATATTTACAGTGCCCATAATCACGATAAAGACTTTGACTGTAGGTATTGCATAGCATTTGATCACAAAATATACCAAACTCTCCAGAGTATAGAACTGAAGCATTTATTCAGACACCAGAAAACTGAATCCCAAAACCAGTAAGCTAATTCCATCATAGTACCAAAAGTCTCTTCTCCAAAGCTACTTCAAGCTGAAATTGGACATAGAGCTGTCCCTGCCCCAAGAGGTCCCAATCAAGAGTTCAGTTCTTTTGCTGTCATCTGGAACTTCGTTGATGCCAGGTCCAGAAGTGGCACATCACAATCATGGACAGAGGATAACATCTGGCTTAAGCAATCAGGCATCTGCAGGTGGAGGTAGCAAGTCTGCAGAAAACAAATCTTGCAAACAAGTTTAACAGACAAAAAGCCAAAAAGGGACAAATATAGGGTCAGCCGTGCTTCTGGAGTCCATGGAGTCCACTATCATAACCTTATTCACGGTAGAATATATGAGTTAAGGATACAATTTGACAATCATCTTTTCTTGAATAAACAACAGCTACAGTATTGTCTTTCCCATGTGCTATAATCTCTGTAGCCTTTGGAACACCATCTGGTTTCTGCTTTACCCATACTTTAGCTCCCAATTTTATTCTGTTAGTAGAACAAAAGTCTTTAGTTCCTCTGAGAGTTATTTCAGAGGGTGGGTCAGTTTTCACAAGTGGTATTGTTTCACAAGGAATAGTAATCACTTGAACTATTATTTTTACAGCACTGTATGGGTTCTTCACCCAAATTTTGAAATGTTAGAATAATTTCTCCTTGATAATTGGAATCTATTGCTCTAGCCAATACATGTATGCCTTGAGCTGCTAAACCTGATTTAGGTAATATCCATCCAGAATGATTTTTAGGGATTCTCACATATCCCTGTAGAGATGTTTCTTATTACTTTTTTTTGTTTTTGTTTTTTTTGCTTTTTGGAGGGCAGTTGGGGTTAAGTAACTTGCCCAAGGTCACACGGCTAGGTTTTTGTTTGTGTGTGCATTAAGTGTCGGAGGCTGGATCCGAACTCAGGTCCTTCTGACTCCAGGGCCGACGCTCTACTCACTGCGCCACCTAGCCGCCCTCTTCTTTCTTTTCTATCCATCCAAAAGTCTTCTAAACAATGTAAATCATATGCTGCCAAACCAGGCATTCCTGGATACAGTGCTGACTGAGACATCTTGCTTCACATTCCAGTACTCAATATTTGGGATCTTATGTATCTGCTGTTTTCTAATTTGCAGATTTGGGGTCATCTTTTTCCATCATAGGCATACTTTCTCCAAATGGTCTATTATTCAAATTATGTAAAGCAGTGAACAAATTATCTTTCCAATGTTAATACAAATTCTTAGAACTTAACTTCTTTAACTGTTCTTTCAATAATCCATTCATTCTTTCAGTTAACCCAGATGCTTGTGGATAATATGGAATATGATATATCCATTCTATATTGTTTAATATACAATATCTCTTCATCTCATTACCTTTGAAATGTAACCCATTATTGCTGTAAATGTTGCATTGATGCTACATCTACCCAGTCCCAAGATGAAGATACAAAGTAGAGTAAGAAGAGAACCTGAGTTCATTCCAGGTAGAGAAAGGAACACATTTAGAAGCCAGCAGCAGTGGCAGTAGCAGCACCAATGCGGCTCAGACCTTATCTTACTTCCAATGTCCAGACCAACCTTCAGAAGAATACCCAGGGCAAGACCTGACCAAAGAGGAGCCTGTAATTCTGCTGCTCTGAGTCAACAGAACTTTCCATTTGGGTGATAAGGGTGGAATCTAGCAGAAGTCTATTATTGCTCAGACCCAGACTCAAGTCAGGAACTTGCAAAACGCAGACCAGGGGGGTAATAATTGACTCTGCCTTGGATCAGATCACTTTATACCAGAACCAGAACCACTGAAAGCTTACAGGTCTCCATCCTCAGTTATTCCTGAGATCTTGAAATAACACAACACTCAATATATCCCCCAAAAGCAATAGGCTCAGCCCAAACCTTCCCTCCAAAAGTGTGGCAGAAACTAGCCCTAACATCAAGTCCAAAGTCAGGAAGTTAACTGGAAAAATGGGCAAAAAAAGAGAACCCACTATAATGAGCTATTATGATGATAGGGATGCTCAAGACACAAATGAAAAAGATATTGAATGTATATCATGTGATAAATTTATATTTTTACATATAACTTTGTATCTATGAAAATAATCTGAAGATTAGTCACTATCTTCCTATCATCAGTCAACTACTATTTTTTGTCTACTATGAACCAAGCACCTCGCTAAGTGCTAGAGATACAGTGAAGGGCAAAAAGCAAACTCTTCACTCAAAGAACTCACTGTCAGATGGGGAAGAAAACAAATAATTGGCTAGGTACAAATAAAATATAAAAAGGATAAATTCGGGATAATTTCAGAGAAAAGGCACTAAGATTAAGGAGGACTGGGAAAAGGTTTTTTGTAGAAAGTAGGGCTTCAGTTGAAACTTGAAGAAAATCAGGAAAGCCAGAAGGCTAGAAGAAGCTAGAAGATAAGAAGGAAGAGCATTCTAAGCATGGAGACAGCCAGTGAAAATGCTTTGAGTTGGGAGATAGAGTGTCCTCTGCTAAGACTAGCAAGGAAACCAATATCACTGGATCACAGATTACATGGTAGTTGGGGAGGAGCAAAGTATAAGAACACTAGGAAGATAGAAAGATGCCAGGTTATAAAGGACTTTGTAAGACAAACATAGGATTCTATTATTATTTCCTATTTAGCGTTTTGTGGACGTTTGTACAGGTGCATAAAATGGTTGCCTTTAATTGAATACAAATGTCAGCTCATCTTTAATAGCCTCACTGAAAACATCTTTGGAACAACTCATGACATGTACATTAGTCTGTTCCTATATGGTTTTAATTTCTTCTAATTATCTATATTTTGGGAGCTTTCCATTACATGTAGTTTGGAGTATTTAATATGAAAACATAAATTCGAAATGTTCTTAGATATTTATAGATCAATGTTATTTAGTCAGTTGTGGACTTCTTTGTGTAATGGATTCTGTGTATAATGATAATCCAATAGTTGCCACCACTAGGGGGTATCCTTTTCTTCTTGCGTTTTCCCTTAACCACTAAGCGACTCTAGGTTGGATGTCACAGAAACCATCCAGGCTGCAGGAAGACCTGCCACCAACAGAGGTACCCTACCCCTTTGCTTCCCCTTTTGTCCCCTCCCCTATTCTGAGGCTAACCACAACTCAACTGAATTCCTTGTCCTGAGGTTCTTCAATTTTTACCTCTCAGGTTTTAATAGCTCCTCAATTTAATCGATTTCATTTGCTTTAGGATTATAAATGAAGATTTTTTTGAGTGTGTATTTGTCTGGCACTGATCTTTTTCAATGAGGTACAACTTGAAATGGTCCCAGGAGAAGTCTATATCCTGCTATTCTTCTCTTACACAAGTGGATAAAATAACTTTTGTTGTTGTTGAATAAAGTATTAAGATATAATTGTATATTTTGTAGGCTCACTGAAAGTATGCTCTGTACAACTCCAGTAGTAGACAGGACAACATGGATGGCTTGTACCTTATTCTATTCTTTCATGATGTTACTCTCTTCTGCTAGTTCTCCATAGTATGAAAGCTTTTTATTTCATGTGGCTTTAAGATCATAGTATTTGGTATGGTGGCACTTATTTAAAATGTCCTGAAGTTTTTATAAATCAACGTTATGTCTGGGTAATTGTGGGCAACAGTTTGGTCTATGATAAGAGTGACTACTCCATTATCATAAATAAATCCACATGACAGTCATTTTTTCTTTGCATTTTGTTGGCTGAGTTCATGAAGATATCTTCAATGGAAGGCTTTTTCATCTCAATCTTAGATCATAGACTTCCTCTGAAGATAAATCATTGTTCTTCATGCTCAAATAATCTAATAGCATGTGCCTATTACCAACCATCGCTATTGCTCAGTGATGTGATATCTGTTCTAAATATATTTCAGTAGGTCTTTGATCTGTTATCACATGCTCTGATTCCATGAATGTCTATCAATCTTTCTTCCTTTTTGACAAGGAATGGTGCATCTTTCCATCATTGCATTTGGATGATAGGTCTTGTGTTTCATTAATATTGTACAGGCTTTTGGTACTTTATACTAATATAGTATACTATAATATATATATATATAGTATAGTATAATATATATAATAGTATAATATATATAGTATATATATAGTATATAATATATATATATATTATAGTATATATATATAGTATATAATAGTATAATATATATAGTATATATAATAGTATAATAATATATATATATATAATATAGTATAATATAGTATACTAATATACTAATACTTTCTAAAACAGTTATGGTTCATTTTATAGTTCAAAAGTGTGCATTAAAATTGGTTTAGTGTAGTTGTTAATTGTTTTAAGTATCCTTCTCCTTCAACTTTGATTTCAGGATGCCAGTAAGTCTCTTAATTTATTCATTTACATCCTTCTCTTTAATATCTTTATACTCAATGTGTCTTGCCTGGAAGAGATAAAATTATTCCTAGGTATTGTCTTCTTTATCTAGTTCAGTTTGATTTTTGGATTCAAGTTCAAAGCCTGTAGGCAGCTCACTATATTTCCTTATTGTATGTAAAGAATTTTATGCTCATTAATTTTAAATAATACTTCAGTATCATTTAAGAAACATTCCATAAGATGAGAGTACTTTTAGTTGGTGGAGTGGAGGGGTGGATGGAACCAATATAACTTCATGTCATCTATCTATCTATCTATCTATCTATCTATCTATCTATCTATCTATCGATCATCTATCTACCTATCATCTGTCTGTCTATTCTATCTCTTTAATTTATGAGACAACTTGGTTCCTCACCTTTTAGTTTGGAAATCATACTGAATTCTGTTTAGAAGAGATGATCATGGATTTAAAGCTAGGTAACCATGGGTTTAAAAAAAGCACTATGCTTTATATCAATTATTCTCGACATTTTTGTGTTGTTGGTATGTCTTAAAGAAAATTTTCCAAGTTGTTATCAAGTGTTTTCTTGCATTCTCACTATACTTAATCTATATTATGTATTTCCAGTACATGAACAAGCTGTAAGTGCAGAATTGTTATAACAATAAAGATGAGAATAATTCTCCCCTAGAGAATATAAATTCTTTTAAGAAAGGGGCTATGAGACTATTTCTTTGTTGCTTTAGTACTCACAGTGCCTAGAACAAAGTCTAGAAGCAGTTAATGAATACTTATTGAAGGTCTTAGAGTAAGAATATGGAACTACCCTTCTTTAATTCACCTGACTGCTTCACTTGGTCAGATCTGAATTGTAAACAATAGAGCACATCCATAAAGTGATCCTGCAGTATTCTGGTGCCTCTATCTGCAATCTGAAAGCTAATTATAACCAGTATTCCACTTTTATCCTTTCTTTAAGGTTTTTAAGCAACTGATACAGGCCAGCCTCAGGGTCTGTGGCCTTGGCATCTCCATTTCTCTCATTTGTACTTTTGGTCCCAAGATACCACTTGAGGTTCAGTTTTTAGTTGAGAGGTCAGTGGTCTGAAGGTACTTCAGGAGTGGTGTGAGGCTCTTGGGATTTTGTTCTTCACAGTCACATTTCATCCTTTCCCCAAAAGAAAAAGATTTAAGTAGACCAGTAAGGCTTTCCCTAATCTGTCCTGCTTGAGCCGAAGGCTGACGTGAGCTTTGGAGCACTCTAAGGAAGCAAGCCATTTTCACCTGCGTAATAATAGGTTCTGTAGTAGCGAGTCAGCAACCGCGGCAGGAGGAGGAGCAGTAGCGGTAACAGCAGCAGGACTAGGAGGAAAAAGAGAAGGGGGAGGAGGGGGGGGAGGAGGAGGAGCAGTGTGGCAACAGCAGAAGAGGCTGTGTGATACTGCAGCTTCCCAAAGTCCCCTTATACAAGCAGCATCAGAGAATAATCCAGCCCGCCACTGCCTCTTAGCCAGAGTAGGTCCAGCAGAGCCATGTCTGTGCCGCCGGATCAAAAAAACGAGCTGCTGCTTCTGTCTGGCTCAGGGTCACAGTGGTTCGGGGATGGGAGGGAGGAGGAGGAGAAGGAGGAGGAGGAAACGGTGACGATGAAAGGGTTTCACCGGCCACCGTCGCTGCCTCAACAGCAATACCCGGCAGGGGAGACTTGCTGGAGCGGGGGAGAAAGCGTTGGAGAAGGGGCGCAGCAGGAATTGGGCTCAGGCAAAGATCGCCAAGAGGAGAAACACCCTCCCGTTGCCATGGAGACTGCATCCACAGGTAAAGGCGAGGTGCCTAGATGCTCTACAAATCTGCGTAGATTCTTATTGCTACCTCTCCAACCCCACTATCCCACCTCTGCCTTCCTCCACCGCAGACTCCTTTTCCTCCACTTTTATTGCGACGAGCATTTGGAAATATTACTAGACTAAAAAGAAAAATAATTGTATAAATGTAAATAAATTTAAGAAATAAAAACAAAATATTTTGATCCTCTTTAGAAGAAAAAAAAATGTGTATATAATTGGCCTAGGCTCAGCGCCTCAGAAACAGCTTTAGCTTGCGCCTCTGGCTCAAGTTTCTTCTTTCCTTAGGGGTAGGGGGCTTCTAGTTTAGCTCGCTGAGATAATTTTTTTAGGGCGTGTTTTCACGCAGCGTGGGCGCTAGCAACAAGGGACTAGAACAACAAAGCGGCGCGGACGGAGGCCCTCAGCCCCTTCACAGTTGTTCTTGGTGTGTTGATTCAGGAGACAGATTCGATCATTACTCTTCTTCACCACTTGCTGTTTCTTCTTCCTACGCCCCTCTTGCGACCCCATCTAATTCCTAAAGCTTTTTCCTCCTGATCTATTAGAAAGGTAGGGTTTCCAAAGGTCTTGGGAGCTAAGAGTACCCGCCCCGAACTTATTTTCCTTCCCCGCGGGGCACTGTGCCTTCATTCTGGCGAGATGTTTATTAAAACTTCAGATGCACAAGTGGAGTGCACACCTTGGTAAGGGGTTTTTGTTTGTTTGAGTAAGAAATAAGTGAAGCTTGGTTCCAGAGCATCCAGGAGCAGACCCAGAATATTTGACTCACTGTCTTGAGACAGGTTTCTCATTGCTCTGGTACCTAAGCGTCAGGTAACTGCCCAAAGTATTGATCTTTTTGCTCAGTCGGACCTGTGAATCAGGTGCTATCTCTTGGCTGGGAGAGAGGTGTTGTTGGGAGCAGCAGGGTTATGAGCCAGAGCTGCGTTTCTAGAGCCTGGGGTAGGTGGTGCTGTGAGTTGTATGCCCAATATGGATGTTATACTGATGCAGACCATTACGAATTCAGTAGTATCGTGAGAGAAAGGGCTGGGGTGGGAAGAGAGTTGCAGAGTTTTTGGAAATGTAGCTTTTCAATACAAGGGAACCTGATAGCGGTGGGAGGATTGAATTGGGAAAAGATGATAGTGTACTGTTTATTGGTTGGTCTCTTGAGCAGGTGGTGAAACATGAACTGTCCACTGGGAAGGAGAGTAGGGAGAGAATGAGGAAAGGAGAGAGGAAGGAAGCCAGGAAGGCAAGGAGAGGGCTCTGTTACACCTGCCAGGTCCACCTCCTCACCCCACCTCTCTAAACAAGTAACAAATAAGGTAGTTGGTTAAGATGAGGACTCCTTTAGTATGATGATCTAGTTCTTGAAGGATGGAGTTTCTTAGGCATCTTTTACACAAAAGATATGCATAGAAAAAAGTTGGGAAATTGGACATGATTGAAGAGAGGGATATAATCTGTGTTTTATTCCTGGAGCAAGGACAAAAAAGTAGAATGATACAACTCGATAAGGACAAAGGCTACAAAACAGAATAAATGTAGAAGAAAGAATCTTCAGAGACCATTTAGTCTCCCTCCTTCAGTTTACAGTTGAGGAAACTGAAGCCCAGGAAGTGACTTGCCCAAGGTCACACAACAGAAAGCTTCAGAAGTGGGTCTCCAAGATCAATGGTTTTTCTACTGTATCAAGCAGCCTCCCAACGACTGCGTTTTAAAGTGGGAGAAGGTTAATCATAATAAAGACAATCCATCAGACTCCTTTTCTTGTATGCATTTGAAGAAGCCCATGCCTCTACAACTGATTTTTAAAAAGTAGAAAAATATAATAATTGACTATAGAATAGTAGGATCAGGGATTACAATTTTTTGTCATACAAGGGAAAATAACTTTTGCTACTAGTATTGTTTGTGGCTGGAACAGAACTAAAAGTCTTTAATATAATTATAAGATCATTTTTAAAGGAAAATTGATGTATTTTGAACAAATAAGTGTTCTCAAGGTTAAATGTCCAGGGAAAGGATTTTGTAATCGTGTATTTATATTATTCTGATATCCCTTTCCCATTTACTTCAATTGATGTTGGCGGTATCAAAAGCACTAAGGAGGCTAAAAAATATTGGAGTGAATGAAATGGAGTAAAGGGAACATAGTTTTCACATATTTTGCTCCTATTTTGAATTATTTTCATCTGCTGTAGATATTTCTCTCATGGGACCTCAATATTTTTTATTCTTTTTTTATATATATTTTTTATGAAATAGAAGTGGACTACCACAAAATACCCAGATGCCAGTAATAACATAGAAGTTTATAACTAAGGTTTAAAATTTCCAAACAAAATTTGGACCATATTCAACATGTTACTATATCCCCCTCCTTCTCTAGCCAAAAGCAAGGAGAGGAAAATGTTGTTCACCTCATTTGTTAGGAACAGTGCCCTTTGGGATTCAATTCAAATTAAAAATCGACTTAGGCTTTGGAGAAACAGTATTGTAAACAGATTGCCATCTCCCCCCTCCATAAGGATTAACTTGTGAGGCAGATTTTAGAGCTTAAAAATTCTGTTTTCTGAAGGAGAGGCCATGCCACCTGGACTAAAATTCTGTTATTTATTTTTATACATTGGTGGTAATTAAAGTTTCCTAAGAAACATTTCCAAAAATATTGTTCATACTGATGTCATTTATCTGCTAGAATGAATGTATGTTTTAATGTCATTAAAGTAACCTCACACAAAAAGCCCAAGACTGTTTTTAGATATTTTAGCCCAAATCATTCTTTTTGATTGAACTGAAATATTCACAGTGAAATGTAAAAGCTTTCACATTAACTAATTGCTCAATCAATAAACATCTTGTTAAGTGCCTGCTACTTTGCTGGGCACTATGCTAGGCACTGGAGGTACAAAGACAGAAGCTTAACAAACTGTTCTATCAAGGGACTTATATGCTGTTGAGGGAGATAACATACATACATACATATATATAATACATATATAAGGATATGAAGAATAAACATATGCAGAATTAAAACAAACTACAACACAATTAAATACAAGGAAATAAGAGGAGGGCACTAGCAGTTGGGGGTGGGAAGGTCAGGAAAGATTTTGAGTAGAGAGTGGGGTATGTAAAGTAAGTTGTGAAGGAAGGAAGGAACCTATAAGGCAGAGATGGGGAGGCAGTGCATTTGGGGGTAAAGAGGACTATCCCATGGAACATACTCAGAATTCCCTTCCTCATTATACTCTGCTAATGTGGGGCCTGCTTCTGGACACGTGTTAAAAGAAGTGCTAAAAGGAGTCGACTTTTTTTTTTTATGATACAGCAAACCGGAAGTGTTAACCTGGTTCTCCCCAACCCTAAGACAGTATCAATGACAATTAACACTGTCAATTAAAAGAAGAGATAGCTTCAAGAGATAGCTTTTTCCTCGTGGCAAGTAGTGCACTCTGTCTCTAGAAGTCCTATGAGAGATATGTCCTGGGCCAGGGGAGGGCTCTTTCCCATTATCTCATCACTGCTCATACATGGAACCTGGACTCATTTAGGAAAACTCGTGCCTGAACCACTGGCAGCCTTTTATTCTTTGTGTTTCCTTTCCTGAGCAATGATTGAGCCTTAACTTTGAGGTAAATGTGTCCAGGCTCATATGGTCAAGAGGTTCAGATGTCTTGGGCACAATGAATGGATCTGACTGGTGGGTGGTAGGGGAAGCTTCTGTGTAGAAGAAGATGGGCCATTGGCAAGAGGTCTTCACCAAGCTTGGTCATTTTATCAGCAGATCTATACTGGGAGTTGTTTGTACAGTGCAGTCTAAATGAAATATAAAATGCCTGATCAGCAGTCCCACAAACTACTTTATGTTTTGATGAGATTTGAGTGAACCTTCCAGCAGATTAACAGCAGTTATAAGTTGCTGAATTCTGTTTTAAATATTTTCTTTTTCAAGAGTAGGTTTGTGAGTGTTCTGTTTATTATTCCTTTTGTGAGTAGAAAATACATACCTATTCCATGCCTGATTCTTATTCCCCCCTTTTTGGAGGAAAATGCTAGGTAGTGAACCTAAACTAAACTTTAAGTAATTTATCCTCAGGTGATGGTGTGGGGGTTTAACAAGTCAAAGAATGAGAGAAAAGGGAACCATAAAGGCTAGGAGCCCAAGGATTGACCCCAATCCATACCTCTTGCTGGTGTCCAGAGTAGACAGGCCCCTTCTAGAGAGGGAGTGAACTTTGTACACCAACTTCTGTGGACTTGGTGATAACAGTGTTAGACAGTGTAGTCGGGCAGCCTGTGCAAAGGCACTGAAACAGAAGAGAGAGAGGGTTGTGTTTGGGGGACAGAGAGACAAGTGCACTCATGACAGAGTGTGAGAATAGGAGTGAGTAATGTATAGTGATATTCGAGAGACAGGCTGGGGCAAGGTTGTGGAGGGCTTTAAAAACAAGAGGTTATATTTTATCCAGAAGAAAAAGGAACCAGTACCGTTTATTAAGTGAGTGAACTGGTTGATCTGTGCTTAAGGAAAATCTCCTTGACAACTGTATTGGAAAAAGGATTGGAATGGGGAGAGGCCTGAAGTAAGGAAATCAATTAGGAGGCCACTGCAGTAATTCAGTTGAGGGGCGATGAAGTCCTGAGCTAGTGTTATGGCTAAAGAGAGGAATATATACAAGAGCTATTGTAGAGACAGAAACAGAACAATATGGCAAAAATAAAACCTGTTTGTTATTTCTGAAATTTCTTAATCAGCATGTAAAAAAGTTCTGCTGAGGCAGCTTTGATGGTACAATCAATAGAGCACTGGGCTTGGAATCAGGAAGACTCATCTTCCTGAGTCAAATTTGACCCCAGATGTGGAGGTCACTGTGTGACCCCGGGCAAGTCACTCCTGTTTGCCTTAGTTTCCTCATCTGCAAAATGAGATGTAGAAGGAGATAGTAAACCACTCCTGTATCTTTGCCAAAAACAAAACAATCAAACCAAACCAAAAAAAAAGGATTACAAAAAGTCAGATGTGACTAACAACTAAACAACAACAAAATGGTCTGCTGCCAAAGGAATATATAATAAACTATATGCAAGCTCTAATACATTAGATTTGTTAACAAAAATTTGTAAACAAAAATATATATCATAATATTCCACAAAGATTGTAAGAGTAACAATTTTGCTTTCTTGTAATTCTTTACCTTATGCTTAAGGAATATATAATAGGGATGCCAAAGGGAAAATGAGCTTATATCTAGATAGGTAAAGAGAAAAGTTGATCATTTATCAATGCCAGGGATTTGATACTTGTTTTAAACCAAACTTGTGATCTCATCAATGTAAGGAGCTCAAAGCAGAGCAGTCTTTTCTCTGCAATTTATAATCTTCTTAACGAGTTGATTGAGGCCAGAATAGGTAAAGTGACTCCTTTAGGATCACACTGCCATATACTACTAGTGAACTTTTCAAATGTTTTGGTCTGACCTTTTTAACTAGTTTATAAAGGGTCAGGATGCTTTTTGTATAGACTTTGTAATCATTTAAAAATACTTATATTCTCTATTTCCAAGCAGTTGTTTTTTAATAGCAACTAAATTATAAGCCCTTTGAGGGTTAGAACTATATCTTATTACTTCACAGAATCCAATGGTGTCATAGAATTATAGAGTTGGAAAGGCCATCATAGGTTGAGTTCAACACCATTATTTAACAGATAAGGAAACTGAAGCCCTGGGATGTTAAATGAGTTACCCAAGGTTACATAAATAGTAAGTATCATTGTTTAGTTGCTTTTCAGTCAAGTCCAACTCTTCATGACCCCTGTGGGGTTTTCTTGGCCAAGATATTGGAGTGGTTTACCATTTTCTTCTCAAGCTCATTTTATAGATGAGAAATCTGAGGCAAACAGGGTTAAGTGATTTGCCCAGGGTCACACAGCTAGCATCTGAGGCAATATTTGAACTCAAGAAGAGTTCCAGACTCCAGGCCTAGCACTCTATCCACCGAGCCACCTAACTACCCAGTATTAGAGGGAAGATTTAAACCTGGGTCCTCTGACTCTTAATGTTTTTTACACCTTATCAAGCCCAACCCATTCATGAATAGGAATACCTTCTACAACAAGTGCTCTTTGACTTCCACTTGGAAGACTTTCAGTAAAGGGATCAAAGCATGTTGTTTGTTTTTGGATTGTTGTGTTAGACTTCGTTCTTTTTATTTTTTTTTAACTAGTCGTTTAAGGTTCGTGAAGAATTACATGAACTTCATAAAAAATAAATGGGGAAATGCATACTAAATTTCAAAAAGGAAAGAAAGGGTAGATTTTGAAACTGCAAAATGGTAAGTTTGATGTTGATAATTGGCAAAATTCTAGACTTTTATTTAACAGATGGGCAGTGGGCACTTTGAAAAGAATGAGGTAATCACTACTAGTAATCATGTCTTCACCAGGAAATATTCATGCCAAACTTACCCTGGTTTTGTCAGGAGAATTCCATTTACATAATGTTTCTTGACTCTAACAAGGCATTAAAAAAAACAACAACAAAGATTTTCCTCATGTCTTTTTTAGGATGAAAATGGAGAAATATCTGAATAATAGCCCTGCTAGATAGATTTGTGCTGGTTGAACAAATATAGCTAGAATTTTGGTTAATGATTTGATGTTAACTTGAAGAAAGGAGGCTTCTTGTTGCATGTTGCTGAGCTCTATCTGTGACTCCTATCTTTATTGAAGATTTCCTTAGGCTGGAAGATTGCTTTCATTTTCCTCATGGTCTCTAATGGGAATGCTCTCTTCTCTTCAGAATATACCCAAAGTGATTTTGTGATTCTGGACTCTCAGGATTGAGTTTATTGGTTCATAATCACAATCATCATCATCATGGTATTATTAATAATTGACTTTTATATAACATTTAAAGTTTTTACATTACTTTTTACATATTACCTCGAAACAACCCTATGAAGCGTTATCCTCATTTGACATGCAAGAAAACTAAGGAAAGAGAGCAAGTGACTTGTCCAGGTCATAGAGTTAGTTTTTGAGACCAGATTTTAACTCAGACCTTTTTCGATCCAAATTCAAAATATCCATTATGCCGCCTAGCTTCCAAATACAGCCTTGTTTTCAGTCATGAAATTTTATTATATGGTAAGTTTATGGTGCTCCATCCATGTTGCTTCAATGCTTAGATAATTATTTTCTTCACAACCATTTGTTTGTTGCAAACAAAAAAAAAAATAAACAGCTAAATAAGACAGATTTTCTCCTAACCTTATAAATCAGAATAATTTGAATTGACACGCAGGTCAACTAACTTTCAACCCCAAAGTTCACAACAGGTACCTCTTTATCTACAGTATCATATTTTAGAAAGATATTCACAACATGGAGGATGAGGGAAAGAATACAACTTGAACAATGAGACATCTGAAGGATTATTTGAAGAAATGGGAGATGTTTAATCTAAAGAATAGTGGGAGATGTTTAATCTAAAGAATAAAAGACTAAGGGCAGCATGATGGATATCTTTAAATACTCCAAGAGCTCTTATGCTGATATCCGATAGAGTTTTAGCTACTTGAGGGCCAAGGGTTGTTTCATTTTTGTCTCAGTATCTCTAAAACTTAGCACAGTGACTTGTACATAGTGGGCATTTAATATATGCTTGTTTAATATATGCTTGTTGAACTGTGTCTTGTACATGGCAGGTATTTAATATACTTGCTTGTTGAACTGTTGATTTGAAATTAAATTATGTGAAAGAGGGTGTAAAACTTGATTCTGAAGAGCAGAGGATATAATACAAATCCCTCTTCTTGGTAGACAAGTAGGTATTTGTGATATCATTTGTGCCAGAGTTGATTAATGTTGATTATTGATATTGATATTTATTGATATAATTTGTTGATTGCTTTGCTGGATGTTGCTACTACAATATTTTTTTCTTTTAAGCAATTGGGGTTAAGTAACTTGCCCAAGGTTACAAGGCCAGTTTTTTTGTGTGTGTGTGTGTGTGTGTGTGTGTGGGTGGGTGTTAAGTATCCCAGGCAGGAACTGATCCTGGGTCCTCCCACTCCAGGGCCAGCGCTCTTACTCACTGCACCACCTAGCCGCCCCAGTGTTTTTGTTTTTTACTTGTTTGTTACAAGGATTCAGTAGTGGTTGTTAATAGAGAACTGACTGTGATTAAAAAACAAAAACAACCAACATGAGTCAGTAAAAGAGAGAGAAAAAGAAAGCGAATGTACACCTATTTTATTTTGCTCTTAAGTGGAAGACCTTGGACTAAGAGGTGGAAACTAGTAGGTGGCATACTTCAACTCTGTAGGAGGAAAGTCTTTCTGACAGCTAAAGCTGTCCAACAATGTAACAGGTTGCTTCCTGATTCTCTAAGATTCTCTATCCTCGAAATATTCAAGCAGAGGCTCTTAGAGATGTTGTGGAAAGAATCCCTGCACTGAGTGAGATGTTGCAATTGTTGCATCAGAAGATTCTTCATAACTTTAAAATTGCATTAATTAAAAAAAGATCTGTTTTCTGACTCAAAATGAGAGTTAGTATACACTAAATGATTTGACAGCTAGGTGGTATAGTGGATAGAGTATGGGGCCTGGAGTCAGGAAGATGAATCTTCCTGAGTTCAAATCTGGCCTCAGGCACTTACTAGCTGTGTGACCCTGGGCAAGTCAATTAACCTTGTTTTCCTCAGTTTTGTCATCTGTAAAATGAGATAGAGAAGAAAATGGCAAATTCTTCCAGTATCTTTGCCAAGAAAACCCCCAAAAGGGGCCACAGAGTTGGACACAACTGGAAGTGACTGAACAACAACAAAAATCCACCAAATGACACATTCTGTGATGATAAGATTTTAGAATTTACAGCTCCAAGAGATCTTAGAGGTCATCTTGTCCAAATCCCCCTTATTGTATAGATGAGGAACTTGAGGTACAGAAACATTAAGCAAGTTGACCAAGGTTACACAGATGGTAAGTAGAAGATTAGGTAAGAGTCTATATATGTGTATGTGTGTATACATACACACATATATATTTATTTTACTTATATATATTTATTATATATATGTAGTACATCACCATGTTAATTTGCAATGGAGTCTGAGAAAATACAAGCATCAGCACTGTCTAATTTGAATTTATCTCTTCTGACTCCAAATTCAGTGCTCTGTTCACCACACTGTGTAAAATGCTGTTACCATTTTAACTAGGGATACATAGAAAGAAAGATATTTCTTTCCATATAGAGATCACAATAATTCCAACTTTAGATGGCAGCATCATTTAGGTATGTGTCTCAAAGAAGAAAAGTAATGAGCAAATAAAATCAGGGACAGTACCCAGAAAACTACAACTAACTTCTAAATGGGAAGTCTCAAATGTGACAATTTTCTTAATATATTTGTTTGAAATTATAGTCAACTACCTATTTGTACATTATCATTAGTATCCTAGAAGTCTATGCAGTACTATTAATCGTAATGATTCTGTTCAGCCTTAGTCAGATAACTCAGATATTGACAGATACTGACCACATGCCATGTGTAACTTTCTCAGTTTTCTATCTTTCTCTTTACATCTCTTTGTCCCTCTTATTCATCTCTATCTTGATCTTTATCCCTATGTCTAATATCACACTTTTTTACCCTCCCCATTTTTATTTTTTTCACTCTTAGGGGAGCTGAAGAATGGTCTCCAAAATAGCCAGGTACATATCCTAGAATGTCCTAATAACTTATTAACTCTTAAATGTTTTTAAAAAACCACATATTTTCCTGTCTCCTATACACCTTTTTCCCCTCTCACTCTGGTGTATTGCTCATCATAAAATCACATTTAGTGGATTGCCTCATGAACTAATTTTTAGTATGAACTTTTTAATTTAATAGTTTTAGTCATTGATAATGTTATACCAGTTATACCAAGTTAGAACTCCTAGAGGAGAGAGTGTGTGTCTTATATTTTTCTTGTGTCCTCCACAGTGCTTAGCACAGTAAGTGCTCAGTATATACTGTTCAGTTTAATCGAAGATTCTGGCATGTGTTACAATATATTTTTATAAAGAAGAATGATGTGTATTAGAGTGACAGGTAAGTTTTGGTGGTAATGGGATAAGAGTCAGAATAAATATGTTATTTCTGCCTCCCCTGTTAATTTGTAACTAAGCCTAGTTACAAACTAAGCATCTCCATTGTACAAATCATTGTACGATATACAATTCTGGGAGAAACAAATAATTGCTTAAGTTGTTTGAAATCTATCAAATAAGGACTGGGATCAATAAGGATTAATTGTGATTTCTCCCTAGATCTAGAAGTTGGCAAAGTAATAGGAATGTTTGTTTGTTGATTTTTTAAGACTGGGTCCTCCCCATCTCACCTAACCTGGAAGTGCCAGTATCACTTATAGACCTGGTCACACTACTCATAAGTGTGGCAGCTTTGACTTGTTTTGGTTTTGAGCTGGACCAGCTTATTCCTCCTTAAGCAACCCAATTGTTTCCCTGCTCCTGGAGACTCATTATGTGGATAACAAACTTAGTTCAGACACTGCATTTGTATAGCTAGTTGCAGATCAGAACTCCCAAGCTCAATAGATTCACCAGCTTCAGCCTCTCTAGTACCCGGGATTATAATGTTAATATTATAATATTACATTCCATAATGTCTGGACAAGAAGGTGTTTACAATAGCAATGGGAGGAGGAAAAGAATTTAGAGCTAATGCACTTGAATTCCACAAATACTTATTAGTTTATTAGGTACAGTGGTAGGTGCTGGATATAGACACAAAGATGGGAAAAAAAATGACACACTATCTTGCCCTCAAGGAGTTTACAGTCTTTGTAGAGGAATGGTTATATATGATGAAACCAAATGCTTAAGGCACATTTGGCCAAAGATAGAGCAAGATGAATGGCTGGGGAACTTAGGAATTGGACAGGTTAAGTTGTTCAGGATGTGAAGGGGTGTTTGTTGATGGAAACTATTCCTATAAAGAGAAATAAACATAAATAGTATCAAAAAATCAATCAGCTAGTGTTTATTAAATACCTACTGTGTGCAAGGGCAAATCACTTAACCCTCTCTGTTTCACCCAGCTCCCTAAGGCCATCAGTCTCAGATAAGCTGCCAATTTGCATTAGATAGAGGGAATTTCCTCATCTGACATTCCCTATTTCAATGGAATCAGAATTCCAGTCCTTATTCCTAATCCTATGTGTAAGGCCTAAATTCTGTATACAAGAGATGAAAAGTAGTCTTTCCTTCGAGGAACTTAACGTTATTCTTTCTTGGATATGATATAGGTGGACCAAATATCTTTTGGAAGTCATAAGAATAGCTGAATGGGTAAGAACAAGTTGCTTTTGTCTTTCCCTTCTTGAGAGCCTAGGAGAGTCTAGCAGGAAGAGAGAAGGTTTAAATGAGAACTCCTTTTCAGTCTATTATACTTTAGAAAGCAATATGTTTCTGTGTTAAGTCTTAGTAACAATAATGGCTCACATTTATTCATAGGATGATAAATGTAGAGCTGGAAGAGAGATCATCCAGTTTATCTTCCTCATTCTATAGTTAAGGAAACCTAGGTCTAGAGAGGTAAACTCAGGGCCTCCCGCTCAATTCCAGAGCTCCTTCAACTCCCCAGGCTGCCTCTTCTATGTAGTTTTTAAAATCTATGAAGCACTTCCTTAACAACAACCTTGTATATTAAGTAGTAGAAATATGACGCCTGATTTACAGATGAAGAAACAGGCTTTTTAGAGGTTAAGTGACTTGTACAAGGTTCTATAACTTCAAGTTCAAATCTTTTTGTTTTAAGTCCAGTTATTTCTCTTTTTATCCGCTCTACTGGTGCTCATAACAGTAAAATTTTTTTAAAGTGTCCTATACTTCTCTCTGAAAATAAGAATAATAAAAGCTTGAGAACTATTATCAATGGGAAAATGGGTGTCATGGAGGAAGAAGCTGTTTTTCCTTTAAGGCAGAAAGCCACAGAAGGAATGGTCTACTTTCCCTCTCCCTCTTCTTCCTTGAGGGAGAAGTACTTTCCCCTAAGAGTTAGGTTGACAGACCCTATTGATTTTAGTAAGCTTTGAATGTATGCTCCATAAGGGTAGAGACTATTTTTGATTCTTTGTATCCATTGGTCTTAGCACAATGCCTCTTTCATAGGAAATGCTTATTAAATAAATAAATAAATAAATGTTTATTGATTGGTGAACCTGTCATTTTTACTTTAATTTTTTTCATCTGTCAAGTGCAAATAATAAAATCCTTTCCCACCAAAGCAAAAGGGTATTTTGAGAAACTGGGAAACAGTGTGATAGAGTGAAAAGAGTGAGACAGCTACTCTAGAGTCAGACAACTCAGGTGTCAGTTTCAGAGAAGGTGCATGTCTTTATTGGGGTAGTTTCCTCATCTGGAAATTCCCAATATTGGTGATAGAGGTCCTAAACCTAGAGAATGTCCAAGCAACCATAGTAGAATGGTGTCACATATATTCCCTGTAGGGAACAATAATAACATATATTATTATTAACATTTGGTAATCAATATTAATAATTAACCACTAATATTAACAATGATTACTATTATTAATTTAATGAATATTAGTCATTACATTGTTAGGCACTGTAGGGGTCAGCATGATATATGAAACCATCTTACAGTGAAATCAGATTGTTTCTTTCTTAGTGATGGGAAGGTAAGACTAAAGAAAAATTCAAAGTCTATTAATTTTTTTTAAAAAGTTTTATTAATGTTTTGTATAACTTGAACTTTACAATACCTTTCTTCCATAGAAACCTCCCTTCTATCAAAGAAGCAAAACTGGCATACTATCCATGTCTGATGGTATATGTTATGTTTCTCATGCATAGTCTACCACCTCTCTATTAGGAAGAGAAAAATACATTTAGTCTTTTGGAATTAAGATTGGTCATTATAGTAAGCTGAAATCTAATGTCACTTAGTCATATTTGCCTTTACATTGTTGTGGCCATTGTGCATATAATTCTTTTAGGTCTGCTTTCTTCACTTTGCATCAGTTAATACAAGTCTTCCCAACTTTTTCTGAAACCCTCATAATTTTTTTTTATCTTGTAATAATATTCCATTGTGTTTAAATACCAGGATTTGTTCCTCTGTTGATTGAAGGACTTTTAATAATGAAGTCTGTGGCATATAAAAGAAGTGACATGGGGGAAAGGAAGTTCATGATGTTTTAAGTTATAATCCTTTCTTAGTCTTTTTCTGCCAGAAGGCCAGGCATATTGGGTTTTATGTCTAATAAGGTGCTGCTGTCGAAGCCAAAATAGGTAGTTCAAGGCACACACTGATTGACTGTGAAGATCCTTGCCAGAAGTGTGTTGCCAACCTTTCAGATATTTTGCCTACATTCGTTTTTGCTCAAATTTGAATATATGGAAGACCTTTGTTCAGACAATCCCCAGACTCCTCAGTACCTTTCTAATATCTTCAAAATAAGCCATCTTTTCTAGATTTAAAACTCTTTATTTCAAAAGTCTCTTATCACTTATACACAGTAAGTGCCCAACAAATGTTTGCCAACTGATTGGGTCAACAGTTGAAGTGAGGGAGCAATCCTCCCCCTTTCTTTCATTATGAATTGGGTGAATTCCTCATTTTCTATTAAGAGTCCTCACAACTCTTAGACCTATATTGTTTCTCCTTCGTTGACTAATCCCTTGCAAAATCAAATTCTTGGGAATAACGTTCATCTGTATAGAGTTAGCATTAATTTGAGAAAGAAGAACAATAAACGAGAGAGCTAAGTGCTAAATGTACAAATGTAGGCTATAAATGTGGTAGGAGTTGTGAGAAGGTGGAGATCAGTCATTGAAAGCTGGAGCAGTTGAAAAATCTGTTAAATAATGAAGTATTTTCTAACTATGTTTTATTTTCCCTGTAGAAGGGAGGAGTTGAAGCTGGATCTTGGTAAAGTTTTTAGTGATGGCAGACTAGATTTGTGATTTAATAGTTCATTCCCCTAGTCCCTAACAAGGCTATGCTTAAACTGTCTCAGGGAAATATCTGACAACATGTTCCATTTTTAGATAGCTCAAGACAGGGAAATTCTACAAACTTGCTTATAAATGCATCTGGAAATTTAATAAACATAATTATCAGATTTTTTGTGATTAAGTTGGAACCACTGTGTTATAATTCATATATATTTTATTTTAATTTGGAGTTGGAGACTCCCTACACATCAAGGGATGCAAAACACCATTTCTCCTTATAGTGGGGAAGCTATATGTCAGATACTTGCTCTTAGGAGCATGTACCTGATTCTGTTAAGAATTAACATCTTGTAAATGAGCAGATGTTTAGGTAAACCCTACTTGTACAGAAGTTAATCAGAATGTGGCAGTGAGTTAAGGAGAGTCAGTGGTGATGACTTTACAGTGTTATTCCTTGAGAATTCCCATGCACTACATCAGAGGTTTTGATAATAGAAAAAACGGTAATGATCAATTGGGTTTCATATTGTATCGTTTTTTAAAAAAGTCACTAATTTGATTTTAAAATTCTGTCATCCTGATCGAAATGACTTGAACCAACTTGGGACCTTGGGTTGTTTGCTCCTTTCCTGAAATGTTTGCTAGATATTGATTCCAGTGGATGCAATGAAAACAGATTGAGCTGTTATGGTCTCAGGGCATGCTTGTTAAATGCATATCAATCTAACTTGTGTTCATGCATACTAGAGCCCCAAGGAGAGAATTTTTAATAATGTTATATTACAAGTAGTAGGAACATTACTTACAGCTACAGAAGTCAAGGATTTCTGCGTTTTCCTTCAGTGTCTTCCTATTACATGCAAACATAAGGCAACCCTTAGCAGAACTGTTCTAAATATCTTGCACATTTTTTATTATTTGAAATTGGATTTTCATTTCTTTTATTGCTTTTTGCATTTTGTGAATATTGCATAGAAATGCTGTTGATTTTTGAGGGATTGTTTTGTAGCCTGTGACTTTGCTAAAGCTATTAGTTGTTTTGATTTGGATCTTTGCTGATTATCTAAAAAATTTAAAGTAAATTATGTTATTTGCAAATAGGGATAGTTTATTTTCTCTTGAATTATGTTTACTCCTTTGATTTCTTTCCCTTGTCTTACTGTTACTTTTTTTTTTTTTTTTTTTGCTTTTTGGAGGGCAGTTGGGGTTAAGTAACTTGCCCAAGGTCACATGGCTAGGCTTTTGTTTGTGTGTGCGTTAAGTGTCTGAGGCCAGATCCGAACTCAGGTCCTTCTGACTCCAGGTCTGACGCTCTACTCACTGTGCCACCTAGCCACCCCCAAAAGAAAGAAATCCAGCTTCCATTGCATTTTTTTTGGAGGGGGGAAGATATGGCAATTGGGGTTGTGTCTTACTGTTATTGCTTGTATTTCCATAATGATGTCAAACAGTAGTGGAGAGAGTGGACTTTCTTGCCTTACTCCTGTATTTATTGGGAGCAGAAATACTCATTTTAAAAATTATCTACTTAAGATTATGCCATTTTCCTATAATGGAAGAAAAACCCAAATTTCCATTTTTTGTTATATATTCTTTTTTTTTCTAATCTTCATAGTCTTTTCTAGTTTTTTTTATTCAGACAAATGCCAACCTTAATAACAGAACCTTAGCAGATGAGTAATTATGTCATTCCTTCAAGGTGTTGTAAGTTGGTTCTGTTAGTATTCCCCAAACAGATCACAATTCTTCAATAACTAAGTAGATGGCTTTTATGAGATTCTGCAACTGACTTATTTTGCGTCCTGTTGCCAAAATGTTGATGGGCCTCTTTGAATTTACCTATACATGTCCTTGGACAAAAGACATACAATTTATGATTGTCCTGGGCTTGAAATTTATCCAGCTTTGAAGGACCTTTCAGAGCTTGAGTTAGCCTGGGCCTGCCTTTAAGAACTTATGCTTTAGGTAGTCAAGATGGGAAAAGATCTGGCTATCCTGACCATTTTCTCTACCATTTAGCAGCAAATCTTTTCTACATGGAATATTTTTGTGGTTAATGGCAGTGTCAGAAAGATAAAGGACAAACTATCCATGCAAAAAATCTTCTATATCTTATGCTATATTTATTGGAAGAATATTTTTGAGATTAGTCATGTGATCCTTGGCTTAATGGCTAAATAAAGGAATCCTGCTATTGATGCATCCCTGGAGTGCTTTCATTTTGGGGATATATTCTTCCAAACCCATAGATTATCTGGCTTTGCTGATCACTGCTGATCCAGTGATTTAAGGGCTATCAGGGTGTAGCAGCAAGCACTCCAACATCCCCAGGGTGACTGCCAACACAGGTTCTTAGATAGATCAAACAGACAGGCTTCCAAACTGTCCAACCATTATATCAATACCAAATCACAGTTACCAGAGAGGGAAGCATCAACATCTGGGTTTTCAAAGCCGGGGGGCTCTCAACAACGGCTTCCCAGAGTCTCATCTGGTCAAATCACACAACACTTCTCAAAGTGAGCCCCAAAGCAAAGCCTCTCCTCAGGGTTTATATAGCCTTCTCTGGCTCAGAGAATGTAACAACCTTCTGGACCCACTGCCCAATCACAAAGTATCAAGGTGTGGGCTTTCCTGAAAAACAAGCCTCCCACCACAGGCTCCAGGTGCACTTAAGCTAGGGGCAGGGAAGATCTTTAAATTTGCATTTCCATTACATTCGGCCCCAAGATCTTTCATGCCCATAGCATATACAATTTACATTTGAATTAACACTAAACATCTCTTAGGTCACATTTTCCAGGTACATTTAAAGTTACCAAAGTGGCCACTGTTTGTTATATATTCTAATATTTTATGGATATACATACATATATATATATTAGTAAAACATTTTATTGTATTATCAAGAATAATGTTTAAACTTTCATAATATCAAAGGATCATAGAGTTGGAAAAAACAGTATTAGAGGTAATCTGGTCTGAATTCCCTCATTCTGCAGATAAGAAAACAGGTATTATAGGTTTTCTGTGAAATGTTGTTATGTCTGACTGTTTGAGACCCCATTTGTTTTTTGTTTGCAAAGATACTGGAGTGGTTTTTCATTTCCTTCTTCAGCTCATTTTACAGATGAGAAAACTGAGGCAAACAGGGGTAAGTGACTTGCCCAGGGTCACACAACTAGTATCTGAGGCTGGATTTGAACTCAGGTCTTTCTGACTCCAAGACAGGTACTCTATCAACTGTGCCACCTAGCTGGCCCTTTCTGTAAGATACATAACTCTATACTTGGAGTAAATGATTAGATCAAAGATAAAACACATGCTGGAATCCTCGGTTCCAAAATGGTGTGTTCTTTTATAGAAGATCAACAGGTTATAACTGAATCAAGTACCAATACAACTTCTATGAAACTTTACTTCATTTTATCCAGTGGTTTTCAAGGATTTCTCAAACCTAGTCTAATGCCCTTGTTTGACTATTCAATGGCAGTAGTCTCGCCTAGTTAAGGTAGTTACTATCAGTGGAGGTGATTTATTGATTGTTTTAATTGACCCTCATTTTTATACTTATTATATTTTTTGTTAATGGAATTTTGTGAGCATTCTTTTTATTTAATTGATTATATAGGTACCCTTGGTATAGTATCCAGTTATTCCAAGATCTTATATAATAAAATGCAGTCGTTTCCTCTGAGTAGTTTGACATGGTTGCCATAAACAGCTGTCATAAGATCTTAGATTCTGAGATAGAAGGGACCTTAGAGGTCACAAGCCCAACCCTCATATTTTACAGATAAGGAAACTGAGATCCAGAGAAGTTGAGTTTAAGACTTATTAAAGGTCACATTGGTAGCAAGTAGAAAAGCCAAGATCTGAACCCTCAGATCAGTTTGTGGGAATGTTTACCCTGAAGATGAGAAAACTGGTTGGCATAGGGGAGGGGAAATGTAGGGGAAGACATACAAATCGTCTTTAAACATTTGAAGCACTGGGGTAACTAGGTGATACAGTGGATAGAGTGCTGGGTCTGGGGTCAGGGAGACTTATCATCCTGAGTTCAAATGTGACCTCACATATTTACTAACTGTGTGATCTTAGGTAAATTACTTAGCCCTGTTTGCCTTAGGTTCCTCATCTGTAAAATGAGCTGAAGAAGGAAATGGGAAACCACTCCAGTAGCCAGGAAAACCCCAAGTAGGGTCACAAAGAGTTGAACATAACAAAACAACAACAAATTTGAATTGATTAATACTAATTGGAATAGAGTAAGGGGTCCAAATGAATTAACTCTCTCAATGATAAAGAAGAGAGTTAAGGCTTTTTCTGCTTGACCCCAGAGGGGAAAACCAGGAGCAATGTCTAGAAGTTAAAAAAAAAATTAGGCTTGATGTCAGAAAAAAAATCCTAACATTTAGAAGGAAACAAATTGTCAAGGTGGTAGGTTACCCATTGATAGAGGTCTTCACACAGAGGCTGGATGACCATTTATCAGACACATTGTAGTGGGAATTCCTTTTGTTAATGGATTGGGCTATGGTTACTGGGGTCTCTTTTGAATTCTGAAATTTTGTGATTTTTGTAAAATGCATTACTATTTCCACTTTACTATGATGCCATTCTCTTTGGAGAGTATAACTGATTTCTGCCCTTGAAAATGGATATCATTCTGAGGCAGGGAGTCAAAGGAGGGCATTACTAGGGTAAATCTGAGTTATCTTACATTAAAGGATTGAGGAAGCCAACACTATAATGGGATACACTATAAGGAATTTTCACTTTCCAAGCACACTTACTAAAAAGCTAGAGGATTTATGAGAAAACATAGATGAGATTTGCATGGAATGAGATATGGTATGGAGGAGGAGAGATCTGTATTGGTGCTCAGGCAGAATTGTAAACCTAACAAAATAACAAAGTCAAAAAGGATTTTATATTTTCCAGTATTCTTTTTCTATAATAAAAATTCTGAAAATTTTAATTTGTTTTTGAGAGTGCATTTTATGTTTATTTTTAGTTTTCAACATTCATTTCCATAAGATTTTGTGAGAATGTATTTTAAATCAATATGACCAAGCCATAAGCTTTTATAAAGTTAAGCATAAGAGAGACTAAGTTTAAGTCATTTAAATTTGATTATAGCACCATGGATGTTGGACAAATATCTCAGCACTTCAACTTTTGCAACTTTAAACACATTTAATAAGTCCTGCTACTCGTTTTTAAACACAGGGAAATACTGTAAAGTTATAGCTCTTTAAAAATGGGAATGAGAGTCTCAAGATACAGTGAACTTTGTATCACTGGAAAGGCCTAATAAAAGCAAGATGACCATGGGATATTTTAGAAAAAAATTCTGCATTGGCTGGGGTTGATGAATCACATGAAGCCTTTAAGACTAAGGACCATTCCAATTCTAATGATTATTTTGTTGTGAGAAGCACATGATTTAAAAAACAGTGGATATGGTGATGTGCATTTGAAACACAAATTGCCCACTTATTAACCATATGTTCATGGGTAAATCATTTAATTTTTCTGAATCTGTTTTTAACCTGTAAAGTGGGAATACAAACATTTGCACTATCAACTTCACAGTGTTTTGAAAATCAAAATAAGGTAAAATATATAGACCATATAAACTGTAAAGAGCTATACAAATATTAGATATTAATATCATACTATAAAAGCAGAAATTTGCCCTTAAAGTTGTATGAAATCCTTTGAAAATATGCAAGCATATGTATGTTTTTATGTGTATACATATATCTGTATGTCTGTATATATATGTATATGTATATATTTATGTAAGGAATCTATATATAGTCATATAGTACTTGTATTATAAATTTTATTTTTAGTGGAATAATATACATATGTCCATAACATGATTGGTTTAGGGTATCTAGCCTAATTAATTAATTAATTTATTTTAAACAAATTCTTGGCCAGTGTAGTATGCATAGATGGTTTTAAATCATAGTTTCCCTTTTTGTTCTTAAAATTGTAGTAGATCCTAACTCTTTTTTTGTCTCCAGAATTAAAAAAAAAATAGAACACTTCTTATGGAGAGAAGGCTTTTCATTGACATCTCTCTCCAAATTCCCAGATTTGTGCCTTGTTCATGAATACATAACTTTCCTCAGGAGACAATGTTAGGAAGCTTTTCAGCTCAGGGATTACTGCCGCACACCTTAGAGAAACACCCATGGATCTGTACTGACAGGCCTACTTTTGGACTTACCTCAGAAAGCAGGTAAGATGATGGGTGATGCAGCACACCCACACAATGTCATTGTATATGTGTACCAGATATGGGCAAGGCAAAGGGCTTTGTTTACTGGATTTACATAAGACTCTGACTCCTGACTCCTGAGACAGGCAATTGGTTTTCAAGCTTTCTTTCTTTTTTTTTTTAATTAAAAAAATGCTTTATTAACTTCTGGTTTACATAATTCATTTCCACTAAATTTTGAGTTACAATTTTCCCCCCATTTTTTCCCTACCCACCACCCCAGAATAGCAGTCCCACTAGATATTCCCTCATCCAATCTGCTCTCTCCCATATCTTCTCCCATACCCCCTTTGACTTTGGCATTAGGGCAAGGTGAATCTCTGAGCCCCAATGCCTGGACATCTTATGAAACATTTAATTTTAAAACTTCGATTTTCGGATGCATTCCCTTCCTCCCTTGTCACCCACTCCCTTTGGGACGATAAGCAATCCAGTAAGTGTTGTACATGTATAGCTATGCAAAACATTACCATAGTAGATATATTGTAAAAGACTGCTTATATTTCCCTCCCACCCATCTCACCTCCCACCTGGTCCATTCCCTACTTTGATCCTGTCCCTCTTTGATAGTGGGTACTTTCAACCTCCCCTCTCCCCAGAATGTCCTCCCCTCCATCCCTTCCACTCCCATTCCCCTCCCCTCTACTCTCCTGCAGAGTGAGATATCCCATTTAGTATGTATGTGATTCTCTCCTTGAGCCAACTTCAATGAGAATGTGGTTTTGCCTTTTTGCCTTCCTGTTCTTCCCCTCCCCTGCAACTACTTTTCCTTGCCTATTCTACATGAGATAGTTTACCCTACCCTGTCTCTCCCCATCTCCTCTTGCCACTTTCCTCTCTCACCTCTTGACTTCACCCCTTAAGAATCATCCCTTCCCATCAAATTCAACCTGTGCCCTCTATCCATGTATACCTGTAAGCATATGCCCATATACCCTTCTTCAATTATTTTCATAATGTAAAAGGTTTCATCAGACACAGTTATTATTTTTCCATGTAAGAATGTAAATAGTTCAACTTTGATAAGTTCCTTTTGATTTCTTTTCCCTGATTACCTTCTCAAGCATCTCTTGCTTCTTGTGTCTGAATGTCAAATTTTCTATTCAACTCTGGTTTTTTCCTCAAGAATGCTTGAAAGTCCTCTATTCCATTGAATGACCATATTTTCCCCTAAAACACGATACTCAGTTTTGCTGGGTAGGTGATCCTTGGTTTTAATCCCAGGTCCTTTGCCCTATGGAATATCATATTCCATGCCCTTCAGTCCCTCACTGTAGAAGCTGCCAGATCCTGTGCTATCCTGATTGTGTTTCCACAATATTAAAATTGTTCCTTCTTGGCTGCTTGTAATATTCTCTCTTTTATCTGGGAATTCTGGAACCTGGCTATAATATTCCTAGGAGTTTTCTTTTTGGGATCTTTTTCAGGAGGCGATCTGTGAATTCTTTCAACCTCTATTTCCCCCTCTGGGTCTAAAACATCAGGGCAATTTTCCTTGAGAATTTCTTGAAGGATGATTTCTAGGTTCTTTCTTTGATCATGGCTTTCAGGTAGTCCAAGAATTTTTAAATGATCTCCTGGATCTATTTTCCAGGTCAGTGGTTTTTCCCATGAGATATTTCACATTGCCTTCTATTCTTTCATTTGTTTAGATCTGTTTAACAGCATCTTGATTTCTCATAAAGTCACTAGCTTCCATTTGCTCCAGTCTAACTCTGAGGGAATGAATCTCCTCATTGAGCTTTTGAGATTCTTTTTCCATCTGGCAAATTTGGCTTTTTAAGGCATTCTTCTCCTCATTGCCTTTCTGGGCCTCTTTTGCCATTTGAGTTAGTCTATTTTTAAGGTGTTATTTTCCTCAGTCAGGCTGTTGACTGTCATTTCATACTTTTCTTGCATCTTTATCATTTCTCTTCCCAATTTTTCCCCCACTTCTCTTATCTTCTTCTTAAGGTCCTCTATGGCCTGTAGCCAGATTGTATTTTCATTTGGGGCTTTTGGTGAAGGAGTTCTGACCTCACAGTCCTCCATGCTTTGATCCTCTTTGCCCCTAAAATAGGAGTCCAATGTTGAATTTTTCTTTTTATTTTGTTTCTTTTGCCTAGTCATGTTGCCACTTAATTACTTGATTTTTGGGGCTTGTTGCCACAGTAGGACTCTGCCACCAGACAGGAGAGCTTCTGTCCCAAACGTGGGGTCTTCACAACTTGCGCAGGTTGGGTGGCCTCTGTAAAGCCTCCACCTGCTCTGGCAAATTGGATACCCATCCCAAACTTCCCCCCCAGACCACAATCCTGATCCAGACAGTTTAAAGCAAGAGTGATTAACCCCCAAACTGATTGCTGGATCTCCCTACAGTTCACAGACCAGGAGCTAGAGCCGCCACTGATGCTGCAAGATGGCTTCTGTGCCATGTTTCTTCAGCAGCTTTTCACCCCCAGGGGAGGAAGCCAACGCCTTCCCCAAATACTGGTCCCAAAGTCCATAGGGCACTAACCTCTCACTTTGTCCTAGGCATATCTGTGCTGATAATTCTGGAATCACCACAGCTGCTGGTGTTCTGGGGTCCCTCCAGCAGGCTGCTGGCCCGGCTGCCCTAGGGCTAAAACTGCAGCTCAGGAGGGCCTGGGCTCCACTCCCAGAGTGCTGCACTGTTGCTTCCCAGCTTGCTGTGCTGCCTGCTCTCAGAGTGCTGCGCTGGCTGCTCCCTGCAGGGCTACTGGGTTCTCCTCAGCGGGAGGTTAGTTTCTCTGTGTAGTTCTGTGGGTGCTGGGGCTCCAGAAGTTGTTCAGAGTCCCCTTTTACATTATTTGGAAGTTTTGTGGGGCAGAGCACCTTGGAAGTGTTGTTTCTGTTCTGCCATCTTGGCTCTGCCTCCCAGGACTTCTTTTTTTGGAAAGACAAGATTAAATTTCTATGTCAAACCTTATACAGAGCTCTGTTTTGTACTTCCCCAATGCAATTATATTTTGTTTTATAGGTGTCTCTTGACAACTCCCACCTAATGTCAATTTGACATCTCCCACCTAAACCATCAGCTACAAGACCCTTGGATTACCTAAACTTTTCCATGTATAATAGAGATCTTTATACACAGTAGATACTTAATAAGTATTTGTTTAATTGGGATCTCAGAAGACAGGGACACTGAAAAAGTTGTATTGCCAAGCATTCTGAAAATAAAATTTTGATAAATTTCAATAAATTCAATAAATTTTTAGGTAAATTATTTTTATGGATTCTTTTCAAATTAGAATTTCCATTTAGATAGATAAGTAGGTGAATATATACATTTATAGGTAGATAGAGGGATGAATAGGTAGATAGGTAGAAAATCAAATACCATGGAAATTCTTATTTAAAAATAGATACATTAAATAAAGATCCAGCAGGAAAAAATTAGTTACCTCCTTTAGTTTTTTTTTTCTCCCATAACTGAGGACCTGGAGACCAATAAAGAAAACCCACAGTAAATTCAAGGAATGACTTTTCCTCTGGGGTGTTGTTCCAAGTTGATTTCACTTAATAGCTTCCAATGCACCTGCCACAAATTTGGTCCCCAGATGTTACACCATTTGACAGGAGGTGGTAGGTATTCTGGATAAATCAATGTATGTACCCATATAATTATTTAACAGATCTTGCCTTACCTGTGGAAGATTCATATTTGTGCACTGAGATTTATTCTGTTTTAAATGTCTTCCAGTAGTTCTTAATGAATGGCTCACTTGTAGCAATCATATCATTTGATTCCCTTGTAAAGTTCAATTAGCAGTGCCTTCAATTGATACAAATAGCTGTGGGTTTTGGCACTAGAGAGAGTTTTACATTAGTGTTTTTCCATGAGCCCTTCAGTTACTGCCAAATGCAAATTAGGAATCAATGAGGAAAACAATAATCTCCTTCTCAGATGAGCTATTATTGAAGGCAACTTCACAGCTCAACACAAGCTGAACAAAGGGTATAATGGAACAGTGACTGCTGAGGAAGAATCATTTTCTTACTGTCCAACGATTTTTCTTATTAAAACAAAGAAATATTTACAACTAAAATATTTATTATGGTGGACTTGTGTGAAGTTTTTGATTTTCAGCTTAATAAAGTTCCTTAATTTATCCACAGGATTGAAGTAAGAAGACACGGATGATAAGAAAAATTGAAGTGTGAGATCTCATGATAGTCTTAGAGTGATTCCCACCCATAGTTTTGTGATATTGAAACGGAGTCTAAAGACCACCAACTCAGTCAAAATTGTTCATATCAGTTTTTTTTCCCTAGACCTAATATCCTTTTTGTCTAGATGCTGGAGTTTTTACCTCTTTAATTAGAAGTTATCACACTGTTTCAGCAAAAGAAATTGCTGGGACTGGAAAGAAAGGGGCTTTTTTGCTTAGATGTAGGTTTCTGGTTGTGCAAAAGCTAAAAGATCCTTATGGAATTATCCTTATTTGTACTATGTGACACTGTGTCATGGGACAAATAGAATGCTTAGGGAAGAAAGTTCTGTCATTCACAGGCTCACAGTCCTTATGCAGGCACTGAGAAGAACCAGATTGTGCAAGAACATGGTGGCCATATTAGACCATCACACAGTTTATGTCTTCCCATCTTAGCAGGAAGAAACAACTGAGGAAAAACATACAGAAGTTACCAGAATCAGTAAAGTCCAGAACATGCATAACAAACCTTAAAAATCTCAGAATTCAATTAAAATGATTCTGTGTTACACCAGGTATTCCCCTCCCCCTTTTCCTTCTCAAATAAACAATATAATGAATTCATATCTTCTATAATAATGTGAATTGGAAAAAAAGAATGAGAATCTTGATTTTTGTTTTCAATCTATATTTGTAAGACTTAACTTGGAAAGCCCGCAAAGGTGCGTTATCAATTCTACAGATTGTGAGGATTTTTTTTTCTCTCTTCGTCCAGGCACTATAGGAATCCACCATTGCTAGGGTAACCTGTATTCTTGGAACAAGGCAGGCAAAGGCAGTCCTGAGAGGATTTAGGACTCTCAAAGCAGCCTTTTAGTGAAGCAAATTGAGGCCAGACACAAAACACTTTGGGATTTTGACCTAAATCTTAACCCATTTATTTGCTTGATATAAATCTAAATCTTCCTCCTCCATAGTCCCTCATCTTTAAAATGTTGTTTGCAAAACCTACTGTGTAGTATTTATTGTGTTTTAAATTAAAGATGGTGAAAAAGAATGAATGAATGGTAGCAATAAAATCATTCCAATGACTAAATTTATTGGACAGATTCTAAGCTTACTTAATTATTGATGCAGGATGTTTTTTTTCCAAAAGACATGATTTTTCAAGAGGAATATCTCTTCAGTATAAGTTTAAAGCAATCTTTCACCTTTTCTATGTGTCCCTTCTATTTGTGTGTTTTAACTGAAAAACTGAGCTCCCTCTGTTACATACCACTTCCTTAGAGACCCTCTGCAGTGGAGATTACTCCTTTTACTCTTTTCCCCTTCCTCCTGAGATGAAGAATGGTTGATATTTCCTCCCTCCTTTCTATGTCTTCCAGACTAGTTTCCCCTACTGTTACTCAGCAGTCACTTATTCTCTGTACTCCATGCCATCTGTTCCTTTCACTCTCCTCCTGTCCTTATTTCTGCCTTTTACTGACCTCTAAAACACGATTCCACCTTCTGCAGTTTGTTCAAAACTTGTATCACAGTTTTTTTTTTTTATCTTGTCATCTGCTATCACCCTTGGCACTTTCAGCATCCATATTGATGATCCAATACTATAGTCTCTCATTTCCTCACCATCCTGTACTCTAATGACGTTCATTTTTTTAAGTTCATGTCTAGGTCTTGAGGAACAGAAATGCAGTCTTGTGCTTCTTAAACCTTACTAAAGATTTTATTAATATTACATAAAACCTTGATGATAAACATACCCCACCCCAAAAGCTATTAGGATACATGTACTAATCAGGTCTGGCTACTCGGTTTCTAAGCTGACTAGTGTGGTCTTTGAAGAGAAAAACAAAAACACAAGCAATCATATATAAATAAGTTTCAGTAAAACCAGCCTTGTGTAGAATTATCAGTTTGGTTCAAAGGGTAACAGTGGTAGGAATAGCACTATGTCATCTTCAAGAGGGCAAAGAAAACCAGAAACCTTTTAACCTAGGTTAATTAAAGATGGCTAGGTGGTCCAGTGGCTAGAATACTGGGACTAGAGTCAGAAAGACCAGAGTTCAAATCCAGCCTCAGATATTAACTAGTTGTGTGACAGTTCTCATCTACAAAATGATCTAGAGGAAGAAATGGTAAGCCATTCTTGTACCTTTACCAAGAAAACCCCAAACGGGGTTGGATGGAGTCGGACATGACTGAAACGACTCAACAATAAAATTGAAAGTATCTTTTGGATAAATATATGAATCATGAATTAGCTAGATAAAAATACACACAAGAGTTCCTTTGAGGTAAAGGGCTGCAATTATAGATTCATCAGTAATATAAATTTTAGCATTTGTATAGTACTTTAAGATTTGCAAAGCACCTTACAAATCTTCTCCTTCAAATCTCACCTCTGATCTTTACTACCTGGGTAACCTTGGGCATTTAACTTTGAGCTTCAATTTTTCCATCTGTAACATAATGGGTGTTAATCTAAATAACTTCATTTTGAATATAGCTTTATGATTCTTGTCTTTTCATAACTTGGGCATATCAATCCCCTTAGCTTTCCTTCTTCAACTTTGAAGTGAATGTATAAGGTAGGAAATGTATCCCAGAGATATAAAAGTCAAAAGGAAGTGGAAAAAACGAAATGAGGTGCAACCAATACTGATTTATTATCATTTAAGACTCTGATAAACATACCTATTAGGAATATAAACTTAAAATCATTGAAAAATGTTTTACTTTTATTTTATAGTTTGGTTCCTTTACAAAAATGATATTTAGAGAAAGGACCCATTTTTAAGGTACTCTTAGTCCCTGAACAAATGAAAGTTTGTCATTTCTACTTAGAAAATATTTGCTAATGTTTCAGATTGTGTGGTTACCCAAATTCCTTATTTATTTCAGATACCTTTTGATTGGTCTTCTCAAAGATATGATGTTTCCTGAGCTTTATCTTCCTATTGGCAATTTTCTCTACCATTCTCTTTATACAATAATTCTGACAAACCTCCTCCCCCCTCCCCACATGCACTTTGAGTGGAGCAAGAAAGAGATGGAGAGTAGACGCTTGCATTTTCACAAAAGGAAACCCTGAGCTCTTCTTAATTTTATGTAGGAGTCAGACTGTGGAGGGGAAATGTCTCCCTATGCAAAAGAAGGCAGACTGCAAGTTGGATAGTCTATGTGTAGTAATATTTGGTATATTGCCTCCAAATAGGGTTAGACTACCATCACAAAGCATGCTGAATACATTTCCACGTTTCTAGGTCCCCATAGGAAACTTAAGAAGGTGGTAAGATCTTTCTCTATGCTCTGGGAAAGTCTAAAAGCTTTGTGTTCTACCTCTAGCCAGTGGGGGAAGAATTCAGATTTTCCTATAAAGTAGTTATGTCTTTTACGGTGGTGTTCAGGCAGAAGAAGAAGACAGAATACTCCTTGGAGCATTATCTGAGCTGTGCTTACTGGCTCCATTGTATTGTATGACAAGACTGGGGAGAATTACAAACAACTAAAACGAATATAGTTGGCATAGCCTTTTTCTAGAGGAATCAGGTTGTAGTAGAACAATGGTTCTCAAAATTTGGGTTTTTTACCCTGTTAAAAATCCCAAGAAACTTTTGTATATGTAGGTTATATCTATCACAACTACCATATTAGGTATTTAAAGGTATTAATATTATTGTAAGAATAGTTTTGACCACATTGCAGACCCCCAATATGGGCTTTGCCCAGATAACACTGAGAACTACAATAGTAGAGAGTGTAGAGAAGATGTTGAAGGTGGCTCTTTTCTCTGACATTTCAGAGGGAATATCACAAACTCCTGGATACAAAAGGGATAATGTGTGCACCACCAGCACCTAAACCTATGGGTATTTTTGTTCAGCATGAACTAATTTTTGATGAAACAGCATATTAGGTGCCATATTAACAAAAATAACCTATCCAGGCCTATAAGGACAGACTAAATTGTAATTTGTTGATATCGGGTGGTTTTTCAGTCACGTCCAGTCTTTGTGACCCCATTTAGGGTTTTCTTGGCAAAAATGCTAGAGTGGTTTGCCAATTCCTTTTCCAGCTCATTTTTACATGGGAGAAAACTGAGACAAACAGGGTTAAGTGAATTGCCCAAGTTCACAAAGCTGGTGTCTGAGGCTAAATTTGAACTCAGGTGATGATTCTTCCTGATTCCCAGCCTACTGTTTCCAACTGGGTGGCTATGACATCACAATTCCTCTTTTTACCTTCTAGAAATACATAAGAGACTTTGTAGAATAAATCTGTGAAAATCATCAGTGATACTATAGCCTCTGTTATAGCCTATATGATTTAGATTAACCACATGAATCTGATGGGGCTAGAAATGGGTACCATTTGCTTGGGACCAAGCCTTAAATCTGAAGGTCCCCCTAAGGCTATAGTTATGGTTAGACCATCTTCCTGTGACACAAGAATCAGTAAATACTGATTCTATAGAATCAGAAAGTAAGAAGAGTGGAAAAAGGAAAAGGGACAAGTGTCCTAATATCATCATTCTATCTAAGCCTCCTTTGCTGAATCATTCTCTCCTGTTGTTACATTCCAGTTGTTGGAGCAACATTTAACTCGTGTAGATTGGGCTAGTTTCCATTTAAAGTATTAGGAAAACTGCCCTTTGGGGGTGTCTCTTGAGTCCTTGATGTCCTAGTTGCCTGAGGAACAAAAGACCCATCCTGTAAGGAATTGGCTTTAGAAACATTGTACAAGTCAACATATCTAAGCTAAACACTTAACAAATTATTTCATTTGATCCTCACAACAAGGTACTGTTATCCTTATTTTTCAGATGAGGAAATTGAGGCAAAAAGAGGTTAAATGACTTGCCCTGGGGAAAGATTTGAACTCGGGTCTTTCTGACTCCAGGCTCAACAGTCTATGCACTGCTTCCCCTAACTACCTCTAAATAGAGGCAGGAAGGATTTGCTGAACAATTAAATTAGTGTTGTATCTTTATTGAAATGTTTTATTGTTAAGTAATTTTTAAATTTTAGGTGTATTGAAGGTTCTGCAAGTGTTTTATTCTGTCAGATCTCAAATCTGAACCAATGGATTGGCCTGAGTTCAATCTAGCCTACAGTACCCTCTAATTGTGGGTTTTCCCCAAGATTCTATTTTGTTCTTTCTATATTCTCTCTCCTAGTGACTTCATGTGCTCACATTGGTTTAATTAAAATCTCCATTCTAAGGATTCAGATCTTTATTCAGCCTTGAGTGTTAGTCTTATATCAGCAATTGCCTATTGGTCCTTGCAAATTGGATATCCTGTAGGCATCTCAAATTAAATGTGGTCCCAAAAGGATTTATTATGCTTCCACTTAAAGTCACCCTTCTTCTGAATTTCCTGACTTCTGTAAATGATACTATCATCCTTCTTGTTACCAAAGTTCCCAAATTCAGTGTATGTTCAACTACTCATTCTTCCTCCATCCCAATATACCCATTTAGTTGCCAGTTATTTTTATTTCTGCAGACACAAAATCATTCATATTTGACCCTATTCAGTAACTTCTCAACCCTTTGCAATCTGGTTTCCAGTCTCACTCAGCTGAGAATGCTCTCTCCCAAGTAACCAGTTATCTTTTTTTATTGCTAAATCAGATGACCTTTCCCCCAGTTTTCATCCTTCACTTCTCTGCAGAATGTGACACATTTTCTCCTCCTGCATACTCTCTCCTCCATGTTTTGCTGTCTCCTTATTTCCCCCCCAGTGGAAATTTTCCTATATCAGTTGTAGTAATTATTAGGGTTTGACTTGTTGGTTATGAACTACCTTTAAAATAGAAAACCATAACTGAGCTGGCATTTCATTTTCACTAACTGCTTTAATACTTTTGCATTATAGAAGATGCCTGAATTAAGACTTAAGTACCAATTATCATTTGACCTCAAATTTTCTTTCTTTGATCCTTTACCAAAGTGGTTTACAGAATGTCTAAAATCCTCCAGTTGTGAGTGTGGATCCTGAAACCACTAAATCAAAGGGCTTTCCTTTTTATCTTCAACCCCAACTTTAAGCTTTCATAATAACATTTATATAGTACCTAATATGTGCTGTATTGTTTTAAACTTTACAATTCTTGTCTCATTTGATCCTCATAACAATCCTGGGAGGTGGGTGCTGTTTCTACCCCCATTTTATAGTTGAAGAAACTGAGGCAGGCAGAAATTAAGTGACTTGCTCAGAGACACACAGCTAGGTCAAATTGAACTTAGGACTTCCTGACTCCTGACTTCATACTAGTAGGTTGTTTTTTCTGTTACTGGAACACTTCCCTTTTTTGTTAAACAGTTTGAATTTTTTTTCCTGGATTTAAAATGGATTCTAATGGATTCATTCAGAAGTAATGTCAGCTTCCCTCCTCCCACCTTAGGAAAAAAAAAAAGCCACAACACAACATTGAAATTTATATAAGTGAATAAAATACTACATTTCAAAGGAGTAGCCTTAGAAAAATGTTTTTTTTTTTAATTTTCCCCCTTCTTTCTGATGGAAGCTGTGATTTCATTGTCACAGGGAACTCCTGAGAAGTTGACTCCCTCTACCAGTGCAGACATGGTAGTATTAGAGTAGTTCTGTATCAGTGGGTCCCAGGGTTTTTTGTTCTTCATACTCCTTCCAACAACAACAACAAAAGGTATTTTAAACTCTCAAGGTAATTTAATATACCACTCATAATAATCCTTTATATATTTTGAATAGGTGCTTATAACAACTACAAGGATAACTTTTGTCTCCTGAAGTTCTAAATTAAAATATACATTCTATGATTATAATTGTAAAATATAAAATTTTGTTCTCCCTATAATTATTCAAACTCTAAATATAAAATCATAAAACCTTAACTGTAAAATAATTAATAAATATTTTATGTGGGACATTCTATAAGGATTAAAAGAATCCTGCAAGACTTCATATGTTTACTATCTGTAGAATTTCATATTAAATGCCTTAATTTTACCTATTTTTTTGAATACAAACATTTTTAATAACTTAAAAATTGGAACATGTTTAACATACTATGATAATCATAAATAAATTTAATTTCAGCATTGGACTTTGAAATTTGAATAAAAGTTTGCAACATTTGGTTCAACACCAAACAGTCTTAAATCTGATTACACTTCAAATTTATTTCTGTACTTTGATTTAAAATAAGACTAAAGTGAAAATGCTTACCCACACAAATATGTGATGGAAAATAGTGGAAAATTTCACAGAGTTCTCTTTCTGAGAGACAGAAATTAATTTACACAATTTTTTTTTTTTTTTTTTGCCTTTTGGAGGGCAATTGGAGTTAAGTAACTTGCCCAAGGTCACATGGCTAGGTTTTTGTTTGTGTTTTCATTAAGTGTCTGAGGCCAGATCTGAACTCAGGTCCTTCTGACTCCAGGGCCGACGCTCTACTTACTGCGCAACCTAGCCGCCCCTAATTTACACAAATTTTTAACCATCTAATCCATCAATAAAAATGGATACCTAGTTATGATATAGAATATTTACTTTTCTCCTGGCTAACAACAAGTGCTGTATTAAATGACAGAAACACTTGAAGCTCCATTGTATGCATCACTTTGTTTCTTAAATAACCTTTGTAAGGAAAGAAATCTCAGATATAACTTCTCTTCTACCACTGGCACACTGGCTACATTCTCACAGAAATGCAACTGAATAACCAACCAGTGCTGCCAACCAATTTATTTGAAAATCCTCAAGATAAAAGAATAATAACACAAATAGAGAGTAAGTTTGTCAGAAAACAGCCTTAAAACTGCAATAGGAAGTAATATAAGATTTATTCCTGTAGAATGTTTGTGATGGTCCATGATGGTTTCAAGATGACTTGTAATAAACATGCCCAGAGGTCATGGTGTACTAACAGGCCTAATATTTTTGCCCTAAGGTTTTGGGGGTGCTGCACTAGAGACATTCCTGACTTTATTCCCTTAGTTATTATTTTTTGGGTCAGGTTGTTCAATTAATTCTAAAACATTCTAATTGTACTCTGGCAAAGTCTATACATTATATCATGAGAGAGTTTTTCAAACATTATTCTGAAATGTAGGTTATCTATGTTGTATCTCTGGTTAAAAAGGGAGATGAGTTTAATTTGTTAATAATAAATTCATGTTTCTACTCAGTGACCATCACTTTTCTTAAATGTTCCAAAGATCTTTGTTTATTCATATGTATTAGAATTCTGCCAAGAATTGAAGTGAAAATCTCTACTGTATAATTTGAAGACCTTACCTTTCCCCCACTTTTAAAAAAGAAAATAAAAACATTAGCCTACCTCTAATCCAACAGCATCTCTCTTGTCCTTCAAAATTTTTAAAAGATCAACATCAGAGGCTCAGGAGTCACAATGAATGAATAATGCACGTGACTCTGAAACTTGAACAATGCAAAGTAACATCACTTCCCACCACTATTGCCAGAGAGATGTGATCGTGACTAAAACATAGACTATGGCTTCTATTTAATTGGGGACTATCACAGAGTACAAATTCTAAATCTGAAAGAACAGGCACAGTTATTCCACAATGTTTTGATGATTGAATCATGCCAATGGATTACCCCTTTACCCTGCAGGCAATATTCTCCAGTAATTTGTGTATTTCTATTTCTATTATGCTCTGCTAATTATAGTCACTCATTTATATTTTGCTTTGAAGTCATAAAACATTTTACATATATAACCCAATTCTGGATCTCAACCTATTTGTGATATGAGCAGGTGAGTTATTTTCATGTACTTTTTTCAGATGATAAAGCCAAGGCTTCATAAAAATGAATAAATTGTTCAGGGTCATACAGCTAACATAAATCAGGGATCAAACACATCTTTTAACTCTTCTCTGGCACCCTTTCCATTGTGCTAGGCTGTTGTTAACTTAAAAACCTACCCTTTGCCCTCCAGATAAATGGATAAGGAAGGTGAGTGAGGAAAGTTGATTTTTGAAGTCTCCAATTGTGATTTTATTCAGAGAAAAATTTGGAGCATCTGTCTCCTTAAAATTATAGTAGCAGTCTATGAAAAGAATGTAAGGCTTTTTTATATTTGAGCAGACTTGGAGTTTTTCAGAAACTTATAATTTTCTTGTTTTCCACAGGCTCGATCACTATGCTGGCCTGGGCAGTATTTCTTGAAAGAGAAGGCTCTAACTGGTCCCCATTAGAGACTCTCAGTTGTAGAACAGGACATTCATGGCTATTCAAGAAAAGGAGTAGAATTTATCCTACCATAGTAGCTTGGTGAATTTAGTCCTGTGACTACAGTTAATATGAAAATAATCAATGATTCAGGGCTACCCATTCCCATTAGACAGTATAAACTTAGAAAGAACCTGAAAAAATCTTCACTAGACTCCTTAAACTAGACAAATATATGCACACATATATGATATATATGGATATATAACACATATATATGTACATATAATGTACAGAAAATGTAATGTGATATGATATAAGATGAATTCTCTTCATGAAGCCTTGGATTTCTTATCTGAAAAATAGGCATATAATGCCTCAATATCACAAACTGGTTGTTTCTATACTGTGAACTATAAAATACTATATATATTGTCCTTTTCCCAGACAAATTCATGGAAAAAGGAAGTCTTTCCTTTTGCTGATTTTTCAACTCTGAAATCTAGCTTCCAGCCTCATCACTCAACTGAAAGTGTTCTGTCCAAAGTTACTAATAGTCTCTGAATCATTTAATGTGACACCATTTTCTCAAGCCTCATTCTTCTTGAAATCTTTGCAACATTTGACACTATTGATCACCCTCTCCTCTTGGACGCTCTCTCTTCCCTGTGTCTTCATTTGGTTTTCCTCCTACCTGTTTGACTCTTTAGCCTTCTTTACTATATTATCATCCACATCACATCCTCTAATTGTGCGTATACTTAAAGGCTTTGTCCAAAGCTGCCTTTTCTTTGCTCTCTATACTATCAATGGTGATCTTATTAATTAATTAGCATCCTTATAATAATGACTTTCAGATCAGTATTCTCCAGTCCCAGTTTCTTTCCTGAACTCCTACAAACCATTGGACATTTTGAATTGCACATTCTATAGTCATCTCAAACTCAACATGTCCAAAACACAACTGGTTGTATTTTCCCATCTAAACCTTCTCCTCTTTCTTTAAAAAAAATATTCTGAGCTTAAGAAATAAAACAGCATTTCCATAACGTAGTAGAATAGAAAATATCTCAAATACATGAAGACCTTTGCCAATCAGAATACAAGTTATTCCCCAATTGATAAATGGTCAAAAGATCAGGCAGTTTTCTGATGAAGAAATCAAAACAATTTATAGTCATATTTAAAAATGTTCTTCTCTCTTCCAAACTTCTCTATTGCTATTGTTATTACCACCATCTTTCTGGTCTCCCGGATCTGCAACCTCAAAATTATCCTTGACTGTTCACTCTCCTTCACCTAGAATATACAACATGTTGTTAGATCTTAATTGTTTTCTACTTCCAAACCAGTGTCATATTCATCTTCTTTCCCCTCACACATCCCCCATCCTAGTCCAGGTCCTCATCACCTCTCTCCTAGACTACTGCAATAATTTCTTAATTGATTTCCATGATTCACATTTCTTCCCAATCCAAACCACATTCCACAGCTGCCAAAGTGATTTTTCTAAAGATCTAACCTTGAGACTCCCCTACTCAAAAACCTCCAGTGGCTCCCTCTTTGCTCCTGGATCAGATAGTAAGTCCTCTGTTGGCACTTGAAAGGTCTTCCATAACTTGGCCCCTCTCTACATTTCTAACCTTCTTGCACATTATCTTCCTCCACACACATTAGTAAGTTTCTGATTCCATTTTTGAACTCTGTTCTTCCTGACTCTATATCTAATCCTTTTTCCACTGTACCACCTAGCTGCCTCTATGAGTAGTTGAGTAGATAGTAGTAGTAGTATTGGATATCCCTTGAAAGTAGTAAATAGTAGTTGATAGTAGTTAGTAGCAATAGTTAAGAATACCAGTAAAAGTTAGTTGTAGTTAGTAGCAGTTAGGTGATAGTTGCTAGTTGATAGTTTCCTCTTTTCAATCTTGTCATCTTCCCCTTCACCTTTCTCAGATCTCTTTTGGGCTACCATAGTATGGCCTATGAAAGAATATTGCCCTGAAAGTGTTGTCGCTCCTGTTGTTCACAGAGGGGAAGAGAGTTTTAAAAACAATTTTACTCTTCTTGGTTTCATTCTTACAGGCATTGTTATTATTATTATGAAAATTAAATATGAAACTTTTTTCTATAAGTAGACAATCATGGTTGATAATTGCATCATAGAAAATTAAGCCTATTTCAAAGGTATTCACATTTAGAGCCTTAACATTTTTCTTTCAAAAAATAGGAAAATACTTTTGACAAAAGCATCAATCTATAACTGTTATACTAACTTATGGGAAAACTTGTTAATTATATTTCTGAACATGGATATAATAAATACTTATAGAACTTAAAGGGTTTATTTAAAGTATATCTGGTACAGCTAAAGAGCATGGTGAATGTCTATAGCAGACACTAATATGGATTGTTAGCATATCCATTGGTTATACTTTGGTTTATATTTACATTTCATTTTCCTAATTAAGATGTTTTATATTTATCAGTGGCAAATGAACATTTTGTTCAACCTCTCTTTCTAGTGAGAAAAACAAGAATTATGAAATTCAAATATACCTGGAGAAATGCAAACATACTTTCATTTACTGATGGCTATAATCAGAGCAGTATTTATTTTTGTTGTTATTGAATAAAAATCACCTTTGAAAACAGAAATATAAAGAATAGTATATATAGTTTGTTAATTTGCTACTTAATTTATTAATTGATCTTTAGCAAGTAGAACCTTTGGTATACCAACAATTTGGAGAGAAAACAGGAAAACTTTATAGCTATAATTTTAATTTTATTATCTCATGAAAATATACTTAAAATCCCTTTGATTTCTTATTCATAAAGCATATCAAAACATCTCTCATTTTCCAGTTTTGTGAGAATGTTTAAGAGCGACTGAATGAAGTGAAACCTATCAATACAATATTTATCTTTGTTGCTTTTTTCATTTTTAATGTGTCTTTTTGCCTACAATTTGGGAGCTACTTCATTGACTTAGGACTTCTAGCATATCATCCGATAAGAGTGGTTATAAATACTATCATTCTGAAATGTTGATGATTAACTGTTTAAACCACATCTTTAGAAAATTCATGATCAATATTTAGATAATCCTAGAAGGACCTTTTTTATGGTTTGTCTGGTCTGTATAATTTGAACAAAAGTGACTTTTTGAAGAGAGAGTATACTTAGGGTTAGGGAAGGGAAGGCAGCATGGAAGAGGTGGCTCCTGAGCTAAGCCTTTAGAAGAATTTCAATCAGTTAGTCTACCAACAAAAATTTATTAAGCACCTACTATGTGCTAGGTGCTGAAGATAAAAGGAACAAAAATGAAACTGATCCTTTCATTCTTTTAAAGTTGACAAGTATGGCAGATGGTGAGGGAATGTCTAACAGGTATGGGAGAACAGATTGGAAGAATACAAAGAGATGGGAAGATATTGGATGAATTCAGGCAACAGATAATAGTTTGAATGCAGTATGGAGTGTGTTAAGGGAAAACACATAGGCAGCTCATCAAAGGAAACCACATTAAACCAATTCACACCAGGATATTAATGATTTAACACATTCATTGCCTCTTGATAGAAGAGACTGAAAAACCTTAATATTATTGGAAACCTTTTGGACTGCTGAATAGAATGGAGAAAGCAAAGCACTAAAAATAAGCCTTACATATTTACCAATTTTGCTTGACTGGCCCAATTAATTTAACGCAAGCCTTTTATGATGAGAGGAAGAACATGAGAGCCATCTTCATATGAAGGGCTCTCATGTGGTAGATGGATTAGTCTACTGGGGTATAATTAATACCAATGGAAATTGCAAGATTCAAATTTTTGTTTAACCTAAGAAAGAACTTCTTTTAAAATTATTTTGTTTTTTAATTAACAGACATTCCCTGCCCTCCAGAGAAAAGGGAAACATCCCCTTATAACAAATATACATAGTAAAACAAAATAAAGTCCCATATTTTTCATGTCCAAAATCATATTCTGCATCTTGCATTGAGTATCATTCATGATGTGGGTTCCATGTTTCATCACTGGTCCTCTGAAATTGTGGTTGGTCATTTCATTGTTCAGCATTCTTAAATTTTTTAAGATTGTCTTTAAAATGTCATTATAGTGCAAGTTGTTCTCCTAGGTTTGCTCATTTCACCCCACATCTGTTCATACAAATCTCCAGTTTTTTGGAAACAATCCATTTTATAATTTCTTACAACACAATAATGTTCTATTACATTCATGTTCCGTAGTTTGTTCAGCCATACCACACTTGTTGGATACTCTCTGCCTTCCAGTAAGAACTCATTAACAATTAGAGCTACCCAGGAGTGGAATTTATTGCCTCAGTCTATAGTTGGTTCTCGATCATTTAATGTTTTTAAAAATATAAGTGCCTGTTGGGGACTTTCTAGAGAAGTTTCCTACATGAGATGTGGTAGTTTAGGTTAGAGGAACTCTGATGGACCTTAATCTTTTCTTATGATTTTTTCCTACACAAAATACCTATAACATTTGGTAAAATATAAGCAAACTAATTAATGGAATTATTTTCACAGGCAAAGTGCAAAGGTAAGTAAGGTGTATATGTAGGACAATTAATTCCCCAAACTGTGCTATTGAAGCATTCCCCTCAGTGGGTGGTGGGGGAGAGGGAGAGGGCTCTTGAAATACTCCTTGTTCTTTGCCACTTCCAGGTCCTCCCCCTACCACATCAGTCAGTAACCTCTCCTCCCTCGCAAAGTCCTAGTAGCTGTTGTCTAGACTCCCAGGATGTTCCCCTTCCTTTCTTAATGAATTCTGTACCTGGCTCACAATCTTTCTCTCCTCCCTACCTCTTGCCCTCAGAATATATGACTTCAACATAATATAAATAAAGATAGATAGATAGATACTCCATCAAATACCCAAACCTCCCTCCCTTGACCTACTCATTTCTCATGACTTACTCCTTCAGCTCCCCTCAGACACACACAGAGATGGTCATTGACTGTAAATACACCACCTTGCATATTGTGGTGTTCTGTTATTGGATCACAATTGACCTTTCACCATTCTATGTACCTTCCAATAATAACAAGTTATATTCTTCCCCTATAACAGTGACCTGTAATCAGTCACTTAACACCTTAGTTCTCTCCCAGGTCATCACTTCTGTACTGACCACACTCTTCCCATTTGACCTTTTGGTGAACCAGTTCAACTCTACATTGCCCTCTTGAATACCTCTCCTCACTTTGCCGACTCGGGCCAGCATTTTGGGCATCCTGCCAGGCTTTTACAGCTACCAGACCATTCTCAAAACACACAGCATCTCCACTGTACATGTGAATGGCTGGTATCACTTTTCTTTGCCATTCTACCCTTCCATGAAATGGATACTATATTATTATAATTTTATTGTTATTACTATTAGCTCATTCTTTTTGATGGGGTTTAGAAAGAAACAGTTTAAGAATAAATTGATATCCTGCAACTCTTTTATTTAATGTTTTGTGAAGTCTTGAACAGGTGAGTAAAATGACAGCTTTTTGTAACTGGATGAATATTGGGATATAATCTCATCTATTGTAGAATTACTCTAAAAGAAAAAGGTTAATATGTATTATTATAGGATTTTACTATATAGAGTTGTCTTCCAGGTGATGCAATTTATGCCTATCACTTAAGCAATTCTGAATTGTAATAGTAATCTCAGCTGTAATGTTACCTGCTTTTGTTTCATTTAATTCTATGAAATCTTCATTAAAAAAACAAAAAAGCTTATTTGGGGAAAAATAAAATGCATGATATACACTAGGATAAACTCATGGCTCACAAAGAATAGCTACATAAAAGCTCAGAAACTATATAATTTTTTTTACATGGCTAAAAAGAGTAATACAGTAGAGCAAGTCCTAACCAGCTTAGGCGAGATGATCGTTAAATTTCCAGTGTGAGCATTTTCACTTCAGAAATTGGCAATTGCTACAAATCAGGGCTTGATTTGTTGTCATGTTTATTGACTAAACTTAAGTATCGTAGCGCTAATGCAATATTCACAGCACCAATGGCAACTATAAATATGCCAGCACAGTTCTCTGCAAAATATAGCAGACTCTCCATATAGAAAAAAGGAGCAAAATATTTATTCAGACACCAGAAAGCCAAATCCCAAAACCGAATCCATCATAGCAACAAAGAAGTTGATACACCATAGCATAGCAGGGAGCCACACACCATCCTTTAGCTTTCCCACAAACAAACTCTCACAAGTCTAGTTGTCATAGTTGGGGGCAAACACAAGCCTTGCTGCCTCCTTGCTTTCAAGTCCTCTCTCTCCCAGCATCTAGCTGCTCTGACTCCCAGGTTCCAATGGGCTCTGCTCCACCCTTCAGCAAACTCCTCCCACCACAGACTCCATGTGATTACATTTGACCTATTAGGGGGAAGGGAAGATCTTCAAAGCAGGAAAGATCTTCACCTTCCCTTAGGCCTATTAAGGGGCAGGGAAGATCTTCAAATTCCCACTACAATTATGTGTAAATAATTCAGAATAAATAAAGCAAAATAAAAGTGTATTATGGTTACATTTCTACCCCTATGAAGTCTAGCTGTTAAACATTTACCAGCACACCCCTGAACTGATCTATAAACATTGCTTGGGCTCTTTAGGAGTGAAGTAGAAAGCTCAGGGAATGTGTTCATCCTTAGACTGGCACCCTGGTGACTGAAAGCACCTACAACTACTACTACTATTCCTAAACTGGCATTTTATATAGTGTTTTAAGGTTCACAAAGTATTTCATATCCATTATCTTATTTAAGCTTCATAACACCCCCTGAATATATTCATAATATTGAATATAGCAGCCCCTCTGACTAAGATATACCAATTGGCTAAATTCTTCTATGATAGCTTTCACTAATCCATTTAAAATCAGTGAGGGTGTGGTTTTCAAGACGAGTAAGGATATTTGTATTAAGCTACCAACTAACCAAATTAGTTAAATGATCTCTTAAGATCTTAGTTCTGAAGTTCCATGAATATAAACTCCCTGACTCAGTTTCCTGATTTGTCAAGGAAAGCCATCAGAATAAAGAATCCTAAGGTCCCTTTTAAAGCTAGTCTCCTATGATTCTGAGGTTCCCATTCTCATTTTCAGGAAAATATTTACATAGGTAAGCCTCTAAGAGTGGGTTCCATTTGTCTGTCAGAGTAGATGAGTCTGACAGACCAACATTCTAAAGAGACTTTGTTGAATGGTGACATCTTGTGAGGCAGCTGTGTTTACTGCTTGTATAATATTTATGCAGTGGTACTATAAATTGCAAGTTTCCTCCCCTTTAAAAGAAAAATATTTTATTTTTGAAAGAAATACTAAGTCCTCTTGAAGCATAAAATATCATTATTTTCTCAATGTTATTAGATAAACTGTATAATTAAATTGTGATTATATATCAGCGTAGCCACATAAAAGCCTTGGTAGAAAAACTAGTCTGATTAAGTATTGATAGACACATTGAACATGTAGTACTATAGTAATCTCTTGATAGGTAAAATTACATTATTTGTTTTGAAAGTGAATTCTAAAATACACCAACATATTTTAATGCATATTTTTCTTTAATTAGTCAGTAACATTTTAAAAATTCTAGTCTTATACTTTTCAGTGTAACAGAATGAGGTCATTGGCCTCTTGTTCCATGGAGGCCCTCAATCATCTATCCCAGTATCTTTTTGCAGTTTTATGTTCTATGGGGTGACCTGCACAGGAAATTTAATAGCTGTTTAGATTAGAAAGGAAATAATCTGGAATATCCCCAGAATATTTTCACCTACCAGGATTGCTATGAGGATAAAATGAGCTAGTATTTCTAACATCCTTTGCAGACCTTACGTTGCTATATTAAAGCTAGTTTAACATCATCATCATTATGCCAAAATATAGTGAGAATGCTAGAATATTTAATGTCCACATGGAAAACTGAAGTTTGTTCTGAACATACCACCAACATAATAATGGTGAGAAAAATTGAGACAAAGCATAGTATTTTTCTGTTGAGACTATTTCAACACTGTGGTATCCCTATCCTTGAACCCATTATTATCTCTTGAAGAAAATTGAGTAAATTTTTCAAGTGAGAATATTGTATCAATCACTTGAAATACATGAATGACATAAAATCATATGACTCCACATTAAACAGCTCCTTCATCTTGTGGAAACTTTTGCACTGTGTGCCAAAGAAGAATCCAGACTGAAGGCTTTGAACTCTAAATGAAAAGGTCAAATTGAACTAATGAATGAAGAATATTTACCTTACACTATATATATGTATACACACACACACACACACACACACACACACACACACACACACACACACACATACATCCCTTGATCTTCTTTAGGCAAGAGAAACTGAGCATTAGGGAAAAAGGAATGGCTGTGTGTGTTTAAAGACTGCCTGGCATCCTGCAATCTAAGCATAATGGAACAAATGTATTTAGAGCAATTAATGCCAACGTAATACCAGTTTTATAGCATGCTTTTGGCATAGTAAAGTGGACAATAATGGATATAGAAGGTATACACAGAAAAACCATGCAATGTTAATGAAACACAGGGCTCATTACCCAAAAGCTAACGCTTCATCATCAGAAAGAAAAAAGAGTGTTCAGGGCACATAATAAACGCGATAAACATTTACCAAAATACTTTGGGGACACACAGAACTCACTTTAGAAAGCAATAGTAAAGTCTGGCAATGGTTATACATCCCTGGATTGGTTGAATGTAAGCAAATGTAGTTTTATCTCTGACTAGAGCCTATGAAATGGCTATGATCTAATAGTAGAAACAAAATGTTCTCTGTGGGGGTATTAAGGTGAACTCAATTGGCAAATACTGGCCATAGAGGCTAATTCATGCAGATTTGTTTACAGAATCAAATAGGTTTATGAAAGCAATTCAGGATTGGGTCATTGCCACAAAAAAATACAGAGAAGGTTTTTTTTTTGTTTGTTTGTTTTTGTTTTTAGCATCCCTAGCCTATTGATTGATGCAGAATATGAAAGGGGGTGGTAAAAAATGTGCAAAAATCAGAGCAAGTTGAAAAAGTCAAACATTAATTAAATAACTAGAAAGCAGGTGACTAAAATGATATACCAGAAAAAATCTCATTATTCTTTATAAACTAACATCCCTACACTGCAAATTACCCTCAAACATCCTTGAGAACCTATCCAATAAACAATTGTAACTAGAATATTATTTCATGTAGAACATTGCCCACAACCATTCAGAAAACCCCCCAATAGATTTCTATATATTAAATACAGTATCCAAACCATATTAAAGAAAAACTTCTAAAGTATTGATGATACTTGGTGGAAGAAATTAAAATCATGTGTCATTCTTTCTGCTGTTGGACTTGTCCAGCAGACAATTTGCTTGAGTCTATAGAACTTCTATCCAAATACTCTTTTTCAAAAACAAAAAAAATAGTCTTTTTCCCCCTTGGTCAGTAGTCCATGGAATATTAAATATGAAAAACAATAAAGCAGGATACTGACTCCTCCATGGACCATGTTTTTTTGAAACCTGTAAAAAGAGATATTCATTATTATATATAAATATGTTAATATTAATATATAATGTTAAGATACCATAGTATCTTGCAGTAGCAGTAATATCTTGTGATGCAGGGAACTTGCCCAAGGTTAGACAGTCCTTAAATGGCAGAGCCAAAGACCCAAACTGAGGTCTTCAAGTTCCATGCTGTTTTATGCTCCCTTTCCCAAAGGAGACATCTCTCTTTGGGATTATAGATGATTCTTGAATTTCTACCATTCAAGAATAATTTCTGTTCATTTAATAATCACTGCCCTTGTTAATATGCAAATAGCTTTGGAAAGAGTAGCACATTAAGCTACTAAAATTACTTATTCCTTATAAATTACTTTGTAAGAAATTTTGTCTGTTTTTACAACTGATACCTAAGATCAGAATTTAATAGTGGAGGGTGGGCATAGGGGTCCACAACCCCAAGGAAGGCAGACCTAAGACTAGAGCCAAAGTTGTAGGTTAGAGGAGGTCCAAAGGTAGACTGGAGAGAGAGAAGAGAAGAAAAAGAGAACACCAAAAAAAAAAAATCCCCCATTATTTCATAAATCTGTGTAGGGCTAGCCTCTGTTCCCAGAATTACTTTCAAGAACCCTGGAGAGTTTTCAGTTCCTGTTTTCCAAAAAGAAGTGCAATGGATGTTTTTGTTAGTTTTTCTTAATGACACTGTCAATCAGAAGACAGAAAGCAGAATCTGATTCAATGATTGATTCCCACCTCCTTCCACTAATGAACAACAGCAAACTACTTACCTCAGCTGACAATTTATATGATTTATAACATAGTTGGCTGTTATTTACTATATTGTGCTCCCATATCAGGGAATCTTCATTTATAGCTGAAGTTTGCTATGAGTTATAGCCCCCTATTGTGTTCTTGAAAAGATAAATGGCTGGGATTTAAAGATACTGACATGTAAAGCAGGCAGACTTCCATATGTCTCACACACTCAGGGATGATTAATAGTGGCAAAAGCATTGGATTTGGAAACTCAAGACTGTGGATTAGAGTTCTGGGTCTGCCCCTTTAAGAATTTTCTTTCAAGAAAGTTTGATTCCTCACCAGAGGGGGACTGTGACTTCCAGACCTCAAGTTCCTAATCCTCATGGAGAAAGATGGAGGTGTTTAAGGGGCTCATTTATAGGGCAAGAATTTCCCTCTCAGAAGAGAAGCTAGTTTTGCCTCTGTCTTTTCTTAATTTTTCATTTTTGCTAGTTTAAATTCTAATTTTATTGATTTTTCTTTCTTTTTTTCCAATTGTTTGGGTTACAACACAATAACCTATGAAAGCATAGTAGAATGTCCTTTGTATGTTGAATAACATTCCTTTGTAATTGGGAGTGATTGCAATCCTCAGACCCACAAGTTGTGGTTGACCAGGCCCTTTCCAAAAGACTGTTAAATTTGGAAATATATAACAATCGTGCCAGGGCACCCTTTGAGATTCCTTAGAGTAACAGACTAGGGGAATCACTGAAAGGACAATTTTTGAGCACCCCAAGACTCCAGAGAACTGAGACTTTGGACAAACATGACAACTGAACCCCATTTTATTTGCTAAGGACAGAAAATATTTAGCCAGGGGAAGAATATACAAGAGTATATCTAGAGCTGCCCTCACTGTTTCCAGCCAGCCATATGTGGTTAGTGCTTTGCCTCAAACTCTCCATGGTTTCTTGGTCCTTCCTTTTTCTCTCCACATCCCATGACAGTGACGGGGCGAGGGGGGGCGCATTTCAGAGTGAATTATTAAGGAAAGAGAGCCTTTGGCTCAATTCCTTCTTTCAGTTCTCCAGGATGTGTGGCACATAATTCTCTTACTGAGGGTAGAAATAAGAGCTACCTTTCCCTTGACCCTGGCAGCCTGGAGGGGCTCAACTGGTGAATTTGAATTTGAGTGTTTGGTGGTTTGTTTTTTTTCCTAGTTTGTGCTCTTCCTCTGAACTTAAGTGACTATACTTTGATTTTGAATGTGTCCACTCTTGGAGGCAGTCTTCTGAGTTCAGGAAGTTTGGAGAGCAAGGTTTTGGGTTTACTGAATAGAGCTAACTGTCATCAGGAGTTTTTCTGTGTCAGAGAAGGTAGGGAGAAATGGGGCAAAAGCTCAACTTTTATCCTGGTTTGCCAGAAGGCATGGACCTGGAAGGAATGGTTTGAACAGTACAGAGCTGAAGTGTGTGGTAAATTGGTACAAACCATTGGTTCAAACCAGGGGCACATATCCCCACAAGTGCATTCAGAGTCCAGGGGAAAGTGGGTTCAAGTTTAAAGCCCATGTAGCAAAGGGTGGCTTCTGCAGTCCCTGGAAATCCTTTTACCAGAGCCCTCAAGCTGTCCTCCTTACGGTATGTTACAGCTTTCTGCTGATATTCTTGTAAAATACAGAAACTGCCATTCTTCAGTGTGTCTGTCCAGTGTGTCCCCTGCTTCTAATCACTGCTTTTCCCAGGATGGTCCTTGGATGCCAATGAGAAGCCAAAATCCTCTGACCGTCCGAAGTTCACAAGGTCATCCTCTGGTTAAAGTGGTAGGGTGAGAAGACAAAAGTTCTATGCCTTCCCTCCCCAAGTAATACTCAAGAACTTGGCTGGAACTGCTTTCTTCTCTAAACTGCCAGACGCTTGAATTCTGTTTTTCAAACTGGTTTTCTATTTTATAGAAGGAACACTGGGCATAACAAGGTATAAATTAGTATAATATCTTTGATTGATTCAAAATAGATATTCTCACCTGAAAATGTAGGAAGGCTAAAAAATATGTTAATTATTTTAAGTGGGAATGGGGGTGTGTGTTTGAGTCAAATTACCTCCCTTTACATTTCCCCCCATTATAATATTCACTGTCCTTAGGAAATATAATGGGGGGGGGTGTCAGTGAAGTCCATAATTTGAATTCTGAATAGCTTTCTATTGAGGAAGTGCTGCATTATTCCTTTTGAATGCTTTCCTCAGTGCCTTACAAAGCAGAATCTTAAGAAAAGTATGTATGGCACAGTTTACAATCAAATCTGCTAATTAATATCCTTCCATGCTTTGAAATATATGGTGATACAATTTAACACAAATCTTTCTAATAGGTTATAATCACTTATATCAATGCTTGCAAAAAGCCTTCCCCAAACCAAAACAATAAAGAAATGAGAAAAAAAGTATCTTCTAGTGAAAGCCTAGTCCTTACAGTGTTCCCAGAGGAAGTAGGACATTTCCCACAGGGATTAGAGACCTGAAGTTGAGTGAAAGCTACCCCTTAACCTTTTAGGTGAGTAATTAAACCAATTTATTTTAGTCCTTGTGTAGCAACACTGGTCCCCTGACTCCAGCAGGGCTGGAAACTTTGCCATATTCCTTTCCCATTAAGGATTGCCTTATACTCTGGGATAAGTCACATACCAAGTGCTACAATTTAACACAATCTAGATGAGACTGAGTTACTCACCTTCTCTGTTTACCTCTGAGTGACTCTAGTACTTTGGATGCTTCCCCCTCCTCTGTTCCCTAGCTTGGGTTTAATCCTGAGCTAATTTGCAAAGGAAAAGACAATAATGTTTCCTATTTCACATGGAAAGCATAGTCTCAAATCATGGATCTCTTTCCTACAGAGATTAAGGAACTGAAATTTCCTAGAAGTTCCACCCAACCACTCCTCACCATTTTAATGAAAAACCAAACTGTATAGGGTGCAAATGCTAACTCTTCAGTGATTTCTGCAGTGCATTATTGGACCAGCCTACCTGGAATCTAGACAAAATCTTTCTAGATGCTCCGGTTTTTTTTGGAGGGCAGTTGGGGTTAAGTAACTTGCCCAAGGTCACACGGCTAGGTTTTTTTTGTTGTTGTTGTTGTTGTTGTTGTTCGTTTGTGTGTGTTAAGTGTCTGAGGCCTGATCTGAACTCAGGTCCTTCTGACTCCAGGGCCAGCTCTCTACTCACTGTGCCACCTAGCCACCCCAAGATGTTCCTTTTTATACATAGCACACCAAAATTCCTCTAGAAGTATCTTATACCATAGCTGATCCCTCAAAAGGTCTAGGAAAATTTCCTCTGAATTACAATACCAAAGGGCATCCTTAAAATTTTCTAACTTGACATGAAACAGATTATCTTAAAGAAAAACAAACTTGGGAAAGTTGTCAAAGAGGTACAGGGCTCTCCATAAGGGATCAAAGAGAGTTGATTTCTTTAGGTTTCTAGGTCAACTGACAAACTTTATCCCATTACTTATATAGTCCATAAGAATCTGAGATAAGTTTTATGTAGTCATGTCCCATAGAGGCAAGCAATATAAGATGATTTAAATGCAAAAAAAAGGAAAGAAAAACACAATCATTTAGAAACTTGGCACCAGTATTTTAGGGATGCAAACTCCATATTTGTCAAGTTAGCTATAGTATTGACACTAGGTACAATAAATAAGCATTCAAACACACAAACGTCATTAAAAAGAAATAGAACTGACATAAGGAAACACAATGGAAAATAGCCTATTCAAATACAATCTATAACAAAAGAAATAAATATGATGTTTTCTTTCTAGTCCTAAAAAACAGGGTATCCAATAACAAAAGTTGACTCTAACCCTTATGTAAGAACATTCTTTTCTCCCTGTTGTTACCAGTTATAGCTAACTGCATGTTACATTTTACATGTAGAATGTTTTCCTTTGTCTATTGAGTTTTCATATTTACACATAACAGATCTTAGGTCTGTAACATTATCTTATGACAATTTATCAAATCTTTCATTTTCTTGTCTTAAACTGAAGTATTATTCTTTTTATGCCTCCTCTCTCTGGAGGATGTCTCATTTTGCTCTATTTTCATGACTAGTCCTTAATTTATAAATACATGATTTTCAAATGATCTACTACACAGATTGCCATAAGTTTCCCTTTGCTCACTTGGTGCTTGGAAGTGTCACTCCCATAGTTTAGCCACACCCTAGGCCACTGGAGATGCCTACTCTTTTGGTACCCAGAACTCTAATTCCCCTCCTTCAAAATCATGCTAATGGCACTACATGCATATTATTCTCAGTATTCTGGTGTTACTAAAGTACAGAGCTTTATCTAGCATTATCTCTTCCTGCTCCATTCCACTTATTCCACAGTCCAGTTAAATGAAATAATTGGCTACTACTAAACCCATCTCTCTCCTCACCGATATCTACCCCTTAAACATCTCATATGCTTTAAACTTCTATCTTTTGCTCTTTCAATGCACCTAGAATAGCACTCCTTCATCTTCAAGTTTGATTAAAATCTTACCAACATTTTAAGTTTCATTTCAAATGCTATCTTCTTAATGAAATTTATCCTGATCTCAACAGTTTCCATTCTGCTCCCCAGGCAGATCAAGTAATGCTTGAGTTGTAGCCTTCATGGCTTATTATTTTGTATTATAATTATTTGTTTAAAATGCTTTATTAGATGATAATTCCCATGAGGGAAGAGATTCTATCTTGTTTCATCTTTGTGTCTCCTCTCCACTCCACCTACTTACCTCAGAGTACCCAGCACAGTGCTCTACATATAGAACCAGATTTTAATTTTTTCTTTTATATTTATTTGTTGTCATGAACTTGATAAGCATAGATGTTTTCCTATACAAATAAGAATTTAAAAAGAGTACTATATTGAAGCTGTGAATCTTCTTTACTGACAAAACATACTTCAGCTTTGTAGAGCTGATCATAATCCTTCAGATCTAGAAAAACCCAACAAAAATGTAAAAGAAAGTACTTGAATACTATTTTAGAAAATTAAGATATGATGTAGTTCTGGCAATGACTGAATGGAAATAGAAAGGACCATGCATATCTCCATTGTATATGGCACACTTATGGAAATTGATCATTTGTCAATGCTTAAAACTTCATAAAATGGAAAAAAGCAGTTTTAAAGACATTATTTGTGAATAGAATGAGTCTCTATTCTGCCTCATGCCTTTCTATAATCTTTCATTTCCCCTGCATGCTTATTTGCTGATAGTAATATGTTTCAATACCAAACTTTGTATTGTATTTATGTAAGTGTTCATTCCTTTATCTGATTCAAATAAGTATGAAGTCATGAAATGTCCAATTCTCTTCACCCTTCTTCCATGTTTGTATATTCTTTTCATGTACCTCATTTATGCCAAATACTAAGTCCTACTTTTTCCTCACTTCCTCCTTAGTAGATTTCTTTTTCTTTGTTCTCTTAAAAAAATTTACAAACAAAACAAAAAAGCCCTACCAAAAAAAAAGTATGAAGCCACACCCAGAATTTCTCTTTGTTTTATTTAATCCCCTCCAGTGTCCTTAGAATTCCTTCAGAATCCCCCATTTAGGAATTGATTCTGTCCTCTGCTGTGGGATGTCAGTGTGGATGTTGGAGACCAAGCTGGTCTCAGACCTTCTGCACAAAACCCTGGTAGGCACTGACATCCTGGAATTAAGTTGGTCCTTGCTCCTGCTGCAGCTCCCATTATTCTAAGGACTACATGGCCAGGCTTTGTACCTTTGCCTAGTGTCCTTTGGGAGATTCCAATAGACTAAAGCCAAGATCTACCTTTATGTCCCCAGTTACTGGATTGCATCTTGGATTTCAATTCTTCCCTTCATCCCCTTTAGATCAGTGGCTTGCTTCAGGTTCATTTGTGGGAGTTCACACTGGCTTCCCTATCATGATTCCTCTCCCCAGCTTAACTGGTTTTCTCATTGACCTGAATTAGTCATAGCTTCCCTGGTGTGGCTCCCCTCCCCACCTGTGATAGTTTCTGTATTTATCTGAGTTTGTGCTAACTTCCCTGGGGCTGCTTTTCTCTTACCATTTTTTGCTAGTCTTTTTGGATTGGATGGGGGATCTTCTACGTTTTTTCACCCCACTTTTCTTTTTCATTGTTCTTTCTTGGGTTTTTTCAGGTGTTTTTTTGGAGTTCATACAGTAGAGATGGGCTTCTCTATGACCTTTCACATCATGATCTTAATATTGATTGTTATTCATATTGAAACACTAGCCTTTTACTCTTAGACAACCAAAAAGTGTCATTGTGGACAGATGGCTGAAGGTTACTCTTCCTCTCCCCAACCATCTCAGAGAGTGGAAAGGGCTGAATATTCACACTATTTATTTTTGTCCCCAGGACTTGGTTTTAATCAAGAGCCTTCTCTTTGGCAATTGTCCATTCCTTCCCTTCACCTTCCTCTCCCACCCCCGTTTCTCAGTTGTGCAGCAGAATAGAACATCATAGGTTCAAGTGGCTATAACAATTGATCCACAATGAAACCCGTTCTTTCCTCTTTTGGGGGTGTTATAAGGTTATTAATAAAATATATTTTTAAAAAACTGCTTGTCAGACCCTCAAGTGACCACTGCTGCCAAACCAGAAAAGTGACTTTACAGCTAATTAAGTTTTATTTATGTAGAGCAGCAAGAGCTGTCCCATTTGAGCTCTCTAACTATAATTAAAGACTTACATGTAGAACAATTGAGACGAGATCGATCTCATCTTTTATCTCAGGGAAAAGCAGACTTAAAAATACAACTGAAATTGCAAAAAAAAAAGGAGCTTAAAAGAGAAACAGGAAACTTTGTATTTAAATCTTTATCATTCTGGATAGAAGCGGAGAAGGAAAGAGAATCTCATTTGGGGAAAAAGTTCACTGACAGGTGGATTTATTGTTCACTCTGATTATTACTGTTTTGTCTGTATCTGGTGGATGAAGAAGTTGGAACTATGAATGAGTTTTATTTATTTTTGTATGGTGGAAGGATGCATTTTTTGGTGCAGAAGAAAAAGTAAACAAATTGAAAATATAGGTTATTCTCCCCAAACCGTTAAACAAAACAGCATAAAATAAAATTTGCAATGATTACTAGATTGCTTTATATTCCTGTAGAACCATAACTAGAACAGTTCAACTGAAACTTTGCCCTAGAATGATGAAAGCATTGGCAGTCCTTCATATCATATAAACAACCAATTTTAGCACCTAATTAGCAAGAATGATTAATTAAAATTCGAAGCTGTCAGATAGGACACTCCCTTACTCTTTTATTCCCTAACCCATAGCAGTAACACAGGTGACTTCCTTCCCAGGCTCCCATCCTTGCTCCCGTTCTGTGTTCAAATGAATCTGTCTTTAAAATTTATTTTGTGAAGTTTAAAACATGTGCAATTCATGCTGCTTTTCTCCAGGCATAAAAACCTAGTAAATACCTTCCTGATTTGTGAAACATATAATCTTCCATTCAAAAACTTTTTAAAATTGTGGGACTTTTAACATTTACTCCTTTGGAATTTATTGTGGAATATGGTGTAAGCTGCTAGTTCAGACTTATTTTTTATTTTTGTTTCCTGAATGGTATCTGCTAGTTTTGGTTGAATAGGATTGTTGCCCCAGTAGTTTGTATTCTTGTACTTATTGGCCACTAAATTGCAATATGTATTAGCTTTTTAATTTTATAGATCTAATCTATTCCACTAATCTTTATATTTTTATTCAATACTAAAGACTTGTGATATTTTATAATATAACTTGAGATCTGGTAATGCCAACTCCACTTTCTTTTCATCTTTTTTCTTTGCTTCTTTTTATATTGTTTTTATATGTTTGTATAGTTTTTCTATATGAATTTTGTTTATATTTTGTCTGATTCTACAGTGTTCTCATTGGTATAGGCTAATTATATAAATTAATTTGATTAGTGTTTTTTACTATGTTAATTTAGTCCTGCCATAAATGATGAATATATCTCCAGTTATTTAAATCTTCCTTCTATTTTGTAAAAAAAAAACAACAACTTGATTTTATTCATTTAAGTCCTATATGTGTATTGATGGACTAATTCCAAGTGGTTTAGTGTACTTTTAAAAGTTATTTTAAATTATATTTGTCTTTCAATTAATTTCCCTCACATTTCCTTAGTAATATCAGGAAATACTGATGCTATTTATGGATTTATTTTTTATCTTCCTACTTAGATGAAGTTATTCTCTTGATCAATTTGTATTCTTTTATTCTTGATTGATTTTGTTTGTTCTCTGTGGTTTTAGAGAGAAACCATTATAGAATCTACAAAAGGAGACATTTCTCCTCTTCTTTGCCAATGCCAACTCACCTTATTTTGTTTCCATTTTATTACTATAATTGTCATTTCTAGTATTATGTGAAGTAATAATGGTAACAATGAGCATCCAGGATTTTATAAAATGTTTCTCCACTATATAAAACTATATATATTAGTTTTAGATGGATGCTTTTTGTTCATATTAAGAAGGGAATATTTCATTCTTATGCTTTTAAAGTTTTATAATAGCAGATATGAGTGTTGAATTTTACCAAAGGTTTGTTTCTTCATTTCCTGATATAATCACATAGTTTTTTTTATTTATTATCGTGCCAATTGATTTTTTTTAAATATCGAGCTATCCTGGCATTGATCTTAAGTATGTGAATAACTTTTTGCATATATTACTTTAGAGTCTTTGCCAATATTCTATTTAGTAATTTAGCATCAATACTCATTGGTGATTATGGACCATGGTTTAGTCTTTTTCTCTGATTTGGCCTGGATTGGATATAAAGACCATATCTCTCTTACATAAGGGATTTCATAATATGTCTTTTTACATTTTTTAATGCTATTTCTGTAGCAGAGGAAATTCTTTGTTGTTTGGATTTTTGCTAGAATTCACTTGTAAATTTATCTTATCCTATAGAAATTTGTTTATGCATTGCTCATGTTTTTTTTTTCCTGAGATTAGTTTGTTTAGGTTATGCATTTCCTGCTTTTTAATTTCAGTATTTTTGTATTATTCATCCATAATATTTAAGTGTTCATTTTGTTAGTGTTTATGATAATTTATTTCCTCTCCATTCTTGGTGAGTTCCTCTTCATTTTTAGTTCTTTAGTGTATTTTAAAAAAAATTTTAAATCTGCAAGTTTTTTTGTTAATATTTTCTGGACTCATTACAATTTGTATTACATTATAGTCCAAAACTAATAAAACCATAGCTCCAAATCAAAAGGAAAAATGAAAAGTTAAAATCTCTTAGATTTTCTCCTTTAAAAAATCTCTTTATGAGTTCTTTATGGCCTAGAGCAAAAGCATTTTTAAAGGTGATATACATGCCTGAAAAGTGAGTATGCTTATTTCTGTTTAGTTTTTTTCATAAGTTCATCAAATCCATTTTTTTACAGTATTTGATTAATCTGTATTTTTAAAAATTGAGTACATAGTAGAGTGAAAAATCCTTGATGGCAGAGATTTTTTTTTTTGGTCTTTGTATCTTCAGTGTCTAGCATAGTGCCTTGATCATAGTAGACACTAATAATAAATGTTTCTTAATTAAATTTAATTGAATTATTCTTTTTGTCCAGTTCCTAAAGAAGAATGTTAAAATTCAAACTCTTTTTAAATTTTTATTGCACTTTATTTATTTTATTTTTTCTAATTATATGTAAAAATAGTTTTAAACACTTGTTTTGGTAATATTTTGAGTTCCAAATTTTTCTCCCTCCCTTCTTTCCTTTCCTTCTCCCCAATACAGCAAATAATCTGATACAGGTGATATAAATACATCATGTTAAACATGTTTACACATTAGTCATGTTGTGTGAAAAAGTATAAGAACAAAAGGGAAACCATGAGAAAGAAAAAAAAGTGAAAATAGCATACTTTAATCTGCATTCAGACTCCATAGTTCTTTCTCTGGATATTGACAACATTTTCCATCATGAATCTTTTGGAATTGTCTTGGATCATTGTATTGCTGAGAAGAATTAATTCTACCATAGTTAATCATTGCATAGTATTGTTGCTACTATGTACAATGTTCTCCTGTTTCTGCTTACTTTACTCAGCATCAGTTCATGTAAGTCCTTCCAGATATTTCTGAAATCTGTCTGCTTATCATTTTTTATAGCACAATAGTAATCCATTACATTCATATACCACAGCTTGTTCAGCCATTCCCCAAGTTTTGGGCATACCCTCAGCTTCCAATTCTTTGCCATCACAAAAATATCCTATAAATATTTTTGTACCTATGGGTCCTTTTTCCTTTTTAAATAATCTCTTTGGGATATAGACCTAGTAGTGTAAACTTCCAGCTCTTAAACTTCCAACTTCCTTTCTTTCCAGGTTTTTTTTTTTATCATTTCAGTTGTGATACTTGTTATATTTTGTTGGTCTAATAGTGATGTTTCATTGTCTATGGTACCATTAAGATAATATAGTTTCTCTTTTGGACTCTTTTTATTTTATCCCTTTACACAAATATCTTATAAGAAAGTTGCTAATGTAAGTCAGTTGCCATGACGGGAAGATCAAAAGAGCCTAGAGATCACCTAAAAATCCAGATTTGTTTCTGATCTCAAACTCTTCATTTTCTTGCTTACAGAAATATAACATCTAACAACATACCTTAAAATAGAAATTCATTTTAAAGTTTTACACAAAGTAATGGCAAATTGTGAGCAACATCATCTTGTAAAGTAGTGGGAAGCCAAGAAGGAAAATATAAATCTAAAGAAAGCTAAATGAGGTCAATTCATTGTCATTTAAGAATGAACGTGGAAGGGAGCTAGGGGAGGGAGAGGCAAGGCAATAAGCATTTATATAGCACCTACTATGTACCAGGCATTGTGCTAAGGGTTTTACAAATATTATCTCATTTCATCCTCACAATAAGGAAATAGTAGTCAGAATGTCATGTATGAGCATCAGCAAGATCAGGTTGAAGCATAGGGTGTGAGAAAGGTAATAAGCTATAATAATAATCCTGAAGAGAATCATAGAGAGTATACATATTTCTTAATTGTACATGGCATCTTTACACAAATTGTCTAGTTATTAGGCACTAAAAGAGACAACTAGGTGGCACAGTGGATAGAGCCTGGGGCTTGAGGTCAGGAAGACTCACATTCATGAGTTCGAATCCTACCTCAAACACTTGCTAGCTGTTACCTTGGTTGAGTTACTTAATCCTTTTTATATCAGTTCTTCATCATTAAAATGAACTGGAGAACGAAATGGCAAAAGATACTCTAGTATCTTTGCCAAGAAAACCCCAAATGGGTTCACTGAGAGTTGGATATGACTGAACAACAATAATGGCCTATTTAAACAAATGTTTAAAACTGGAAATATTAAACATATTTTCCACTGATGACAATACGATAACATTATAATGAATAAATTTAATTTGAATGGAAGGAGATATCTTTCACAACTATGGAGGAGGATAATTCTTTTGTTGTTGCTGTTGTTTTTTGGAGGGGGGAAGGCAGGGCAATTGGGGTTAAGTGACTTGCCAAGATCATGCAGCCAGTAAGTATTAAGTTTCTGAGGCTGGATTTGAACTCAGGTCCTCTTTTTTTTTAGCCTTTTATTTTGAAGGGCAATTGGGGTTAAGTGACTTGCTCAAGGTCACATGGCTACTTTTTATGTTAAGTGTTTGAGGCTGTATTTGAATTCAGGTCCTCTTGACTCCAGGGCCAGTGCTCTATTCACTGCACCATCTAACCTCCCCAAGGAGGATAATTCTATTTTTTTTTTTTTTTGCTTTTTGGAGGGCAATCGGGGTTAAGTGACTTGCCCAAGGTCACTCAGCTAGGATATGTGTGTGTGTGTGCGTGTGTGTGTTAAGTGTCTGAGGCCAGATCTGAACCCAGGTCCTCCTGCCTCCAGGACTGGTGCTCTATTCACTGTGCCACCTTGCCACCCTAGGAGGATAATTCTTGATACAATAAAGAATAGAGAGCATCATAAAAGATCAAATGCACAATTTTCATTATATAATATTTAAATTTTTCACAAGAGCAAAGCTGATAGAATTAGAATTAGAATTAAAAGAGTAAAATTAATTGGGAAGAAAATCTTTGCAGCAAAATTATCTGATGCAGTTCTAGTGTCCAAGACATATAGAGAATTGATACTAATATGTAAAAACAAGAGACACTGCTGTGTATATAAAGGGTCAAAGGAAACAAAAAACAGTTTTCTGAAGAAAATTGCAAGCTATTAATAATGATATAACAGTGCTCCAAATCACTAATAATTAGAGAAATGTATGTTAAAAATAACAGTGAGATCACACTGCATATCAGATTGGCAAAGATGACATAAATGGAAAATGATGATCATTGGGAGAGGTCTAGAAGGACAAGAACACTAGTGCATTGCAAATGGGGCTGTTCAGGAAGGCAATTTGGAACCAAAAGTGACTAAACTGTGTACACCCTTCAACTCAGTGCCATTATGGTACACCTAAAGAGATCAAAGGAATACTCCTAAAAAGATCAGAGAAAGAAATATGTACATGTGTACAAAAATAATTATAGCAGGACTTTTTATAGTAGTAAAGAAGTGGAAAGCCATATAAGGGACCTATCAATTGAAGAATGGCTGAACATACTGTGGTATATTAATGTAATTGTACCTGAAGAGATGATGAATGGGACAGTTTCAGAGAGCCCTGGGAATACTAATATGAAATGATGATGAGTAAATTGAGCAGAGCCAGGACAATTTATATAAAAACTACAATAAAATAAATACAATAAAATAAAAGAAAGACTTAAGAATTCTGATTAATTTGGAAAATTAATGATATAGCATATTTCCCCCTTCTTGATAGAGAGGTGATTTATAAGATGTGCAGACTAACACATTTTCAGACATGGTTAATGTGTGGATTTAATTGGATCCCCTTCCCCCATACTTATTTGTTACAAGGGAGGGTTTTTATTATGGATGGAAGAGTAGTGGGGGAAGTGGATGGGTAGTGATATGTAATGCAAAAAATAAATAAAAAGAGGAAAAGGACACCAATCAAACACTTAAAAAATAGAAGACAATCGAAGAAAGTTTAGAATTAATATGGACAAACAGGGCAATTTTGGTACTAATATATTAAATTTAAACAAGTATATAAATTTAATTTTTACATATAAACTTTTTACATAATGGTTTTATATACAAACCTTTCTTGTTCTTCTGTGTATGTGGAAATGTTAATATTGATGTTTGTTAACTTCATAATAAATTTTTTTTTTAAATTAGACAGCAGAGAAATAGCAAATAGAAGGCACATACTCCTCCTTTTTACTTTCTTTTTACTTCTTTCTTTTATTATACAGAATAACAGGTACCAACTCTCTTGTCCCTCATGGTATTATTGTGGGTGGAAGAACACGAGGAAATGCTTTTTATTTATTTCTTTTAATCCTTCTCTTCTTCTCTCTCCCTCTTTTCCTCTTCTTGTTTGGGAGCTGGAAAGTCTGTATGGTCTCATTTTAAAGTAGGACACCTGAACCCATGAGAGGGAACCTAATTCCATCCCATTTACAGAAAGTCTTGTGCTTTATATCTTTACATTTACTATCAAGAAAAGTCTCAATTAGTATTAGCCATTATTGATAAATTTACATCAATAATGTTTGCACTGATCTAGAAAAATTCCCCCAAGTCCATGTGTTTGCTAGTTCTCATTAAATCTCTCCCTCCTTAAAAAAGGAGTGGGTTGGACTAGATTATTTCTAAGGACCTTGCAGATTGTAAGTCTGTGATCTTATGATATATCCTCCTTTCTTCTGACTAGAGAAAAGAATCACCATCTTTATCATTACCAGAAGAAAGCTATACTTATTATTTAATTCACAAGCAGGATAGTTAAGTAATACTCTTGGGAGGAATACAGTAGAGTTGGGCATCCTTCAGTAGAAACATAGACCATAGGAAACATGTTTGAAGGCAGTCTGAGGGGAGAATTTGAGGCCACGGCTTTCTAAACCTCAAACTTAGGGTAGAGTGAGTTGAGAGAAAGGAGAGGGATTTGCTGTCTGGAGTTGAGATGCTATTATTCAGAAGATGGTGGACCATAGGGTTAAGACTCCCAGGGTGCAGAGTTAGTGAAATCCCATTATTTCTGAAAGAGTAAAGCCATCGTCAGGGAATTCATTGGAGTCAGACGCAACAGAGACCACAACTAACTCTTAGAACAATGTGCCCAGCCAAGACATCTTGCCTATTGAAGAGCAGTTCAGGGATATTGTGGGAAGGCAAAAGGATCCCTGCAATGTTGGAGGTGGAAGTTGCCTCTCCATATGTGTTCCCATAAAGGAACTTCTCTCTACTTATTCTCTCCTCATTGGTATGTATACCTGAGGGAGATTACTCTGTAAGGTTGTAGGGAGAATGTTCTATGGTAAAATCCAGAGAACCTGACCTGCACATCTAAATTGTTGGAGAGGTGCACCTTAGAATGCTACATCTATAAAAAGGAAAAAATTGAAATAAATGCAATATAATCCTGATAAAAATGTCTTGGGCATTTAAACATTATTAGCAAGAAAAAATGGCTTGGAAACATTTGGACTTCATTTGCCTTGTAATGAATAAAATATTTTTTTATAAGAATAGGTTTGGTGTCCAGTGAAGTATTTCCAACTCTAGATTTGGTCAAACTTCAATGATTGGGGAAAAAAGATTAAAACAATTATAATTGTATAAAATACATGTGATTGTATTATACATATAATAATTGTATTACAATACAATATGATACAATTGATGCAGTTTTTAAAAAGACAGCTATTTTGTCCATTAATATAGTTATTATCCAGTGGGTCCTATTAAATAGTTGATAGATTAATATATAGTTTTCCAAGTTTCTACTGGGCTTGGAAGAAGGGGAAAGGTCAAACAAGACAATCATAAGTAACTCCAGTTCCTTCTTGTCAAGGAAGGTCAAGATTCATAACTATAACTTATGCTACCAGAAGGATTTCTTAGTATTTGCAATAAACTATCATCCTCAAGCTTCTGCATTTACAGGGAAAGTGAAAGGGAGTAGGGAGAGAACAGTCATTTATTAAGCACTTCCTATGTGCCAGTGCTGACATTTTACAAAAATTATCTCATTTGATTCTCACAAAACCTTGGGAGGTAGATATTATTATTATCATCCCCATTTAACAGATGAGGAAACTGAGAAAGAAGTTAAATGATTTGCCCAGGGTCATTTAGCTACAAAGTAGCTGAGGCTAATTGAATTCAAGTCTTCCTAACTTGAGACCCAGGCCTCTATCCATTTCACCACCTGTTGCCTCTAAATGGGAATAATTATATTTCCTTTAAGTTATCTTACAGCTGAGTTCTTGAGTAGAAAAATGGAATGAAATGGAAAGAGAATGAAAGGAGCTTAGAATGGAAGTTCTACCTTAGAGGGACATTGTGCATATAAATAAGAGAATAAATAAGACAAGTTGCTTTGAGAGCATTCCAAGATAGATAATATCTAAGTCCAAGATTGGATTTCTTCTGTTTGCTTATTTTCCCTACCATGGTCCAATTTAGCCAGCATAAGTCAAGGAAACCTGCTTCTTCTCTGCCTGCCTCTCCCCAGATCAGCCAAGAAACATTCTACAGAAGCTATTCTACAGAATGTTGTAAAAATCTTAATGATGTTTTAAGGAATTAAAACTCAAAACTATGCTAATACTTTTAGAACACATTGTACTCCAGATTTAATGTGTAGAATCCAAATGGGCAGAGTCTGGCCCAGGAATGGGGATCAAGGTCAGAATTTTTTTTTTCCAAGACAAGCTCTCAGCTCTCTCTGCCCATCTGTAGGACTGTCCTGACATAGGTGGTGCCTATTTGGACAGATGAGGAGGCAAATCTGCCCCACCAGCACAACAGGGGCTTATCAAGCATAATGGGACAAGTTCCATGTTTCTTAGCTTAAAAGATAGATGTCCAAGTCATTTAGACCATTGATCCAGGTTTTCCTTGATCTTCTTTGGCTTGTAGACACTGACTTCTTCTTTTGATTGAATTTATCTTTGTTTTTGGATACTATGTACTGGCCTGATGCTATAATACCTGAAAATGCCTTTTCCTCTGTCTCTTCCCAAACTGCTTTACTGAACCTGACACTCTACCTTTCTTCATGTATCAAACGAGCTCATTGTTCTTAGCCTTGGATATTTGGCATTTCTCCCAGGTTCTCCCGACCCAGGTGCTTTATGTGGAGAAGTTTTAGCCTTAGCCTGTACTTCACAGGTGTTGTGGACTAGTCAGGACGGAATAACACTTTAAAGACATTTATTTTAATGCTTTTATCTTGGCAATCTGAGAGCCTTGTGAATTATTGATATTGATTACAGAATTTTAAATCTCAGAGTTGGAAGGAAGACCTGAACAAAATACTCAGCATATGGTCTTCTAGGCTCTTATTTGAAGAACTCCAATAAGCAGGTCAGTGAATTGGGAACTGGGCTCCACTTTCTTATTCAAGACTTTATAATCCCAGGGGAAAGGTAGAGAGGGAAAGGATACTTTCTTGCTAATGAAGTCTGGATGGTTCCTGGTAAGGGACATTAGACTAGATGGCCTCAGAGATACTTTCTTTTTCTTCTCTCTCTCTCTCTCTCTCTCTCTCTCTCTCTCTATCTTTCTCTCTTTCTCTCTCCCTTTCTCTTTCTCTATCACTCTCTTGCTTTTTGGAGGGGAAAGGCAGGGCAATTGGGGTTAAGTGACTTGCCTAAGGTCACACGGCTAGTAAGTGTTAAGTGTCTGAGGTCAGATTTGAACTCAGGTCCTCCTGATTCCACCTCGCTGCCTGTATTGGCAAGCACCCCAACATCCCCAGGGTAGCTGCCAATACAGGTTCTTAGATCTGCTTTTCAAAAGGAAAGCAACTCAAAATCAGTTAACAAGCATACTTTAATAAAACAAACATATACCATTTACCTAGTTCAGGGGAAAAAGGTCATCACCCAGAACTTCAGAGTATACAGACAGTAGTTTCAATACAGAGAAACAAACAGATCAAGCAGACAGGCTTCCAAACTGTCTAACCATTACATCAATACCAAATCACAGTTACCAGAGAGGGAAGCATCAACATCTGGGTTTTCAAAGCCGGGGGGCTCTCAAATGACTGCCCAGAGTCTCATCTGGTCAAATCACATAACACTTCTCAAAGTGAGCCCCAAAGCAAAGCCTCAAATCAGGGATTTTATAGTCTTCTCCTGGCTCAGAGAATGTAACCACCCTCTTGACCCACTGCCCAATCACGCAGCATCAAGGTGTGGTCATTCCTGAAAACCAAGCCTCCTACCGCAGGCTCCATGTGACCACATTCAGCCTATTAGGGGGCAGAGTATACTTTCAAATTAAAGAAGGTTCTCAGAGTCACTTAAGTCAATCAAAGTCTCTTAAGCCAATCCAAGGGCCTAGGGGCAGGGAAGATCTTCAAATCTGCATTTCCATTACACTGCCCCTCTGAGATACTTTTTAAAGCACACTGTAATTCTGTGAACCTCTGACTTTCCAGATCCTGTGACATTTGGTATTGACACACCTTTGAGAATAGAAGGAGATTCAGAGGGTGCTGCCAAGGATACAGGCATCACTGACCCTTTGGTCTTAAAACATTCACAAAACTCTCCCCAGGGATTTACACAACATAAGGGGGATGCAGACAGAAATGTGGGGAAAGCAGGATGGGTAAGCAAATACTTTAGATCTGGGATGTTCTGCCATATAGGTGTCTCTACTGGCTCTTTCTTCTGAAAATAGTCCGTTTTGTGGTATTGCTTGAGAACCAGTTTAGAAATGTTGCTTCAGACACCTGGGTAAGACAGTCAATCAGCCAACATATTTATTAAGAATTTACTTTTTTATAGGCACTGTACTAAGCTCTAGAAATGGAAATATAAGCAAAAAAAGGTATTGTCTTCAAGGAGCTTGTGGAGGAAGACAGTACATATAAGGGGAGCTGCTTCTGCCTTTCTGTTACTGGTCTAATTCTATGATTCTGGCAACTTTAGTTATCTAGAATGCAGCCAGAGCAAGCAAAAATAGTATAAAAGAGGAAATATCTATGTCAGTATGCTCCTTTGTCAGTGATAACTGATAGTGGTTTGATAGTATAATGTTAGAGGATGGAGCTGTGATTCAGTGCTTGAAACAGAACCAGAGTGTGTTTGTTGAGGGGATTAAAAAGTGGATGAGTGAGTGAAATGGAATAAGAAGGATGATGGGGAGTGGAAACAAGCATGTATTAAACATCTGCTTTGAGCCAGGCACTGTGCTAAGTGCTTTGCAGCATTACCTCTTTTTATCTTCAAACAACCTGGTGAGGTAGGGGCTTTGAATGGAGTAGTATGGATTGGGTGAGTGTTTGCAAGGTTGGGGTAGAATATTGGCAAATGAATGTGCAGACTGTCCACTATGGACTCAAAACTAATTTTGTATCATTCAGTGAGGGGAGGTGCACCTGAGTCTGGATCCTCCAGAGTCAAGTCTTAAGTTAGATTAAAAAATGGTTAATTGGTTTTTGGACAAGACAGAGGCATGCACAGCTAACTAGAGAAGTTGTTGGTCCTGGGTTCTAATACTAATCTCTGTGATATAATGTCTGAAATTGAGGGATTATGTCCTGGAGGATATGGAAATCGTTTTGAAAAGCATGAACACTAGTTTTCTTCATCCTCCCCATCCTCCTCATTATTATCATTGCAATTATTATCTGATTAGCATAGTTCTGGGCTTTTAGTTGTCCCCTCTTGGGAAGTCGCCAAAACCAGAGTCTGAATGTGAGTACTACTGGTGGTAAGTGGTTGGTATTTATTTATGTATGGGAGGGGCCCACTTTCCCACTTTATATGGATCCAGTGTTCTGCCTGCTTAAGCTTGGTAGCTTTGGAATTGATTCTTGCTCCAATAAGAAATAGAGGAACTTTAAACACCATCCAATTCAATCTTCCTCATTTTATGAATAAAGACATCAAGGTGTAGAGAGGTGAAATAATTTGGCCAAGGTCACCTAGAAAAGTGGCAGCAGAGGAAGACCTCCCAGCCCAGTGTTCTTTCTACAGCCTGTGACTGTCCACGTACCAGCATCCTGGCAAAGGTGTAAGGTTGGCCAAGCATCAAAGTTTCATTGTCTCTGGTGCCCAGACAACTGACTTGCCTCGTTTCCTGAAGCTCTGGTGCTTAGACTGCTCGTCTCAGTTTCTGATATCCTCTTTGCCTTGCTCCTTTATTTCTTGAATGCCTGGCTTTGGACTGATCTTTTCAGTATCTTTATCCTTCTAGTTTCTTCCTGCCTGACTAGTTTTTAAGCCAATTTTCTTGCTCTAGAGAGTAGTGTTGTGCATCCTATAATTAAGGGACCAGCCAGACCTTTGCTTCTATTTTGATGTTGTCAAGTTGAGTACATCCAAAGAGCGTAACAAGAGGAAAAGTTCTAGGCAGTAGGAACAAGGTGAAATGTGGCATGTCCATACTGATACTTGCTTTTGTCTTATGTCCTTGTGCCATTTTAAAAAGATATTTTTACGATAATGATAAATTAAATAAGCCTAAACTTTCCCTAATATTAAGAAAAACAGAAAATGGGATTGTGCACGAAACAGTCTGTATTCTTTAGGTATATTTTAAATATAACACAATATGAAAAAAACTACCTTGCTTGTCCATGTCCTCTTCTGGAATCTCAGAGTTATTTATTAATAATGATGTGAGAATTTTAAAAAATATATAGTTGTTTGTATGTTGCTTTTCTTCTTTTAAGAAACAACTTCATATCCTCTGAACAGATAATTACTGAGATGGCTTTTAAAAATGAATTGCCAATGTATTTTAGGTGTTAGACCTTTATCAAAGAAATTTATTGCAAAGATTTTTTCAATTAATTTTCCCTCTTAACTCTAACTATGTAGATTTTGTTTGTAAAAATTTTATGTATTTAAATTTTCTGTAATTTTTAATTTTATGTAGTTTATCTTTTATGATTATCTCTATCCTTGGTTTGGCCAAGAACTTCTACCTACCCTATCCCTAGTTCTCAAAGTCAACTCCTTCCCTATTCCTCTAATGACTTTTTGATAGGAACTTTTATATCTAGGTCATGTATTCATTTGGAGCTTATTGTTGTATATTATATGAGATGTTGGTCTAAATCTAATTTCTGCCTAAATGCTTTCCAGGTTTCTCATCAATTTCAGTCTAACAGAGAGTTGTTACCTTAGTGGTTGGAGTATTTGGGTCTTTCTTTCTTTGACTGTTCCTGGACCTGATATGCCTAATGTGTTAAACTGATCAGTTCTTCTGTTTTAGAAACAAATATCAAAAAGGTTTTGTGATTTTGCTTTGTAGTATTGTTTGGGATCAAGTATTTCTAGGCCTCCTTCCTTTCAAATACTCACCTCACCTCACCTCCATTATTTCCCTTGAGATTATTGGTATTTTGCTCCTTGCCATGAAATTTATCATTTTTTTTTTCTAGTTCTGTAAAGTCAGTCTTTGGTAGTTTGCCAAAGCACTGAATCTGGAAATTAATTTAGTTATTATAGTAATTTTAAAATTTATTTAATGGCATGGAATAACCATAAGTAATTGGTATCTCTAATTATTTAGGCCTGTCTTTATTTTTGTAGCTTTTTGTAGTGTGTTTGTAAAATTCCTTCTTGGCAGTTGGACTCTCAGATCTTTTACATATTCTATAGTTATTCTGAATATTGTTTTCTTTTATCTCTTCCCTGCTGGGTTTTGTTAGTAATACATTGATGGTTGGTGATTTTTATGGGTTTATTTTATATTCTGATACTTTCCTGAAATTATTAATTAAATGTTTAGTTAACTCCTCAGGTTCTGTAGTAAGCCATTGTATTATCTGAGAAAAGCAATAATTTTGTGTCCTTGTGTTTTCTTGTTGTACTGCATAGCTTATATTTCTAGAACTATGCCAAATAATAGTGATGACAAATGTCGTCCTTGTTTTATCCTTGATTTTATTAGAATTATCTCCAGCATAACTTGTGCTTCATATTAGACCTTTTAAATATAATTATTCCTTACCTACATAATATGATATCATCTTATTATTTATCATGTTAAGGAAGAGTCCTTCATTCCTACACTTTATTATTAATTTAATTTCTAAAGCATTATTTATTGTAGGAAGAGTCCATTTATTCCTACACTTTTTTTTAAACAAATGCTTTATTAACTTCTGTTTTACATCATTCATTTCCGCCAGATTTTGAGTTGCAATCATTTTCCCCCTGTTATTCCCCTACCCAACCTCCCAGAATAGCAGTCCCACAAGATATCGCTTCCTCCAATCTGCTCTCTCCCATACTTTCTCCCATACCCCCTTCGACTTTTTCATTAGAGGAAGGTGAATCTTTGTGTCCCAATGCCTGCACATCTTATCTCTCAATTATAAGCAAAAGAGTATTAATAATAGTATTTATATATATTTGAAGCATTTAATGTTAAGACCTCGAATTTCAGATCCATTTCCTTCCTCCCTTGTCACCCATTCCCTCTTGGGAGATAAGTAATTCAGTATATGTTGTACATGTCTAGCTATGCAAAACATTATCATAGTAGATATATTGTACAAGGCTGCTTATAATTCCCTCCCACTCATCCCACCCCCCACCTGGTCCATTCCCTACATGATCCTGTCCCTCTTCTATAGTGGGCACTTCCAACCTCCCCTCCCCCCAAGAATGCCCTCCCATCCATCATGCCTCCTCTCATCCCCCTTCCCCCTATTCTGCTGCAGGTTGAGATATCCCATTTAGTATGTATGTCATTCTCTCCCTGAACCAAATTCAATGAGAATGTGGTTTTGCCTTTTTGCCTTCCTATACTTCCCCTCCCCTGCAGCCACTTCCCCTTGCTTCTTCTACATGAGATAGTTTACCCTACCCTGTCTCTCCTCATCTCCTCTTCCCACTTTCCTCTCTCACCTCATAATTTCACCCCTTAAGTATCATGCCTTCCCAACAAATTCAACCTATGCCCTCTCTCCATATATAACTGTAAACATATATACACACATTCACATATGTATTCATATGACCATACACCCTTCTTCCATTATTTTCATACTGAGAAAGATTTCATCAGTCATAGTTATTGTTTTTCCATATAGAAATGTAAATAGTTCAACTTTGTTAAGTTCCTTTTGATTTCTTTTCCCTGATTACCTTCTCAGGCATCTCTTCCTTCTTGTGTCTGGATGTCAAATTTTCTATTCAATTCTGGTTTTTTCCTCAAGAATGCTTGAAAGTCCTCTATTCCACTGAATGACCATATTTTCCCCTGAAACAAAATACTCAGTTTTGCTGGGTAGGTGACCCTTGGATTCATTCCCAGCTCTTTTGCCCTCTGGAATATCATATTCCATGCCCTTCGATCCCTCAGTGTAGAAGCTGCCAGGTCCTGGGCTATTCTGATTGTTTCCACAATATTGAAATTGTTTCTTCCTGGCTGCTTGTAGTATTTTCTCCTTGATCTGGGGATTCTGGAACCTGGCTATAATATTCCTGGGAGTTTTCTTTTTGGGATCTTTTTCAGGAGGTGATCAGTGGATTCTTTCAACCTCTATTTTGCCCTCTGGATCTAGAACATCAGGGCAATTTTCCTTGAGAATTTCTTGGAGGGTGATTTCTAGGTTCTTTCTTTGATCATGGCTTTCAGGTAGTCCAATAATTTTTAAATTGTCTCTCCTGGATCTATTTTCCAGGTCAGTGGTTTTTCCCATGAGATATTTCACATTGCCTTCTAATCTTTCATTTGTTTGGATCTGCTTAACAGTATCTTGATTTCTCATAAAGTCATTAGCTTCCATTTGCTCCAGTCTAACTCTGAAGGAATGAATCTCCTCAGTGAACTTTTGAGATTCTTTTTCCATCTGGCAAATTCGACTTTTTAAGGCATTCTTCTCCTCATTGCCCTTTTGGGCCTCCTTTGCCATTTGAGTTAGTCTATTTTTTAAGGTGTTGTTTTCCTCAGTCAGGCTGTTGACCCTCATTTCATACTTTTCCTGCATCCTTCTCATTTCTCTTTCTAATTTTTCCTCCACTTCTCTTATTTGATTTTTAAAGTCCTTCTTAAGGTCCTCTATGGCCTGCAACCCGCTCATGTTTTCCCCTGGGGCTTTTGGAGCAGGACTTCTGACCTCACAGTCCTTTTCCTGCTCTATGCCCCCAAAATAGGAGTCTAGGGTTGCATTTTTCTGTTTCCTTTGCCTTGGCATGTTGCCACTTAATTACTTGACTTTGGGCTTGTTGCCACACTATGGCTTTAAGGCCAGATAGAGGAATTTTCGTCCCGAACGTGTGGGGGGCAACTTCCGTTTCTGGCAAGCTGTAAACCCACCCACTACTTCCACCCTAGATCACAATCCAGATCCAGGGAGGTTAAAGCAAGAGCGATTACCCCCCAAGACTGATCGCTGGATCTCCCTACAAATTTGGAGGCTGGGAGCGGGAGCTGCCTCTGAAAACTACAAAATGGCGTGTCCCCTCTGGGGGCTTCTAGCCCCCAGGGGAGGGAGCCGACGCATTCCCCAAATACTGGTCCCAAAGTCCATAGGCCACTAACCTCTTACTTTGTCCTAGGCATGCCTATGTTGATAATTCTGGAGTCGCCACAGCTGCTGGTGTTCTGGGGTCTCTCCAGCCTGCTGCTGGCCCTGCCGCCCTGGGGCTAAAACCTCGGTTCACGGGGACCTGGGCTCTGCACTCGGCTCCCAGCACTCTGAGCGCTGAGCACTGCCGGCTCCCAGAGTGCTGCGCTGGTCCTTCCTGCAGGGCTGCTGGGCTGTCCTCAGCAGGAGGTTAGCTTCTCTGTGTCGTTCTGTGGGTGCTGGGGCTCCAGAAGTTGTTCAGAGTCCCCTTTTACATATTTTGTGGGGAATCTGGGGGCAGAGTGGCTTGGATGAGCCATTTCTACTCCGCCATCTTGGCTCCGCCCCCCTACACTTTTTTTTTAAATAAAAGATTATTTTGTTGTGCCAAAACCTTTTTATGAATCTATTAAAATGATCAGGTGATTGTTACTGTTTTGTTATCATGTTGTTTTTTGTTTATAAATTTCCTAATATTGCACCAGTTCTATGGAATCCTGAATTTCTGATACAACATAAATCCACCCTGGTTGTAATGTATAATCTTTCAAATATGTTGATCTAACCTTTTTGCCGATTTTCTCATTACTTTTGCATTGATATTCTTTTTCTTTTCTTTTCTTTTCTTTTCTTTTCTTTCTTTCTTTTTTTTTTTTTGGAGGGCAATTGGGGTTAAGCAACTTGCCCAAGGTCACACAGCTAGGATTTTGTTTGTGTGTGCGTTAAGTGTCGGAGGCCAGATCCAAACTCAGGTACTTCTGACTCCAGGGCCATCGCTCTAGTCACTGCGCCACCTACCCGCCCCCTGCATTCATATTCTTTAGCATTAAAGAGCTATAGTTTTTTTCTCTAAATTATATTTTCTGGCCTTGGTGTCAGGATCATAATGCTCTCACAGAAGGATTTTGGTTGGACCTCTCCTTTAACTTTTTAAATAAATGATACATGTAATATTAAAATTAATTATTTTGGAGGAAATTTCTTTATGGCTTGTTCTATTTCTTTTTTCTGATATCATGTTATTTAGTATCTCTATTTCTTGTTCCTTTCATTTATGTGTTTAATTTTTGTAGCCATTCGTCTATTTTATTTATCAGCTTTGTTAGCATATAATTGTATGAAATGGTTCCTAATAATTTGCTTTATTTTCTCTTTATTTGTTATTCATTATTTTTCATTTGTTATATTTATAGACTTTTTTATCAAATTATCTAGTGCTTTATTTATTTATTACATTTTCCCCTTGAAAAATCAATTTTCAATTTTATTGGTCAATTTGTAAACAAGTGAAATGGTTTGACTGGTATGACCCAGGCCTCCAGGTGCATGAACGCTAAGGTTCCATTGACCTGGAGACTGATCATTTCTCATCCCCCTAACCCTACCTTAACACCCCACCTTAACACCACTTCACCTCCACCCACTAATTTTCTGTAACCTATTTAGAGTTAAGTTTCCTGAGTCTCAGGCCCTCAGAAGCTATCTTGATCTTAGGGGCAGTTTCCTATTAGTGCCACAGTTAGTAAAGGATGTGTTTAATATTTCTGCTTTTCTGTATATGTTTAGGAGATTTTCATGACTTTTCGAAGATGACACATATATTAGGGTATATATCAACTATAAGTAAATGTAAAAAAAAATGAGAAATATAAAAACTCATCATTTATAGACCATAATCTAGTAAAAATAGTAATCAGCATGGGGAATATAAATAATAGACCTAAAATGGAGATTTTATAATAAAATCCTGAAAAATGAGTGGGTCAAAGAAGAAATCATAGAAATAATTAATCACTATGAAAGACAATGATAATGATGAAACTAAAATAGTCCTAAAAAGAAATATATTTCTAAAAATGAACATTAAGAAAATATAATATGATAGGGTTAAAAAATTTATTTAGCAATTAAAAACATTAGAGAGCCAATAAACCAAAAATAAGCACCTAAGAGGAAAAATGTATAGAGGAAAATATATAAATTGGAAAGCAAAAAGACTATAGAAATGATAAAAAAATTAAAGATGATCTTTAAAAAGACAAAAATAATGAACTTTTAGCTCACCTGATTTTGAGAAAGGGGGGAAATCAAATTAACAAAATGTAAAATAAACAAGGTAAAAATAACAACAGAGAAGAAATAAAAGAATGATTAGGATATGACATTCATAGTTATATGCTAGCAAAATCGAGAACTCAAGAGAAACAGACAATTGTCTAAACAAATATAAAATCCTCAATTTGATTTAACACCAATTATTGATCCTTCTTCAGATAGCAAAATTGAACTAACTCTAAAGGAACTACCAAGGACAAAAACTCTTGCTCCAAATGGACTTGAGGAGAGTTTTATCCTCTTCTTAAATAATAGTTAATATGTATGCTACACAAATTATTCTAAAAAAATTAGAAGGAAAATGACAATATCTTTTTAGAGGAGAACTCTATTCCAAATGTCTAAAGTAGGCAAAACTAAGGCAAAGAAAGAGAATAAATGAAAAAAAATCATTAATAAATATTGATTCAAAAGTTTTAAATAAGATACCGGCAATTTTTTTTTTTTAGCTATTTATTAAAGAAATCTTTAAGATCTATTTGGATTGACTTCCTTCGCGGTTAGAGAAGCGGGGAGACCTCGAGGAAGAGGAGGGAGCCCGCGCCCCCACCCCAGCCATGGGCCCCCCGCCAGCGCACGGGGGCACCGGCCCGGCGCACCTCGCCCTGGCCTGCTGCTGCTGCTGCCTGCTGCTCCTCGTCGCCTCTGCCTCGGCAGCAGAAGGGCTCGGAAAGGGTTTTGGGGATCACATTCACTGGAGAACACTAGAAGATGGAAAGAATGAGGCAGCTGCCAGTGGGCTGCCCCTGACGGTGTGGCGCCTGCAAAGCCTTAAAGCCTTTGTTTGCGGAGTCCAAGGAGATCTCAGAACTTGCCCACAATTTTATTATGGTCAATCAGGAAGAGGAACCAAAGGATGAAGCCTTTAGTCCCGATGGCGGGTATATTCCAAGAATCCTTTTCCTAGATCCCAGTGGCCAGGTGCGCCCTGAAATCATCAATGAAAAAGGAAACCCCAGCTACAAGTACTTCTATATCAAGGCTGAGCAGGTGGTTGAGGGGATGAAGGAAGCCCAGGAGAAGCTGACTGGTGACTCCTTCAAAAAAAAAAAAAAAAAACCAAACACCTGGAAGATGAGCTGTGACCGACTGGGAGCTCGCCCCTTCCTTCCCTGAAATAAAAGTGTGGGGAGGAATCTTCTGGAAGAGACCAGGAGATGTGGCTTGCACTGGAAGGCAGGACCTGCCCTTCTGGGAAAGGGCTCAGTCCTGAGAAAATCCAGTTTTCCCATCCAGTTGCATGTCCTGGGATTCCTCCCTTCCTTCCCTACCACCTTTCCACTAATTTGCTTGTTTGGCCTGAGAAGGGGTTTTGGATTGCCTTGGGGATGGGCCCTCACCACATGTGCTCAGCTTCTCATCCCTTCTTGCCTGTCCTCCATGCCTGACTCATGAGGGCATTGAGAATGTGGGCAGGATCACTGCCCTCGAGCAAACCAGCTTATCAGGTTCTGTTTCCAAAGGTTGGTCAGTGGCTCTGGCCCCACAGGGAAACCAGGGAATATTAGTTCCCTGCCCTTGACCCTCCTTCCTCATGACTCTCCTTTCTCGGTTGTTCCAGGAATTAAGTGAACTCTAAATCGGCTCCCCTTCCCCACCCCCCATCTTCTACATCTGAACAATGCCTCACCCTCTATAGATCCATTCTGGTCATTTCATCACACTGTCTTTTTGTACTAGGGTTTGGAAAATGACTTGTAGTTTAATTAAACTTTTAAATAATGCTTTAAAAGAAAAAAAAAGATCTATTTGGATTAACCTTGGGTATGCACAGGTGGTTTGAAATTAGGAAAACAGTATAACTAATCATATTAAAAGCAGAAATGATCAGAGCATTATTATGTCACTAGATGAAGAAAAAGCCTTTAGCTTAAATACTTTGGTCATGTGATGAGAACACAGGACACATTGGAAAAGACTCTGATATTAGGAAAGATTGAAGGCAAAAAAAGAATGCTGCAACAGAGGATGAGATGGATAAGAGAGGGCTATGGAAGCAAAACAAATCATAGAATGCCCTTTCTCCTTCTCCTCTTCTCACAAGTAAGACCTACAAGAGCTTCAGGCTCTATCTCTAAGAAGCTATTAAGTATATGTGGTCAAGAGAGGAAGTCCAAATCACTCAGTCCCCATGGTGGGGAGATACACACATACATACACATATCAGTGTATGTGTTTATTGTATAGATATGTATAAATGATAAGGAGTTGGGTTGTCCAGAAAGGATTTAGGAGGCAGACGTTCTCATAGTCAAGAGGGTTTTATTAATACAAAAGCTGTGGGCTAGTCCTTAGGGGTACTCACAATTTGGAGAAAGGCAAGGGCTTGCTTTTATACACAAGTTTTAGGCACTCAACCAGGAGTGGGGTGTGCTCCTGCATAGGCCGTTAATCACAAGGAAGGATGTCAGGAAAGGGGAAGCAGGTGTATTATAAGAGGAGGCAGAAAAGGGGAAGCAGGTATGATAGGTACTTTTCAAAACAGTTTATGGATGTAGTCACAAAACCAGGAACTTTGCAACACTCAAGGATGTGATTCCAAACCAGAGGGTTTAGTCACATACACAGAAAATAAAAAGGTTTTCTTGTTAATAGATAGAGCCCCCTAACTGGGCAAATTTAGATTTAGGCAAGGCTCTCATTGTTGCTGGGCAGAACTCAGCCTCATCATATATATATATCCACATATATAAAATATATATCCACATATATATATAATATGTGTGCCTATATATATGTATATATATATATAAGCATACATATATATTCTGATTGCCTTTGCTATCAGAATTCATCAGATCATCTCCATTTCACTTTAATTATAGAAAATTGTTGTCATTGCTCATATTCATCATTCTTATCTTATTCAAAGGATATATTAAAAAGAAATATATAAATACGGCATTAATAAACAAAATTATTTTAATTGTGTTGACTTCAGAGGTCTCTGTTTTGTAGTCAGTGATAGAGTAGACTTTCAGTAAATGAAATGAAGGGAGAGTAAGATAATTATAGGGTGGTTTAGATTAGTATAGAGAAAAATGTCCACATTTTTTTTCCTGAATGATATTATTTTTCCCCAGTTATCTCTTTATTTTCTTCATCTATGCTCTTTGTCATTGTAGACAGAACTAAAGGATGGTGGTACTTGGGTATTTGTGCTGCTGGATATATCAAGCAGAGCTTGATAAACAAAAATCTTTTCAGGTTCAGAAATTGATTCATTCCATATTCAAACATGTGAAATACAGAACATTTTTGTGGTTAAAAATAGTAGTAGCATACTGTGTTTTTCAGTTGATTTGGTAAGATGTGCCTGGCTTAGTCAGTGCTTAATAAATGTTAAGTGATTTGTTGATGAGGTGACATAGTGTAATGGATTTTTGTTGTTTGTCCTTCAATCATTTCAGTCATATCTGACTCCTTTGTGACCCCATTTGGGGTTTTCTTGGCAAAGATACTGGAGTAGTTTGCCATTTCCTTCTCCAGCTCATTTTGTAAATAAGGAAACGGAGGCAAACAGTGTTAAGTGACTTGCCTGGGATTACAGAGCTATTTGGGAATTTAAGAAAATGAATCTTCTTGATTCCAGGACAACACTTTATCCACTGGGCCACCCATGCCCAGTGTAGTGGATAGAGTGCTTTACATTTGAAGTCAAGAAGTTCTAATCCCAATTTAGACACTTAACTAGCTCTGTGAACTTGGACAAGTTACCTTATTTCTCTGTGCCCATTTTCCTCATCTGTAAAATGAGGGGCATGAAATCAGTAGCCTCCAAGGTCCCTTTTAGTGGTCATCTCATCATAGAAGATAAATTTCCACATAAACTTGTGTCATCATTAATATTTTAATGGCATGACATTTTCATGGTACAACTTGGTCCAGTTTAATCTTTTAATTGTTTAAATTGTCTAGTTGTTTCATTTTATCTTAATATGGTTAATATGTATGATCTTGGTCAAGATATGCAAATCATGCATTAAATTTGGTCAACGAAGATGCAACCTACATCTATTTATTTTGTGACAAACCAACATATAGTCTGCTCTTGTTTATTTAGGGTAATACTGAGTAAAGATAACAGAGGAAAATAAAGTGCAAAAATAATTTTAGTCTCACTACAGCTATTAGTTTTCTTTTCTCTTTCAAGAACTGCCAGCAAGAAACTGTTCAATATGCATGAAAGAGTACTGGATTAGAAATCTGAGAACCCGGGGTACAAATTGTGACTCTGCCATTTTCCTGTGCGACCCTGGGCAAATCATAAATTATCTCAACCACAAGTTTCTCATCTGTAAAATTTTCTCTATGAACTAGATAATTATTCAGGTCCCTTCTGTCTTAAAATTATGAATTGTATGATTTTTCCCCTTTCCCTTTTTCTATATCTTCTTTCTGGTAGGTCTGTTAATGAACTGGCCAAAAATAGGGAGTATCCTTCTACTGGGAATTGGTAGCATTATCTTCCTATATTTATACCCTGCTTAACATTGCCCATCCATTATAATTTTGCAATAATGTAACTAGTCTATCATAACTCAACCCTTTTTAGCATTTTATAACCATGTTGTTTTTTTTTTATCACCCATTCACAGCATTCATAGCCTTGTTGCTATGGAAGTAGCTCTGCCTTGTAAAATTGTTTTACCTAATGTCCTTGTTTTTGTAGAAGGACATAACAATATACAGAATATGTCTACAAATGCATTAACAGAAGATACAACCCAGTTAATGACCTTTTTTTTCTGTCAGAGGTTTCACTACCAGAGGTAGATGCAATGGAAGAGCTAGAGGGATGCCTTCCAGGACATTGTGGGGAAAGGGAGGTTAGCTTCTAAAAATATCATTAAATACCAACTTAAAAAATAGATAGGCAGCCTAGGGAAGGAAGAGAAGTGAAAGGATTAGTTAAATCAGCACTAAAATAATCAAGATTTGACTGTGCTTCCATATGTTCTTAAATTGCATATGTTTTTTTTTCTATTAAATTCTAAACATAATAGCTGACATTTATATAGCAACAGTTTCTAAAGCATGTTACATATATTATATCATTTGAATCTCAATATAACACAGTGATGAAGGTATTATAGGCAGAAGTATGGCTGGTAATGTTTAACAACCCAATCCCCCCCAAAATGTTTAACAATTGAATAAAAAATCCAACAGAATTTTAAATTTATTCTGCATTATTAAGTTTCTTCATCTTTTTTTTTTTAAGTAATTGGGGTTAAGTAACTTGCTCAAGGTTACATGGCTAGTCATGATTTATGTGTGGGTGCTCATTTTCTGAGGCCGTTTTCAATCCCGGGTCATCCCAACTCCGAGTCCGGCACTCTTACTGCACCACCTAGCCGCCCCTCTTCATCTTTTTTTTTTAAGCCTAGAAACTGAGAAAACCAATAAATCAAATACTGATTTGTGGTGTTTCCAATTTCAAGATGTAAATGCTCACATTGAAACTTAAACTGGCTCCCACATGCCCCTGAATTCAGAGGTATTATTATTATTATTCTATAAGAAAATTGAGGCCCAGAGAGGTTAGATGATTTGCTCATCTTCACACAGCTAATAAGTGGTAGAGATGAATTAGAACCTTGGTCTTCCTAACTGAAGCCCAGGTCTTCATATCTTATGCCACACTGCCTATTACTATAGTTGGGTAGTCATGTGATTCAGTATGGCCACTTAGGTACTTTCAGAAGAGAGACAAGATGCTGTAGTAGATAAGAGATTTGACTTGGAACCAGGTTAAAATCCTGCCTCAGATATTTACTAGCTGTGTGACCTTGGTCATGTCACCTAACTTCCCTGGGACTCAGCTTGCTTTCATGTAAAATGAAGGGGTTGGGCTTGATGGCCTCATGAATTCTGGCATGGCACACTTGTAGTATTCAAAATGCCTCACTAAAAATCAAGCCGCAGAAAGCTTTACTTCCATAAAATATTAAAAAGCTCCATTCCAAATCAGAATTCTTTTTAAGAAACTGGTTTACGAGAAAATAGCTTTTAGCTTCCAATCCACAAGATATCCATTATTTATTTCCAATATGACTTTTCTTCATTTATTCCTGGCCCCAGAGCAGTGGAGCCCTCTTGTTTCAGTACTGTATTTAGACTCCCCCTGGGTAGCTTTAATCATGTTTTCATCACTCACTAGCAGAAACCAAAGAATCACAGCTTGTTTTTAGTGTTTCTTTTCCAATTATGTTAGCTAATCAATCTATAGCTAATAGTATATATGCTATATTTTTCCTTTGTTCATTGATATTTTTATTTTTAGATCATATTCATTTCTAAATATATGTCCCACTCTCTTCCCTACATAGCAAATCCTGCCTTGTAATAAAGTAAAAAACAGAGAAAAAAGCACAGCCAGAACATCGACCACATCCAACAGGCCATATTATACCTTTGCAATGAAGGAAGGAAGGTATATTTTCTGAATTACTCTCTGGGTCAGAGCATAGCTAATAATATAAAACAAACCTTGCTGAATAGGTTAAAAACTTACATTTGACTCCTGTCATTGTCCTCTTTACATCCTCCTACTAATAAATTACTTCAAATAACATATTTAGGAAAAGAATGATCAAATTAGGGTCCAATTCATAAAACTCCTTCAATGTTAAGGTAATCATTTAGCATTGAATTACTTTTGTAACAAATTGTAGCAGAATTTGGGATAAAGTTGGGTATATCTTGTACCTCCTTTCAGAGAGTTTGCTATCAAAGTATCAAAATAACTTTGATTTTAAGTCTAACACTAAAGGAACTTTGCTGGGTCCATGGGAACTGGGGAATATACCCTTCTCTTTTAAAGGCCTCTTCTGTTCTAGACCTATGACTGGTCTCTAATACATAGGGAATTGGGTTCCCTTTTTAAAACCCTCACCCCAGTGCTCTAGTGACAAGTTATTTAAAGCTAAAATTTATACTCATATCAAAGGTTGCTCCAAAAGGGAGAATAGAAAGCATTCTCAATGCTAAAACGGGACTCACTATTTTGACTTACTTAAAGGCTGTTACTTAAACCTGATCACAACTTTAAACAGTTTGTGGTATCATTAGGTATTTTATATTACAGTTCCACTCTGCATTGTCCATTTTCTACCTTCCTACACATTTCTGCTGGCAAAATGGGGTCAGGCTTGGGCTCATCTTTTCATTTTCTCTAATAATGCTGAAGAAGTTGCTGAGGACTCCTCCCTAGTCAGCTCTGATCAAAGAATCTAGTCTGTACCTCACTGGGTCATCTTCAAGCCTGTAGAGATGTTTACCTCAGAATAGATACTTGTTTGCCTAAGATTAGGGAAGGAAACACAAAGTTGTTTGCCCAGTTGAGTTCCTTGCTCTAGCTGCTGTTTGGGTGTGGTCTCCATGATATCTGTATAGAAAAGAGAAAAACTTGGCTCCACCACTCACTAGAAGGCTTAGAGGTCAATGGTGCCACTTGAAGGAAGAGAAAGCAAGCTGAAAACCATCTTTCTTATTAACTCACAATATCCCACTGGCAAGGGAAGGAACAAAGAATGATTAAGGTTTTCCTCATCATTCTAAAACAAGAAGTCTTTTTAGCACTTTGTCCCCATGTGTCTGGAACAAGCCAGGAATTCTGTCATCTCCTAAAAGCCGGAGTGCTGAGTCACTATATCTCAGGAGTCTACAGAAATTTCCAGATAAGCTTCAAGTGCACAGTCTCTGGGACGGCCCCAGCAGGACAATTCAGCCTCTGTTTTATGAGGCAGTAATATCTCGGTTGGATCTAATGGCATATCCCAAAAGATAGGATAACAGAAAGTATCTATTATAAACTGCTGCAAACACTTCTTTTTTTTTGTAAATGGTTTTGTTGTTGTTAAGTCGTGTTCATCTCTTCCTAACTACATTTGGGGTTTTCTTAGCAGAGATATTGGAGTGTTTGCCATTTCCTTCTCTACCTCATTTTACAGCTAAGAAAACTGAGGCAAACCGGGCTAAGTGATTTGCCCAGGATCATACATCTAGTAAATATCTGAGGCCAGATTTGAACTCAGAAAATTGAGTCTTTCTGACTTTAGGCCCACCAATTTATCTACTCTGCCACCTAACAGAATGATTAGCAATGTGGTTTTATTAAGCTCAAAATTTCTATAAAACAGGAGAGTGACTTTTTCTGCCGTATGGTTTTATTGAAAATGATTTGTTGTGATAATATGTGCCTTGAATTTCTCAGAAAGCACTAAGGATTAATAATGGGAAAGAGATTATTCTTATAATAACTTATACTTGCATATACTAGGTTATAATTTTAAAATGCTTTTACCCTCTATCACCTCATTTGATTCTTACAATAGTCCTGTAGGTAACTAGGGAATTCAGTGCAGTCAGAGAAAATGTAGGATAGTAGTAAGAGTGTTGGACACAAAGTCAGAAGACCTGATTTGATTTCTTATAACACATTAACAGAAGTGTGGTCACGGTCAAATTATTGTCTGTAAAATGTAATTATAATCAATATGCTACATACATCACCAAATTGTTAGGAAAGTTCTTTGTAAAACTTAAAGTGCTACAAAAATGTGCTGTTATCATCCATTAGCTCACAAACAGAAATTATAAATGTTTTTAAGAAGCAGTTCAAAATATAGAATATTTCTTACAAGCCATTTATACATAATAAAGGCAGGAATATAGGCCAGGTGGGTGGAACACAATGATTTTGCCTTTTTACCTTAGCTTTTGTTCTGGCTCAAATTCATTAGTATGCCCAGATGGAGAACAGCTTTAGAATTTCTACGCCTAAGTCAGATAGTTATGTGGGACTAAGGAATGTGATTCATCCCCAAACAAGAAAAAACAAACAAAAACAAATCTCAGCCTAAACAAATGCTTCTAGGCAGCTAGGTGGCACAGTAGGTAGAGCTTCAATCCTGGAGTTAGGAAGACCTGAGTTCAAATCTGGCCTCAGACATTTATAAACCTTGGACAAGTCACAACTCTATTTGTCTCAGTTTCCTCATCTGTAAAATGAGCTGGAGAAAGAAATGCCAAATCACTCCAGTATTTTTGCCACGTGCATAGCGCCCTTCCACTGCAAAGAAGGTATTGATACTTACATTAGTGTGCAATTTTATTAAGTGTAATTTCAGTAAGATTTGGGGTGCCAGGGCGACTAGGTGGTGCAGTGAGTAAGAGCACCGGCCTCGGAGTTGGGATGACCCGAGATCGAAACCGGCCTCAGAAAATGAGCACCCACACATAAAATAATGACTAGCCGTGTAACCTTGAGCAAGTTACTTAACCCCAATTGCTTTAAAAAAAAGATGTGGGGTGCCTCACTAGATACAGTATTTTGAATGGATCAAAATCTATTAAGTATTTAGTTGGTGTATCTTTTCTGGGAATCCCATATGTGGGAGAATTAGAAGGGGCATGGTCTGTATTTTATATGAGGAATGCCATTCTTGGTGAGGGTAAGTGACTTGCCCAGCATCATATAGTTAGGAACTAGTAAAGCAATTATAGGACTGCTAGGTGGCACAGTGGATAGAGCAAATCATTTAGCCTCCAAGATAAAATTCAAAATCCTCAACTAGTAACTATAACCCACCACAATCTGACTTCTACTTATCTTTCTCTTTTTCCCTCTTTCTTTGTTCTTTGTTCAGTCAAACTAGCATGCTAGCTATTATTGCCCATACTTAATATTCCATTCACAGCCTCTATAAATTTTAAGGTCTTTGGGGGCAGGGGCCCCCTATTTTTAAAAAAAGTTTTCTTTTTTCTTTTTTTTAGGGGGGGGCTTCTTTTTGGAGGGCAATTGGGGTTAAGTGACTTGCCCAAGGTCACACGGCTAGTTTTTGTTTGTGTGTTAAGTGTCTGAGGCCATATTGGAATTCAGGTCCTTCCTCCTGACTCCATGGCCGGTGCTCAATTCACTGAGCCACCTAGGCGCCCCTAAGGGGCCCCCTATTTTGAAGCCTCCTTACTTCTTTATTCCCCACTATGTCTAGTAGAGCATTTAAAATATGCTTGATTAAATTTAAAAGCTGTAATAATCTATAAATTAGTTGTATTTATGAATTAAAATGACTAAGAAATAAAAATTCAAACAGATTTTTTAAAAAATTGTTTCAGGCACTTTCTGCAAGATACCAAAGTAACTGATTGATTCAGCCAACTTAATTCAAAAGTCAGTCACTTGAATTAAAAAAAAATATTGAACCAGCTTGTTTAATGTCATGTCGGCATAATAGTCAGAGGACTGTCGAAAATTTTCATTTCTCAGCTGGTTGTTGTGATATTGGATAGACACAGACAGAGCTTCCAGTAGTGAAAAATAATTTTGTTATTTGGAAAGCTTTCTCATTGCCTTTAAATGCTCAATTTTATCAGCATTTATGCTAGGTTACAGTTATGTTAGTCACAAATGTAATTACAAAAAGAAAAAGCAGTAAACACAACCGACAGAGAGGGAATCAGATGTTTCTCTGACATGCTTAGTTATGGACATTCCCAGTTACCCTCATGTTATATCCCTTCTTACTCATGGAGATAGTGTAAAATGACAGGATCCCATAAATGAATAATTCTCCATGGATTGCCTTGTTACATACATAGGGGAGGGGTATAATTGGAATTGTATATAGATTTCTTATTTACTGATGAGGGAAATTGACTTTGAATTAATCCAGTGAAGGTTTGCCCACAAGAGAGAAGTTATTTGACAGTTTACTAGAAATATATGATCAGAATATTTCCAGCCACTGAAATAATAACCCTGACTTTCCAACTGCAATTTACTGGCCTGCTGCAAAATAATTTCACGATCATAGATAACATTTACCTGGCATAGTGCTTTGTGTCTGTTCATGCTTAATACTCTGATGATAGCACTCAATTTAGCCAAAGCATTTTATGTATGCTTAGGATTCGTGTAGATTTGTGGTTTACACAGATGCTCACGGATTTTAATTTTGCAAAATGGAAGAAGTCAATTTTGTTTCTTCTGTTTCTTGTTAAAAGAAAAGCCTACATAAGGTAGATGAAGATCAGAATTGAGTACAGGCATCTACTATCTGTGCTGGTTTACTTGGAGTGCTAGCCTCATGACATCCATTTAGATTTATTCTCACCTGTGGCCTCAATCAATAACCCAATCCTAGTTTATATGTATGGTTTTGTCACATGGGGGTGAAAGAATTTGGATGGCTCATTGTAAATCCATCAACATTATGAAAAAAATAAACAACTCAAAAGAGAGTTTATTGATGATACATAACGTTTTATTTACATACAAAAAACATAAATTTCTGTTTTTTTTTCTTTTTGTCTTGATTTGTGCTTGTACCAGTAAAAAGGAACTCCCATCCCTCATACAGATCAACAGCTTGTGTGTAAATGATAATTTTGGAGAGTGACTGGGGATATGTAAAGTCTAATTGATTTATTCATGGTGACATAGCTAGTATGCATCAGAGGCAGAATTTGAACTCCAGTCTTTCTGACATCAAGACCACACTGAGTTTCACCTCTTAAATAGAGATCTAAGGCTAGAGGGCATTAAGAAATTGAATTCTGATTTGAAATCAGGTAGGCTTCATTTTGAGTCTTGAGTGGTTCTAGTTAGCATTCTCTAGAACATGATTATAGAGTCTGAAAAAAATATTAACTTTGTGATGCTTTATTATTCAAGTTTTATCCACCATATTCAGGGAGAGGGCTGAGGCAGTTAATTTAGCTATGAGAACTATAGTCATGTTTATATGGTAGAAAGAGTGCTAGATTTGTAAGCAAGCCATAAATGAACTGCCAGAGGGGGAAATTTTTTTGTTCATGGGCTAGATGGGTTTACAAGTGAATTTTATCAAATGTTTAAGGAGAAATTAATATCTATGACACAGTAATTATTAACAAAAATAAAGATGCAAGGCACTCTTCCAAACTTGTTTTATGAGAAAATTATGGTACTGATACACAAACCAGGGAGACACAAAGAGGAACAAAAGAACTATAGACTAATCCTGCTAATGGATGTTGATATTCTAAGTAAAATCCTTACAGAGAAACTGTAGGAACATATACAGAAATAATTCACTTTGGCCAAATTAGATTCATGCCAGGGATGCAAGGCTGTTTCAATATTAGAAAAACAATTTGCATGGTTAATTATATGCATAACAAAGATAACAAAATCCCAGTTATTTCAATAAACACATGAAAAAGTGTTTGATGAAATATAGTACATATTTGTATTTAGAATTTTAAAGAGCATACATCTGAAACAAAAAAATCATTATTTGCAATAGAAAAATGCAAGAACCTTTGTCTGTACAAAGAGGTGTAAAGCTGGGGAATTCTCTATCCTTGTTATTATTTGACATAGTTCTAGAAAATAGAAACTATTAGTAAGAAAAGAAAAAGAAAAAATACAAATAAACATTAACAAAGGAGGGGGGTGAGTGGGAAACAATACCTATTTGCTTGTGACATTATAGTATGCTCAAAGAACTAAGAGAATCAATGGAGAAACTAATTGAAACAAGAACTTTAGCAAGTTAACAGATTAAAAAATAGATCTACAGAACATCACCAGCATCTCCATACAGATCTCTAGAGTAGGAGCATGAGGTGGTGGATAGAAAGCTAGTTGTTGAGTCAAGAGGACCTAGGTTCAAGTCCTCTGATAACATCTATGGTTAGTGGCCAGTTAAATTTTTGGTCTCCCAGATGAATCTTTAAGACTACAAGCAATCAGTCAGTTAACAAGAATTTATCATAGACCTACTATGTGATAGGCATATAGTAGATAACGGGGATACAAGGACAAAAATAGAGAAACAATTTATTCCTTAAACAAGTTTCATAATAAGTGACATAACATAACAGACAAGATGCTGATCTGCCCAGTAAGACATAGTTTCCCCTGGGAGCTCTGTATATAGATGAAATAATAAGACCAGCCAAATTAAAAAAAATTCAATATAGTTCTAACAAAAAACTAGGAAGAAACAATAAGAAAATTCTATCCAAAATATCTATGAAGTACACAAAATATCTGGGAATTAACTTATAATGACAAAAATATATATAAGTACAGTGACATTTATTTATGTACAATGGAACATAAAAGGGCATCATTGTTATCAAAACTAAAACTCTAAATGGTCATACAACCTGGTTAAGAAAACATGTAAGGGAAGGAAATCTGATCTTTTTCATAATTGTGGTTAGGGAGATAATCATTAACTGAATAAAAAAAAATAGAAGGGTTGTAGGAGCTAAATTCAAATCTAAGCTTTTAATAAATGTCTACTGATTTTTAATTGATTGATTAGGAAAGTCACTTAACCTTTTTGGGCTTCAGTTTCCTTATCAGTGAAGGGGTTGGAATAGATGGCTTCTAATATGACCTTCCTACTCTTACATCTATTATCCTCTGTGATATAGTGCCTCTAGAGAATTGTCCTAGAAGCCAGAAAGACCTTCATTCAAGTCTTAACTCTGAAGCATGCTGGTTGTAGGACCCTGGGCAAGTTATTTAACCACTCACTGCTATGAGTTTATGAATCTTCAACTGACTTTATTTTAAGTGAGATACCTTTTGGGAGCCTATGCAGATGAGGAGACAAAATCATGAATTAATATCAGAAAGCCCAAGCGTCCATATTGTTTATTTGTTCCCTTTTGCTTAAGTGTGCTTAAAATTTGATCTTATCTTTATACAGTGTTAGATGGGCTTGCAGGAAGTGAATGCAAAGAGGAAGCTCACTTGCTAATATTTCATTTCCTCTCCATCCTAAAAAAGTTGTTTAAAATTGCCTTTCAGCATATAGTTCTATTAGCTCTTTCCACTATAAACATGGACCTGTCATGACCACATTTGCTTTTTAGTCTCAGCACTTAGTGCATATCTCATCAATTATTCTAGTGGCAAAACAAATAATTGCTTGGAAGAGTGTCCATGAGAAATGCCTTTTATTTATAATGAGGTATCGAACCATTCAGTTCTCTGGTTATGGTATACATCAAGTATTTCAAGTCTCAGAAATGCTTGCTCTGCATGGATACTGAGTCTGATGACTTCCTAAATCAAAATGTGTCCCAGGCTGAAAACCTTAAAGTATTTGTAATTCTTCTCTAAACCTCACCCATTAATGCAATCAGTTGCCAAGTCCTGTTGATTTTACCTTCAAATTGCTTGCTTGTACCCATCAGAAAGTATATGCTTTCTGCTTCTAGTGCCACCATCTTAGTTTAGGTCCTCATCACCTCTTGTCTACATTATTGTAATTGCCTCTTAAATGGCTGCTTTGTTTCTTGTCTTTCCCCTCTACAGCCAATCCTCATAAGTCTCCTTGTCAAAATCCTTTGTGTATCTTCTTTGCCTTCAGTATATGCTACAGATTTCTTTCTCTTACATCCAGGACCTTCCATGTTCTGTGTACAGTCTCCCTTTCAATCCTTTTTCATACTACATTCCTTCACATATTCTATGTCCCAGACAAATATTTGGACACATCATCTCTCTTATCTTGAATGGACATTTTTTAACATTTCCATTTGTTGAAATTCTTCTCTTCCTTAGGTGGCACCTCCTCCTTTAGACCTTCCAGGATTCTCCAACTAAAAAGTATTATCTTCCTCCTACCTTCTTTTCTTTTTTCTTGACCTCTCCTATGGATTCTTCTTATTCTGACTTGAATTATATCTATTTGTGTTTGTGTTCCATTCATCTGCAAAACTGTTAAGTGTTTTGAGTACAGGATTTGTTATTTTTCAATTTATTATGTTTATTGTCTAACAGTGTTCCTTGAACATACTAGATGATTATGAATATTTATTGAAATATACTATAACAGAACTTGCAATATAGGGCAACCTCATGTAAAGTGAAATGAATTTCAAAAGTGTTGTTGCTATCTTTTGCTTAATATTTGTATGTATCTTTTGTATAACAAGTAGCTTTTCAAACAGTTAGTGTTTATTTCGCCTCAACAACAGTGCAGCAGAACTAAGAAAAACTTTTTTAAGAATAGGAGTAGGGATTTGGAAGCTTGAAGGGCATCAACAGGAAGGGGTGGAGGGAGAAAAGCAGCTCAGGATGTTAATAACAATTAAATTGTTTGGTCCAAATTCCTGTTTCGTAAGTTAATACCATGGATAGAGCTTGCTTCTGTGCCTTCTTGTCCCTTCAGTATTTTATAGTTGGTCCTGCTGAAGGGAGGAGCTTAATAGCTAGATATTGTTAGATCTTCTTTTCCAGTCCCTCTCCTACCTGCCACTTACTCCTCCAGTCTTTATTACTGTATATAATTCATAGTTTTCTTTTAAAGACTGTTTCCTAAAGTAAATTGAATCCATATTAAAACCTGAGACATACTGTGATGAAACCTGAGATACCAGTAGAACTATTTAACTTTTCATTATCTAAGTTAATGGTGGGGAGATGAGACAACATCCTCAGGTAATAAAATCTAGGCCCTTGAAAGTGCTGCTTTTTAAAGCACTAACCTGACTATCCTAAGAACAAATCTATGTGTGGTCGAACAATTGGACTGTGCACCATGGCAAAATCACTCATTCATTTATTTGTTCATTTACAGAGTGCTACTCTTTATATGTAATGCTATAGTAAATGCAAGATACTCTGGGCTATAAGCTTTCAGTTGAATTCACAATTGTCTAAATGATCAACCCAGACTACCATATAAGTAAAAAAAATGAAACTTTGCGACCACCAACCAACATAAAAGTTCAGCCACAAAACTATATTAATAGATGATAACTTATGAAGCAGTTGTTAAAATAACATGAATATTAACTTTATGAAAATAATAACAAAGCTCCCTGTTTGCTTGTCTCCTCATCTTTTCCATGTGTGAATTCTTCCAGATGATTCTGCTCTCTTTGCTCTTTACAACTTAATTTTAAATTTCATTTCTTATGCCCCTTCACTCTCCTCATCATCCATCTTCTCTTTCTCTCTGACTTTCTCTTTGCTCTTTATTCCTCAGGCAACCAAAGCTTCCAAGTGGTCCAATCTCAATTCTTCCCTCTAAGTGGTTTCTGCTATTACGTAGAGCTTGCTCCATGGATTCCCCCTTTTCCACTGTGCCTCACTGCCAGAATAGTGCCAGTCACTTCAGGTGTCATGAAGGACATGGGATCCCTTCCCCCATCATGGCTCTATTTATATAGCCCATCGTTTATCTATACCCTCCCCTGGTTACCTTTTCTTCTACATTTGTCTGAAAATTTCCTCCTTGGATACACACTTTCCAACTTTCCCAGGTGCCATTTGCCTCTAGGAGTTCCAGTTCTCCCCCTTCCAAGTGTAGTACAGTAGACTTTTCAAGCATCAAATCCTCCAGCCATAATCAATGTAAGGTCCTCATCTCCCTTCACGGATCATCACCCATAGGCACAGTCATCAGTGGAAACCCTTCCCACCGCCAGTGTAAGGCCTCCTTCCTTACCTTTCCCCTCCTCCTCACATAGTCCTCTATAGGTTCTTTCTGAGACCACAGAGGTCACTTTCCCCTCACTGCAAGTCCTTGGGTTTGATCCTGTCATGTCATTTGCTACTCTTTAACCTCCTCTCCTCCCCTCTTTTATGTTGTAATTTTATAACACAAAAAATATTGATTAATTCACCTATAGACAGGATATCAGCAGATTCTGCCCATAATTCCTTTAGTCTTCCTCCTCACTCTTACCTCTACCAGATTTCTGCCTCCACCCCTGTCTCTTTTGTACATATTTAGAAATAAATCTCTTACTGGTCTCTCTGTTGTCACTCTGTTGCTGTCTTTTCTCTGTGCCTTTTCCCATACTGTCCCCAGTACCTGGAATCCGTTTTCTCCTCACCTCTTCCCTGTGGAACCCTGCACTCTCTTTCAGGCTCAACTCAAATGCCATTTCCTTTGAGACACTTTTCGTAATTTTTCCCAGTTGGTTTTTTCCATAGTTTCTAAATCTTATTCTGCATTTACTAATCTGGAAATATTTTATATTTCACTGGGAGAATGTAAGTTCCTTGAGGACAAGGACTTTCTCCTTTTTGTAGTTTGATAACCAGCACAAGGCACAGTGCCTGAAGTACATAATAATTGCTTAATAAAAACTTGCTAATTGATTTACTTAGTGAGGATAAGCAGTAATGAGTAATTCTGTAATCCTGGTGTCCCTCTTTCCTGCCTTCTGATTGGCATCCAGTTGTGTGCTGATAAAAGAATGTGTACACAGCACACTTAGAGTGTCATCTGTATTATTAAAATTTTCTCCATCACTTTCTTAAGTCTAGACAATCAACAAAACAATCAGCCAAGCCCTGATTTGTAGCATTGCTGCTTTCTGAGGTTTAAATGCTCATAATGAAAATTTAACAGTCTGCTCCCAGAAGCCAGTTTGAGCTGGTTCCAGGATATCCCTACTATTTTCAAAGGGAGCAGCAACTGCAGGAAAATATGGACTATATTTTCCAGGTTGGAGATTGGAGCTAATAGTCAAGAAATACTGATTTTGGAGAATATCTAGATCAAAATATTCATCTGTAGGGTAGAAGACATATTATTATCACGTGAGAGGCTATGTTTCAAGTGCTTTGCAAACCTTGAGATACTGTACAAATATTTCTCACCATTAGAGGTGAGAATGGAGTGAATGAAGTGAATGGAGTGTTGGGGTTGGAGTAATGGAGATCTGGTTTCAGATCTTACCAGTTCTTTGATTCTGTGCAAGTCAAGTAACTTTTCCATGGCTTAGGCTATTTTCTAGTATTTATTAATTCATAAATGAGATGTGATATGCCTTGATAAAGGGAATTTCCCATATTTGGAGTTCCCTCCACTGATAAAATCACAGATCCTTTGCCTATTGGAGTAGTTCTCATCACAGCAGTTTTATAAATCTGGAAGAATTCAGTCACCTTTGGTCACATTTAGAATTCCTCTAGAGGACAACTTTTTGGTCTTTATTTTCAATCATTCAGCAAGCATTTATTTATTTTTTCCTTTTTAAAAATTTTATTTGCTATTAGTTTACAACATTCAATTCCACAAATTTTTGAGTTCCAAATTTTACCCCACACCCTCTTCTCCCTTTCCCCCATGGCAGCATGCGATCTGATATATGTTCTACATACACTTTCACATTAAACATTGGTTAAGTTGTAAAGAAGAATTATAACCAATGGAATGAATAATAATGAAGAAGAAACAAAACAAAGAGAGAGAGAGCAAGTAGTTTTCTTCAATCTGCATTCAGACTCTATAATTCTTTTCTATCCTGAGTCCTTTGGAGTTTCATTGCTGAGATGAGGCCAGTCTGTCAAAGTCAGTCATCACAGATAGGATGTGTCTGTAATTGTGTACAGTATTCTCCTGGTTCTGTTCCCCTCAACATAGGTTTATATAAGTCTCTCCAGGTTATTATGAAGTCTGTCTGCTCTTCATTTATTATAGCTCAATAGTATTCAATTTCATTCATATACTACAACTTGTTTAGCCATTCTCCAATTGATGGACATTCCCTTGATTTCCAATTCTTTGCCACCACAAAAAGAGCTTCTGTAAATATTTTTGTACATAATAGGTCCTTTGCCCACCTGAGGACAGCTTTTAAAAATCTGGTCACATGACAACTTCCAGATTGCAGATACATATCAAATAATTGTATTATGGCATTTGTAAAGCAAATTTAGTTCCTTCCCAAAACATAAGAACATTTAACTATCCCCATTTCTAGGTGTCTGTAGAGTGAAATATTTGATGTCTGCAGGTATTATGGTGTTATAGTGTTAGACTCCAGAGTCAAGAAGATCTGATTTCAAGTCCTGCCTTGGACACTATGCAGCTGGTCAGCCCTGGGCCAGTCATTTAACCTTTGTTTCTTTATCTGTAAAATGGGGATAACAATAGCATCATTTCACAGGGTTGTTCTGAGGATCAAATGAGATAGCATATGTAAAGTGCTGTAGACTTGCTAGCTGTTCTTATTTGGTGATATTGGAGCAAAGGCAAGAAGTGAAATATAAAGTCTAAAAGATATATACACTTCAGTAAGGAAAATCAAGTTTATTCTCTACTTATTTTCAAACTTCTCAATTAAGGTTTCTATTATTTTCATTCTGCAATTCACTGTTCAAAGGAGAAGATTAATTTGCTCAAAGTCATATTCCTAATTGTTAACCAACTTAAAACATTCAAATAAAGCTGACTGCAGTGTGTTGGCCAATTTGTTCATTCCTTGCTTTATGTATATCAAAATACAATATTGAAGGAGTACAGAGAAAATATTTTTAGAAGTTAAAAAAAGCTCATGAAAATTTAATGTTCAAATTAAATTATTGATACAGTAATTTCTGCTTGGTGATTTCCCAAGATACATTTGGATTTGGCTTTTGCCAAATGTATCTTCTTACATGAAGAAATGCAGCAACAAACTTTGTTAATTTTTCATTGACATAGAAATTATTCAGATAACTTTGTCTTATCACAATATTTCCTTTAAGCAGGACAGGATCTATAATCACAGTGACACAAAATTTGTGTTCTGCCCCAAAGGTTCCTTTCTATATTTAGTGACAACTCATAAAGGATTTTTCATGAAGTAAAGATAGTCCCAGAATTTAGATGAATATATAGAGCAGTAGTTCTCAAAAGTTTGGTCCCAGGGACCCCTGGATGACCCCAAGACACTTTCAAGTGCTCTGTAAGGTTAAAAGGATTTTCAGAATAATACTAAGAAGTTATTTGCCTTTTAAAATACTCGTCCTTTTTCTAATAACATCTCTGTATGAGGACCCATTTTCTTCATATACTTTAATCAAAACAATATATTAAAACCACTGAGTACAGAAGCAGTTAGACTATCTAACTCAATAGAAAGTCTAGATGTCTTCTATTAAGCCAGACCTAAAAGATTTGCAAAAATGTATAAAACAATGCACTTTTCTCATTAATTTTTTTTGTTTTGGAAAATATGGTTATTTGTCATAAAAATGTTATTTATATTAACATGTAATTAGTTCATTATTATTTTGAGTTAATAAATAGATGTTTTATAATTTTCACTTTTTCTATTATTTAATCTAATATTTCTAATATTTAATTTCTAATATTGATAGATAACAAAGCTCTTTGGCGTACTCAGTCATTTTTAATTTGGTGAAGGAATTTTGAAACCAATAAAGTTTGAAAACTGCTGATCTAGCCATTTATGTTATTCCAAAGTTATTTAGTTTGAGAAAATATCAGTATTTCTAGCCTTACTTGTTGTCATTTTGGTAAACTACAAATTTAGAAAAAGTTACATGAGATGTTAGATTCCTTGTATCAGTGAAATCTGCCCATGCAATCAGTGGATAGGTAGTGATTTTGAGAGTTCACATCTATCTCTCTGTCTCAGAGTAAAAGAGTGCTGGAACAGTACTATGTGTGGTCCTAGGATATGGGACAGCTCCTATCCTAAAACAAAACAAAACAAAAAACACTGGATTATTTATGGATTACGGTTGTACTCTCTCCACTACCAGTCTGTACTTGGCACAATAATTTTAAGAACAAACATTCCATAATATTTCTGTTTTGTAATCTCTGATTTTACGGATAAATTCTAAATTTAGCTTTCTTATCTGTAGTCTTTTGTGAAGCTGTTTTTCTTCTTCTTCTACATACAGCTAACATTTAAAGATTATATAGTGCTTAATATCTTAATATGACTTAATATCTTAATAATATCTTATTATATAGTGCTTAATATCTTAATATGACTCATTTGAGTCATATTAATCCTTCAATGTAAGTGTTATTGTTATCTGCTGTTATAATATTCGTTTGACAGATGAGAAAACTGACGCTTAGAGAGATGAATTGATTTGACTAGGGTAGTATAGCTAGCAAGTGAATTAGGAAGGATTCAAACCCAGGTTTTCCTGACTTCAAATCCAAAATTCTTAACACACTCAATGCATGCTCATAAACAAGTGGATTCTTTTTTTTTTTTTTTTAAAGCAACTGGGGTTAAGTAACTTGCTCAAGGTTACACGGCTAGTCATTATTTATGCGTGGGTGCTCATTTTATGAGGCCGGATCTGATCTCGGGTCATCCCAACTCTGAGGCCGGCGCTCTTACTCACTGCGCCACCTAGCCGCCCCTTTAGGGCAATTGGGGTTAAGTAACTTGCCCAAGGTTACACGGCTAGGTTTTTGTTTGTGTGGATTAAGTGTCGGAGGCATGCTCTGAACTCAGGTCCTTCTGATTTCAGGGCCGGCGCTCTATTCACTGCGCCACCTAGCCGCCCCTAGCAAGTGGATTCTTAATATGTCCCTTAAAACATTTTTGTTTTTATCTTTCTGACTTTTCCTTGATTACTTTATCTCCCACTCAAAGGCATTACCACTTTTATAGCTAAAATTAGGTTTGTAACAAGGTTATGTAACAAGGTATGAGACCATAGAACTAGATGGTCTTTTTGAGACTAATAATTTTTTTTAAATGCTATCAATGACAGATTAATTATAAATAATTTAATTGTATTAAATCAAATGTCTTATTTTTACATTTGAAAATTTACATTTGAAAACATATCATTGTTTGTTTTGGCTTGACATCTTGAATTTATCTGACTTTTTCTTTACTCACAGCCAGTTAACATTCATTGCATTTTTCCATCAAAACATTTTTTATACCTTTTCCATTACCACTGTTACGACTCTAGGTCATTTATATCTTAGTCACTTCAGCAACTTTCTATAAAAAGTATCCTTTCTTATTATGAATTTGATTTGGGAAAGCATGAACATTTCATATACAAATGAACAGAAAAGAGGGGTTCATATGAAACCATGAATCTTTCTTACATATAGCTTTTAAAAAGTATATAGTAAATTCAACATGGTAGCTCCAACCCTGTCTTGTATATTTATTTCCTCTTCTGAACTTTGTTTAACTCTCTTTTCTGTATTTAAAAAATTTAATTGGTGCTCATTTCTTTCTTTTCTTTTCTTTTCTTTTTTTGGCATTGCTATCATTATTGACCTCTCTGAATATCCCTCCATGGATTGCTCCCCTCCCCCAATAATCCATCCATTGTAACAAATAAGTATAGTCAAGTAAAAACATCCACATGTCAGTATCTGAAAAAGTGTGTCTCCTTCTGCTGTACCTTTGGTTCACAATTTATCTTCAGTTTTCTAGTCACTATCATCTGTTGCATTGATCATAAACCTTAAGTCTTTTATAATTGTTTGCCCTTACAATGTTGTAGACATTACATGAATTGCTCTCTGGGTTCATTTTATTTCATTCTCTATCAGGGCATATATAAATTCTTGCAACTTTCTCTGAATCTGTCTTTTTTGGCCCTCATTGTTCTTATAGCACAGTGATGTTCCCTTAAATTAATATACCATGATTTGTTCATCTACTCCCCATTTCATGGGTACCTGCTTTATTTCCACTTCTTTGCTACAACAAAAATGCTGTTATAAATATTTTTATACATATAGGTTCTTTTTCTCTTTCTTTGATCTCTTTGAGTAGAAGTAGTATCACTGGGTCAAAGGGTTGAATGAATACTTGTAGCAGCAAGCACCCCAACATCCCCAAGGTGGCTGCCAGTGCAGGTTCTTAGATCTGCTTTTGCAAAGGAAAGCAACTCAAAATTGGTTAACAAGCTCACTTTAATCAAACAAACATATATATTACCTAACTCGGAGGAAAAAGGTCAGCACCCTGAACTTCAAAGTATACAGACAGATCAAACAGGCTTCCAAACTGTCCAACCATTATCAATACCAAAATCACAGTTACCAGAGAGGGAAGCATCAACATCTGGGTTTTCAAAGCCGGGGGCTCTCAACGGCTGCCCAGAGTCTCATCTGGTCAAATCACACAACACTTCTCAAAGTGAGCCCCAAAGCAAAGCCTGACACCAGGGATTGTATAGCCTTTTCCTGGCTCAGAGAATGTCACAGCCCTCTTGACCCACTGCCCAATCACACAGTATCAAGGTGTGGTCATTCCTGAAAACCAAGCCTCCTGCCACAGGCACCATGTGACCACATTCAGCCTATTAGGGGGCAGAGTATATTTTCAAACTAAGTAAGGTTCTCAGAGTCTCTTAAGCCAAACAAAGTCTCTTAAGCCAATCAAAGGGCCTAGGGGCAGGGAAGATCTTCAAATCTTCATTACCATTACAACACTTTACTGACATTTTGGGTATCATTCCAAATTGCTTTGCAGAATGGTTGAACCACTTCACTGTTCTCCCAAATAATACATGAATGTGCCTGTCCTCCTATAACTCCTGCAAGGATTATCATTTTATTTTTAGTAATCTTTGCCAATTTTATGGGTGTGAGGTAGAATATCAAGGTTGCCTTAATTTTCATTTCTCTTAGGAATTATTTGTAGTGTATTTTGCATACAGTTGCTGATACCGTTCCTTTCTTCCTTTGAGAACTACCTATTTATATTTTTCTAATGAGAAATTGATTTTGTACATATATATATATATATATATATATATATATATATATATATATATATATATATATATATATATTTCATATCTTGGATAACTGACATCTATGAGAGATTTCTATAAAGACTTTTTTCCTCGTTAGTTTTTCCCCTTTAATTCTGTACATTTATGTTGTTTGGGCAAAACCTTTTTCTTTTCTTCTAATATATTATCTTTATTTTTTCCTCTTCACCTTTATGTGATGAAGTCATGAAAGGATGCTATCAGTACAGAGGTTTATCATTGAATTGATATGCTTCCATGTCATTGTCCTTTCTTCATTTCCTCTAGCTCAGATCACAATTACTGATCCTGACCAGCTCCTTCTTAGCTTTTAGTCACTCTTTCTTTGTTTTGTTTATGACTCTCTCCTCCTGAGCTTTATCCTGCTCCTTCGTCTCCCTCTTTCCATACGCACTCCCATCAGTCTTGCTGTTGCCTTTAATGTATTTCTATGCTAAACTCTTTTTATAGCTGTGCCATGCTGAGCACAATGCTGGACACACACTAGGCACTTCATAAATACTTGCTGACAGACTGTATATTCAGCCTCCTTCTAGTTATTCACATATGAATAAGGTCCATGAGACGCTTTCTTTTTCATTTAGGAATATGGTATTATAAGATCTTCTCTCCCTTTTTTTCTAGTTGCTACATAGTATTGTGTGACACTGAATAGAGTTCCTTTATACTTAGAGTTTTTCTTTCCTGCTGCCTGGAGTACTTTTTCATACAGAAGTTCTGAGTTTCTGTTATTTACATCCTTAGGGTTTTACAGCTTGGGTTGGTTTCTTTTATCCCCCAGAGATGGCCGGGTGATTTAGTTTTTTCTCTGCTCTGTGGTCCTAATACATCTGGGTAGTGTTCTTTGTATGATTTCCTGAAATGTGGCATCCAGACTTTCTGTTGGATCCTGGTTTTCAGGGAGTCTGGCCATTCTTCAGATGCTCCTCCTTGATCTGTGTTGGGGTCACTGCCTTTCCCAGTTGACGCCATTTATGCTCTTTTTTAAAAATTAACTTCTGGTTTACATCATTCATTTCCGCCAGATTTTGAGTTACATTTTCCCCCATTTTTCCCCTTCCCCCACCCCAGAATAGCAGTCCCACTAGATATCCCCTCATCCAATCTGCTCTCTCCTATATCTTCTCCCATACCCCCTTCAACTTTGCCATTAGGGTGAGGTGAATCTCTGAGCCCCACTGCCTGGACATCTTATGAAACATTTAATTTTAAAACTTCGATTTTCAGATCCATTCCCTTCCTCCCTTGTCACCCACTCCCTCTGAGAAGATAAGCAATTCAGTATGTGTTGTACATGTATAGCTATGCAAAACATTATCATAGTAGTTATATTGTAAAAGACTGCTTATATTTCCCTCCCACCCATCCCACCCCCCACCTGGTCCATTCTCTACTTTGATCCTGTCCCTCTTTGAGAGTGGGTACTTCCAACCTCCCCTCCCCCCAGAATGCCCTCCCCTCCATCATCACCCCTCTCATCCCCCTTTCCCCTACTCAACTGCAGGGTGAGATATCCCATTTAGTATGTATGTGATTCTCTCCTTGAGCCAACTTCAATGAGAATAGGGTTTTGTCTTTTTGCCTTCCTGTTCTTCCCCTCCCCTGCAACCACTTCCCCTTGCCTCTTCTACATGAGATGGTTTGCCCTACCCTGTCTCTCCCCATTTCCTCTTGCCACTTTCCTCTCTCACCTCTTAACTTCACCCCTTAAGAATCATCCCTTCCCATCAAATTCAACCTGTGCCCTCTATCCATGTATACCTGTAAACATATGCCCATATACCCTTCTTCAGTTATTTTCACAATGAGAAAGGTTTCATCAGACACAGTTATTGTTTTTCCATGTAGGGATGTAAATAGTTCAACTTTGATAAGTTCCTTTTGATTTCTTTTCCTTGATCACCTTCCCAAGCATCTCTTGCTTCTTGTGTCTGAATGTCAAATTTTCTATTCAACTCTGGTTTTTTCCTCAAGAATGCTTGAACGTCCTCTATTCCACTGAATGACCATATTTTCCCCTGAAAGAAGATACTCAGTTTTGCTGGGTAGGTGACCCTTGGCTTCAATCCCAGCTCTTTTGCCCTCTGGAATATCATATTCCATGACCTTTGATCCCTCAGTATAGAAGCTGCCAGGTCCTGGGCTATTCTGATTATGTTTCCACAATATTGAAATTGTTTATTTCTGGCTGCTTGTAGTATTTCCTCCTTGATCTGGGAATTCTGGAACCTGGTATAACATTCCTAGGAGTTTTCTTTTTGGGATCTTTTTCAGGAGGTGATCAGTGAATTCTTTCAACCTCCATTTCCCCCTCTGGGTCTAACACATCAGGGCAATTTTCCTTGAGAATTTCTTGAAGGATAATTTCTAGGTTCTTTCTTTGATCATGGCTTTCAGGTAGTCCAAGAATTTTTAAATGATCTCTCCTGGATCTATTTTCCAGGTCAGTGGTTTTTCCCATGAGATATTTCACATTGCCTTCTATTCTTTCATTTGTTTGGATCTGTTTAACAGCATCTTGATTTCTCATAAAGTCACTAGCTTCCATTTGCTCTAGTCTAACTCTGAGGGAATTAATCTCCTCATTGAGCTTTTGAGATTCTTTTTCCATCTTGCAAATTCGGCTTTCTTCTCCTCATTGTCTTTCTGAGCCTCTTTTGCCATTTTTTAAGGTGTTATTTTCCTCAGTCAGGCTGTTGACTGTCATTTCATACTTTTCTTGCATCTTTATTATTTCTCTTCCCAATTTCTCCCCCACTTTTCTTATCTGCTCCTTAAGGTCCGCTATGGCCTGTACCCAGCTTGTATTTTCACTTGGTGCTTTTGGTGCAGGAGTTCTGACCTCACAGTCCTCCTCCATGCTTTGATCCTCTTTGCCCCTAAAATAGGAATCTAATGTTGAATTTTTCTGTTTATTTTGTTTCTTTTGCCTAGGCATGTTGCCACTTAAATTACTTGATTTTGGGCTTGTTGCCACAGTAGGACTCTGCCACCAGACAGGAGAGCTTCTGTCCCAAATGTGGGGTCTTCACAACTTGCGCAGGTTGGGTGGCCTCTGTAAAGCCTCCACCTGCTCTGGCAAACTGGATACCCACCCCAAACTTCCCCCCCAGACCACAATCCAGATCCAGACAGTTTAAAGCAAGAGCGATTAACCCCCAGACTGATTGCTGGATCTCCCTACAGTTCGCAAACCGGGAGCTAGAGCCGCCACTGACGCTGCAAAATGGCTTCTGTGCCGCGTTTCTTCAGCAGCTTTTTGCCCCCAGGGGAGGCAGCCTCGCGTTCCCCAAATACTGGTCCCAAAGTCCATAGGGCACTAACCTCTCACTTTGTCCTAGGCATATCTGTGCTGATAATTCTGGAATTGCCACAGCTGCTGGTGTTCTGGGGTTGCTCCAGCCAGCTGCTGGCCCAGCCACCCTAGGGCTAAAACCAGGGCTCACGAGGGCCTGGGCTCAGCTCCCAGAGCACTGTCGGTTCCCAGTTTGCTGTGCTGCCTGTTCTTAGAGCGCTGTGCTGGCTGCTCCCTGCAGGGCTGCTGGGCTGTCCTCAGTGGGAAGTTAGCTTCTCTGTGCAGTTCTGTGGGTGCTAGGGCTCCAGAAGTTGTTCGGAGCTCCCTTTCACATTGTTTGGAAGTTGTGTGGGGGGAGAGCACCTTGGAAGTGCTGTTTCTACTCTGCCATCTTGGCTCCACCCCCCCCATTTATGCTCTTTTTTGATCTTTTGACTTCTGATATTTCTTTTTGTCTCATGTAATCAAGTACAATTTCCAATTCAGGTTTTTGAGAGAAAATCCCTTTCTTGTCTAAGATTTTCTGCCTTCTGCGTTAAGCTATTTATTTTCTTACCAATTTTTTTTCCTCAAGAGCATCTTATTTCATTTTTCTCCTCTTCCTTTTTTTTCTCTCAGTCACTATTAGAGTCTTTGTGGACATGTCATTCTTTCTCTGGACCACTGCTATACTTGTGGAGTTACTGGTTTAACCTTTTGAGTTTGTTAACCCATATTTCCTCCTTGTATATAGTACTTTGTTCTGGTTTTTTTTTTCATGTCCTGGCAGTTTCTGGACTAAGAGTTTGTGTTAGGTCTGAAGCTCTACCTCCTCTCATACTCTTTGATGGGTAGGTAGGACTTGTTTATTCCTATCTTCTTTATTTTCTAGATGCCACTGTCCCTGCAATTCTGAATAGGGTGGATGGGGCCAATGTTTTGCCTTCTGCCACAGTCCTAGCTTATGTCCCCTCTTCTTTTGGACTGGTGAGAATATTGGATTCAGCTCTTCTATATCCCCTTATTCTTACTTAATTCCCATCACTGAGTTGATTCTGTCTACTACAATGCCTCTGAAAGCCTCCAGTAGGATGTGGTGGATTATGCTGTTCTTGGGACTTATGGAAAATTCCCAGTCCTATGCTTTATATTTGGATTGGCCTTGTCTCTTACTATAGCTCCAAATGTTCTGAGGCATACACTGGCCTGTTCTGTCCCCTGCTCAGTGACCTATGGGGGCTGACTATGTCTTTCATTTCTATTCTGCCAGACCAAGACCAAGATACTGCTAGCTTTAGGCCCTGATTACTGGAGCTTTCATCAGTTTCTCATTCCTGTGGTGTATGCCTGTTGCAGCACCTTCATAATTTAAGCCCTGTGAGATTGGTGAAGAAGAAAAAAGAGTGACACTGACTACTCCATGTTGAATAAAGAGCTACATTAACAAACTGACTTTTAGCAACATTAGCTACAGAAATTATGAAGCACAATATATGGAAACTGCTCTTTTTCTCTGATATGACCACAAATGCACAGAATATTTTAGTTGTTGTTGTGGCTGCATGTTCTTATCCAAATGTTACAGGCATTTACTTGCTCTTAAGTAAATACCTCAGGCATGGCTGAAATCCCCAACTCATTTTCATCCGGATATGTCTGCTGATTGTGAGAGCGGCAAATTGTGCCCATGTCCAGATCTGACACAAGCCATTCTGTGTTACTGTAGATACTATATTTCATTACGCATCCGCAGTCATTCCGGGTGAATTTGCTGTGTTCGTCTTACTTTCATTGACCTTGAACTCTGTTTTCATTGAAAAAGGAGAATATATAGACATGTGAGTCCCACTTGTATTCAGTAACCTCAACACTGCCTCCACCGCCCAGGATGTACCCTAAAGCCTCACAGCTTGAGAAACTCTGCCCGGAAACCACTCTTCTTAAATTCCCATTTTTGTCAGTTATCCTAATTCTTTACATCCTCAGAATCATCCTTAGCTCTTCCCTCTTATCCCCTAAAGCTCAAAGCTTTTCAAATATACCTCCTCAACATATCTCACATCTGTCCCTTTCTTTAGCCTGTCTTTTTATAAGGCAGCAGATGATACAGTGGATGAAATGCCAGGATGACAGTCAGGAAGGCCAGAGTTCAAATCCACCCTCAAAAACTTACTAACTTCTGTGACACTGGGCAATTAACTTGGCCTCAGTTTTCCCATCTATAAAATGGAGATAATAACAGCACCAACCTCCAAGGTTATTGTGAAGACCAAATGACACAGTAGTTTTAACACACTTAGCATAGTGCCTGACACATAGTGAATACTATGTAAATGTTACTTATCTGTTTGTTATTCATTTATTATTTTTCCATTTACCATAATTTCTCTAGTCTAAACTTTTTTCCACCTCCTTCCTACCCTATTGCAGTAACATATTAATTGATTTTCCTGAATCCAATGTCTCGACTTTATAATCTATCTTTTATAAAAACCTGCTAAATCAAATCTGGTCATGTTATTTCTTTCCTCAAGAAGCTTCAATGGCTTCCCACTCACTTAGGACAAAATAGTCATTTTGATGTCATTTCATAGTCAGAATCCAGGTTTATGACATTACTGTCTCTCTTACATTCTATACTGAAGCCAGGTTGCCTTATTCTTAACATTATAATTAGTGCTTCCTTACCTTTGCACAGGCTGGTCCCCATGCTTAGAATTTTCTCTTTCTTCTTTGCCTCTTGGAACCTCCAGCTCTATTTATGGCTTTATTCAAACATTATATCTTTCTCCCTCGTTTAAGAGGTTTCTACTCTTCACTGTTTCGGGATCTATGCTACCACCATCATAGTAGAAGTAGGTGAGCACCACACTAGTTGGATAAGTCATTTTGCATTTTTTAACATTACATTCTGTAGGTTATGACCAAAGAATCAGAAGACCTTTTTAGATTACACTAGTTGTTGGTGCCCACATACTCTCCAAAAAAGCAAAACAACAACAAAAACCAAACCCAAAATCTATCTATCTATCTATCTATCTATCTATCTATCTATCTATCTATCTCTATACATTTATATTTGTCCTGTATTTGCTCATCTGTGAACATACTGTTTTCTCCTAAAAGAGTGTAAGATTCTTGAGGGCAGTGACTTTCTCGCTATTGTTTTTGTATCCTGAGTATACTAGTAGGTACCTAAGATTGACTTATTCATTAGCTCTCACTCTAAAAAAGTTTCTGACTACACCAAAAGGTGGATTAAATAATGACTCATATTAATAACCAGTAATTTAAGTTTCCTGTCGATATAATCTCTTTTCTTTTTTGTGTAATTGTATTCAGTGTTTTCCACGTCTAATGTCTCCTGGTTCTCCTCTGGAAGAAAACGTTCTTTATACACACACACACACACACACACACACACACACATCTGTAAGACTTCTGTGTAGTTTATAAGCTTTTGATCTTTTATTTCTTATTCCTGCTCCTTATTTTCTCACATTTTTACTGTCCTCTTTTGCATTAAAGCATAGAGCAGTAAAGTATATACCTGTTTAATTTGGAGGATTTTTATCAAGCTCTTTGTAGAATTCCTCTTTCATGTCATCCTTTTCAACTGATATTGGTGCACAAGTTGCAATTATCTTCTTAGCCATTGTGAGAACTGCAATATAAGATGATAAAGATGAGATGATGTTTCTTGTTGCCTTTGGATACACAATAAAACCTACTCCACTAACTTTTCTTTGCTTCTCCAAGGGGAATCAATGAAACATTTGTCAATTTAGTTATATTTTTGTTGTTGCTATTTTATTTTCTGCTTTCCTTTCAAGTAAGAATGTCATGATTCAGAGAATTCATTTCTTCAAACAGGAAGTCCACTTATTGGTGACTGGACAAAATAATTTTTCTGTTAATGCTTACAAATGGCCCCCAAACTAGGAAATTCTTAGTACTTTCTCAGTCTATATTTTACCTCTAACATGGTGGAAGTAGATGTTGGTTCCACTAGCAAGAAGGCCATTTTGTAATTTTTTCCATTATGTTTTGTGGGTCATCATGGTCAAAGTATCATCACTTAGTGGTCAGTCTATTAGTGAGTCTTTTTATACTTCATCTGAGCTTTGGAAAGGAGATATAATATGTTGGTTGATATATACTAAAAGACTTGCAAACATGGGTGAACCTACTGCAATGCATTGTATAACCTTGGAGAATCCTTCTGATGGTACGTCAGAGTAGATATATGTAGAAATGTTCTGTGTAAAATTAAAATGTTAGCTAGCATAATTCAGTTTTAAAATGAAAACATTTTCTTGCCCTCTGCTACACACACAGACACATAAACACACACACATGCACACACAAATCCATCAGTTTATCACATCCTGTGAAATCCAACCTACTGTAATTCTGACAAAATATAACCATGGACTTAAAAACAGTTATACTCTTTCTGTCTTTTTACACTCATGAGAACTTTGCTCATTATCTTCTCTCCCCATTCTGAAATCCTCCAAACTTCTGAACTTTCCTCTTCCTATTGAGGGCACCAACAGTGTCAGTGGGTATGAAAATGGGAGGAAGAATGAAAAAGGTATCAGGAATAAAAGAATAAAAAGAATTTAATGACATTGCACATAAAGACACGAGAGAGGTAAACAGAACCTCAAACTGCATACTTTTGCCAAGATTTATATTAAAATTTAAGAAAGTGTCAGTGAGGGGGCGTCTAGGTGGCACAGTGAGTAGAGCGTCAGCCCTGGAGTCAGAAGGACCTGAGTTCGGATCTGGCCTCAGACACTTAACGCACACACAAAAAAACAAAAACCTAGCCGTGTGACCTTGGGCAAGTTACTTAACCCCAATTGCCCTCCAAAAAGCAAAAAAAAAAAAAAGTGTCAGTGAAAGCAAGTAATAAAGATTATTTTCCGCTAAAAAGAGAATGAGGCACTCATTATTCTTGTTATATCTGAGAGCATGTATCATAATGGTTTCTTCTTAGCCTAAAAACAACAAAACAGTTATGCCACATATTCACTGTATGTGGGCTTCATGTTGGATCCTCTAATCCTGCTTTCACCTCCACTTTCTCTATGGTTCTATGGTTCTTCTCTATGTATTCCTTCCATTTCTTTCTCTTCCCTTCTCTTGCTTTGTCTTCTCTTGCTTTGCCTTTCCTTTCCTTCCTTTCCCTCTGGATCTCCCTATCTCCTTAGAAATTCAGCAACTTTTCATGGGCCCAGTCCATTATTGACTCAGAAGCTTTGACCTACTCTGTTTTCCAACCTGGGCTGGTTTGCCTCTTTTAGACAGTCAGATGACCCTTTATCCCATGGGGTGCTTACTAGGGTGAATACCCAATCAGCTTTAGCACTATTGCAACTCAGAACCCTTGAACTCAAGACATTCATCAGCCTCAGCCCTGCTAGCAGCTGGGATTGTAGATAGGTCTATGTCACCTGACTTTTAGGTTCTGTTATCTATAAAATAAAGGGGTGGAATTTTTTGATTTCTAATGTCTTTTCTAACTCTAACAGTCTCTAATTCTGTTTGACTGTATTGTCCTTTTGTTTTCATAAGCTGTCCACTTTCAACTGTGGGATCAGGGCAGAAATTCAACCAATAAATGTTAATAGATGGATAATAGCTTACCAATGTTGTATGATTATTTTTTAAAGGAAAATTGATGTATAATCACCCTCTCACCTTATTGTTTTTTAAGTTCCACAATAAAAATTCATCAGAACTTTTATTTTGAATTATCTCTCTAGCACTCTGAAACTTTGATGAGTTTTTGTTTTTTCTCAGTATTGAGCACCATTAATTGGCCTGGAGCTAAGAGCTATCAGAGTAACTTTGAGAATAATTTGTCTGTCAAAATAGGTTTTTCAGCTAACAAATTGTCCATTGAAGTGAAAACCCTACAAGCAAGCTATTCATGCTTTGGCACTTCATAATAGTGAAAAAAATTGCTGACTCATTTTTCTTCAATATTCATTTTGCATGTCTTTCTTTTAAACTCATTACTCTAGCAAATCAGCTTTGAAGATGTAAAGAGGGTGGGGGGGAATACTTGTATTTTTAATTTTAACACAATGTCAACTTTTTACTCACAAGGAAGCTAAGGCTCACTCTCTCACTTACTTAACTATATGTAAAGCCAAGCACGAGCAGCTTTCCAGAGGAATGCTTCTGTGAACAGCTTTCAAGATTCTAATTACATAGTATAGAGAACTCTCAATAACAAATCAGAGCAAAACATTTATAGAAAATCAAGGTACAGTATTCACAATGTTACAACTTATCACAGAAAATCAAAATACAGCATTTACCATGTCACAACTCAACAACTTATCACTAAATTGGCCAGATAGTTTTCACCAAAGTGGTCACATATTTTTGAATAAAGTACAATTATTTAGTAACTCAATCATTCAGTCATCCTTAAGGAAGACACAAAGTACAAAAGGTCAAAGTCCTCCAACCCACCACAGTAAGTTATCAGTCACTATTCAGTCATCAGTCACTATTCAATCATCAGTCACTACTGAGTCATCAGTCACTACTCAGTACCCTCTTAAGGGGTAGTGGAAAACTCACAGGCCATCCACCTCTCAGTCATAAGTAAGTTACAATTTAATCAGTCACTGCTTAGTATCCACGGAGAGGTCTTTTCATCTTGACTCAGGGCAGGCTTCCAGCTTCAATGGCTTCTCTTCCATGGTCCCAGCTCCCTCCTGAATCTAACCAACTGCCACCTGAATTCAAAGCCTAACAGCTCCCAGTTCCTTGTCCAGCTCTCCAATGCAGTTCCTGCTCCATACTGAAGCTCACAGTGTTTAGTGCACCTCAAATCTCTCATATCTCTCTTCAGTCTTCAGTCCAGCAGCTGCCCTGCTTCCATGATGCTTACCCCAGGAAATTCTAGCTGTCCAGCTTGTGCTCTTCCTTAAATACAACATGGGATCATACCTTCAGTTTCTTTAACAAAGGCTTAATTTGAAACTAGGTGCTAAGTACCTCTTAGTTTAGCAATACAAAAGGATCTTCAAATTTCATTACTATTACACTATACCAATTAAATAGATGGAAATTGATGGGAAATGGATGTGCCTTACCTTTCTTTGCAATATATTATGTGCAGCCAGAAGCAGCTAGGTAATATAGTAGATAGAGTACTAGACTTGGAGTCAGGAAGATCTGAATTAAAATTTAGCTTCAGACACTTACTAGCTATGTGACCCTGGGTAAGTCACTTAACTCTCTCTGTGCCTCAGTTTCTTCATCTGTAAAATAGAGATAATAATAGCACCTACTTCCCAGGGTTGTTGTGAGGATCAAATGAGATAACATTTACATAGCACTTTGCAGACCACAAAACATTATATAAATGTTAGCTATTTATTATCCTAGGCAATTTAACTACTTAAGTGGAATTTTTAAAAATATAAGACAGAGGTTTCTAGAAGGTGTCCTGGATTATCATTCACATTAGTCTCTCTGGGCAGCTTCCTTGTTTCCTTCAACTCATAGACTGTTGTCCCATCTATAGTAGAAAAACTGTGGTACTGTGAGCCAACTTGTTTGCTGCTAGAGATGAGAGACAGGCTCTCAGAGAGGATGACGAGGAGTCTCCGAGTGGACGTAGCACAGACTAACTCTTTTTTAGTTTCCTGCCATCCATCAAATAGGAAGCCTAAAATATTTTGTTCTTTGATTCTGACCTTTAACTCAGGTCTCATCAGAGACTTGAAGTCTGGACTCCATCTTTTTTTCCTGTTTTGACATCCTTGGAATTCAAAGGAAGAGATAACTTTAAAAAAACAAAACAACTGCGGCATGATAGTGCTTATTTTATTCATTTCTTCAGTTCTTCTCTTCCTGGTGTTCTCTTGCTATCCGTTGTTCCAGAGCAAAAAAAAAAAAAGGTAGCAGGGGCTATATTGAGTAACAAATGATAATGCTATGACAATGGTGATGATAGCACCTACTATGCACTGGGTGCTGTGCCAAGCACTTCATTAATATTATCTCATTTGATCCCCACATCAACCTTTGCTACTGTTATCCGCATTTTACAGATAAGGGAACTGAGGCAAATCCAGGTTAAATAACTTATCCAAGGTCTCATGGTGAGGAAATGTCTGAGACTTGCTTTGACTTCAAGTATTCCTGACATTAAGCTCAGTGCCATCGTAGGCAGCACATTCCCTTAGGCCCTGCATTCAACTTCAGGACAAATCCTGAAATTCCCATGATTTCCTTCCCTACAATTTAAAAGAATAGTGCATTTAAAATTTGGGATTTGTCCTAGAATCCTACAAATACTGTATTATTCAATCAATCAGTCATTCATTCAAAATGTGTTTGTTATGTACCAGGCACTATGCTAAAAAACTAAAAAACACACAGGGAAGAAGAAAAGCAAAGAACAAGAAATATAAAGAAAAACAAAACCAGTGACAGGTCGAAGCACTGCTGTCCAGGCCGTTTACCGATGTCAAGGTCGATAACATCCGACCCAAAGAAACTAGACTCAGCGGAGGTTTATTCAGTGCATTCTGACGGAATGGCATCATTTTTCTTCCTTGACACATGTTCCAATGACTATGGTTCATCATTTTGATCATCTCAAAGCACGTCCTGGGAACAGGGAGGAGGAAGCAGACAGTAGAGAGAGAGCTCTGGAGTTGAGGGACTTAAGTTAGATTTCATCCCTGAGGCTTTCTACCCGTGTGTCCTTGGGCAAGTCACTTGACTCCCTGAGGCTCAGTAGTAGTCTCTAAAGCCACTTTCTGCTCTAGGCCTGTGTTTTTATTCCCTGATCATAGAGCTGAGGAGAGTTCTCAGAATCTTTGCAGCCAGAAGGTCCCTTAGGTGCCATCTAGTCAAACATGTCACTTGACCAAGAGGCCCCTTAATGATATTGCTCCCAACAAGCAGGCCTCCCTCCTCCTTTTGAAGACTGCCATTTCTGTACTTTAAGCCATTAGTTCCTGAAGCCACTGATTTCACTTTCCCATAGCTCTGATTGTTAGGATTTTTCACTTGTGCCTATTCCAAATCTACATCTCCTCGATTTTCCTCATTGATGCCCTCTGGGCCCAAGCAAAACAATTCTTATCTCCCTTCCCCACAGTGACCCTGGAAATACTTGCAGATGGCTGTCATCCCCCTTCACCTCTCTTTTGTTTCTTATCCTCAGTCCTTCAGTTCATTCTCATTTAGCACATTGCCTTATCTTCTCACCATCCTGATCAAACTCTTCTGGACTTGTTCCACTTTATCTAGGACTTTCCTGATATCTGCTGCCCAGGAGGGAACATGCTATTTCAGATGTAGATTGATCAGGGCAGAGTATCGCAGAGCTGTTCCCAATCTTTTCCTATGCACTGTTCAATAAATGCAGTAGAGCAGAGAAGGAGCTTTTTGGCTGCTGGTGCACACTGTTGACTCATACTGAATTTGCACATCATTTTTACAGGAACTGCTGTCTAGCCAGACCTCTCCCATCTTGTATTTATAAGATGATTTTAAAACCCAAATGTAGAACTTTACACTCATTCTTATTAAATGTCAACTTGCTCAATTTGGCCCACCATTTTGACCTGTCAGCATCTTTCTTTTTCTTTTTCTTTCTTTGATCCAGACTCATCCAATATGTTTAGTTATCCTTCCAGGCTTTATATCGTCTGGAGATTTGATAAACTTGCTATCATCTATTACTCCATCCAAGTCACCAATGAAAACACTGAACAGCATAGAGCAGTGGAGTACAGATCCCTTGTGTGGCCTACAATTAGCTCTTATCCCCAAGCATAAAATGAGAGACTTTGTGAGATGCTTTCACTGAAAGCTTAAGTCCACTGTGACTGTAGTCCTCCCCTGGTTTAATAGTCTGGTTATACTGTCAAAGAAGGAAATGAGGTTAGTGAAACATGATCTGTTCATAATGAAGTTATGCAAAATTTTAGTGATTCTTGCTGCATTTTCTGAGCATGCAAAATACACTTACTAATATATTTTCAGAATTTTCCACCAATAGAATTCAATATCACTGGCTTATAGTTTGCAAACTTTTTCCTCTTCCCCTTTTATGATAAGTGGTATATTTGCCCTTCTCTTGTCCTGTAACCCTTTCTCCAAGATCTTTTCAAGATCACAATAACATTAAAAATAATGGCTTCTTAAACATTTTCACTCCTTTAGCACTTCTTAAATTGTGCATCGCATTGCTAAATGCTACCTGCTTGTCTTCTGACTTATCGAGGTTTCCCACTCCATAATAACCATATTGAGGATGAACTTAAGAGTTCAAAGATAATAATCCTTGGAAGCAAAACAAGAGTTGTGTAGTTCAGCTTTCTCACTGTGAGAACCTTGGATTTAAGACAGTCTCATCTGTTCTAGCCTTCTCATTCAATACCAGAAGTGGCCCTGACTCTTGGCTTTAATTTTCTTGTTGTCCCCATCATAGCTTAAAGAAACAATAACAGTTCTTTCAAAATTTTTTTTCTTTTCTTTTGTTTGCATAGCACCAAAATTTCATCCATTGTTACCCTCCCAGAGAGTCCCATGTAACAATATTTCTAAAGAAAAAGAAAGAGAAAATAAGCAAAACTGGTTGATAACAGTTTGAATTTGAGTTTGACATGTTTGAAATTGAATTTTAAATTGAAATTTTAAAATGCCGGTTTGAAAACGTTTGACAATATATGCAACATTGCATGCCTGTGATCCTCCCATCTCTGTCACGGAGAGGTGTGTGTGTGTGTGTGTGTGTGTGTGTGTGTGTGTGTGTGTGTACAGAGCTAGTATCTTCTCATATTTCTTCTTTAGATCTATGCTTATTATTTATACTTTTACAATATTCACTTTTGATTGCTTTATGGTGAATATTCTTTCCGTCTATACTTTTGGAGTCTTTGTGGATATTGTATTCTTGACTTTAGCTACTTTACTCTTCTTTAGATCATGTAAATATTTCCTTGCTCTGCTGCATTCATCATATTTGTCATTTCTTATTACACAGTAATGTTTCCTAATATTTATGTACCACAACTTACAATAATTCCTCATTTAATCAGCATCTACTTTTAATTCAGTTCTTTGTAATGACAAAAAAAGTCCTCAAACTGTGCAACTCTTTAAAAATTTTTTTCTTGCCTCAACTTTAATAGTACCCTACTGTTCTTTTGTATCTATCCTTAGGTGCTGATTTTTGCTTCCAGCTTCTATGCTTCCAACTCTCTCTCTCTCTCTCTCTCTCTCTCTCTCTCTCTCTCTCTCTCTCTCATATGCAAACACATATTTTTCCAAGTGACTTTTGTAATTATTTTGCCTAGCTTTGTAAAATAACCCTTTAGTTGCTTGATTGGCATATACTTAAAGCTATAACTTTTATTGTTTAAAGTTTTATCATATTGGCTTTATTACATAAGATATGAACTCCTCCAGCTATTTAAGTTTTTTCTTCTGTTTTTGAGTCTATCTAACTTTTGGTCTCATTGACGTTTTGCTTTTCAGTCTTTTTCTTGTATTGCTTATAACTTCTCTATCTTTCTCATGCTTGGGTCTTTGCTTTCCACTGCCACACAGACCCCTGAAGCTGGGTGTATTCAACCTCCTCTGTGTTGGGGGGGGGTGGTATTGGGATTTAGTTGACTCCCTGCCCAGAATAAAATTAGTGAGGAGAGGACTGAGCACGGCTGGGTTTCTAGTCCTCTTGCCTTAGGTACAGAAGCCTCTAGGGCTTCCTTCCCCTCTATTCAGTTCTGTGTTGTGATCTTTTCCCCATCCTTCTCCAGGTTCACTTCCTTTTCTTCTGCATATAACTGTGCAGAATCACTGTCTTCCAATCCTTGTGGCATATGGTAGGGTTAATACCGAGTCACTGATATGGGGCACTTGGCAGGGATCTTTTAAAGCAGCACCTGAAACACAAGTGTGTGGAATGCTGGTTATGCCCAGCATGTGGCATGGGGAGGGGGGGCAGAAGTAGTGAAAAGTGGGGGCTCTAAGCATTTTGGTTACCTGGTGTTATTTTATGTCTTTTGTTTATTTGTTTTGTTTTGTTTTGTTTTTACTATATGTGGTGATTATCTTTTTTCTTGATCTTTCAAATTTAATTACTCTAGATTGCATATATATTCCTTCTTATAAGTTAGCAATGTGTAGGAAACAAATGCTCTGCCATTCTCCCAATAACATCTGTATCTTCTTTTAGTTAAATTAATTAAAACATTCTTTCATTGGCCATGTCCACAAAAAAAGTCTCAATCCTTACACTAAGTCTAACATCTCTCTATCAGGATGTGGGTAGCATTTCATCTTGAGTCCTCTGGAATTGTGGTTGGTCATTGCTCTGATCAGAATTCCTAGTCTTTCAAAGTTTTGTTTTTAAATATCACCATTCTTTTAAAAATTGTTCTCCTGATCTTTCTCATTTCACTCTGCATCAGTTCATATAGGCTCCCCAGGTTTCTCTGAAACCATCCCATTCATCATTTCTTACAGCACAATAGTATTCCATCACATTTATATACTATAATTTGTCCCACCATTCCCCATTTGATGGGTACTCTCTCAGTTTCCAAATTCTTTGCTACCTCAAAACATTTTATAAATATTTTTGTACATATGGATCCTTTTCCTTTTTCTTGGATCTCGTTAGGGGTAGATAGACTTATATACCGGAGAATAAGCGGAATTGAGACCTTGTTCAACTGGCAGTTGTGGCAATTGGTAAGAGTAGAAGTACCGTTGTTTTCTCTTTTCATTACTTTTTCTAGAGCACAATGCTGGGAAACCTCCCTTTTCTTTAGTAAGGGGCTCCCCACCTCCACAAGCTGAGCGCAGAGTAGGGAAGGAGAAAAAGAGGGGGCCTTAGTCATGAGCCTCATCACAAACTTCTTCTGAATGTTTATCTACATGAAACACATTGTTACAATAATTAGCCCGGCTTTGGGGAGCTTACTTTAGATGGGAAGTTCTTAGTTCAGTCATAATCATTCTGAGGCCTCAGAAAAAAAATGACCTACACAGGCAGAGAAGCTTAAAATCCTTAGAAATCTTACTTTTAAATCTATCCCTAGTTAACCACTGACATTTTTTGTGATTGAACAAAATTCCATTTACCTGAAATAGTTGAGTAATAAAGCAGGAGATTATTTATTATCTGTGGATAAATAGGATTTGGAAAGGGAATCTGGGGAAAGAGCTGATCTTTTTTGAATCTTCTTGTAGCCTGGATCCTTCTGTTTGTCATGCCTGGAGAGCCCAGGGATGCTTTTCAACATCTCCCTCTCTGCCCCAGCTCAGTCTTTGCTTTTCTCCATACTTGATTTAGCCTCTTGAATCCAGGCAGAACATTTTCTTCCCCAGTGCTGAGAGAGTGTCTCATGCTCCCACAATAGCTTTGATTGATTCAGGGTGTACAGGTCTTATTCACATAGTTCTGATTGATTTGGTCCAAAAAATATGAAACTACTGAGGACACCAGAATCAACAGATAATGCATTTATTCTTCCATCTCCACTTACTATCATTTTCTATCTCTTTTGCCCTTTTGTAGCCAAACGCTTCCGAAAGGCCATCTTTAATAGGCTCCTGTAGTTTCTCTCCTTTCACTCTCTCCTTACTACCTGGCTTCTCACCTCATCATTCCTAGGAAGCTGATTTCTCCAGAGTTACTAACAATCTATTGGTTGGCAAATCTAATGAGGTTTTCTCAATTTTATTCTCTGCGACCTCTCTGCAGCCTTTGGCACTGTTGCTCACTCTTTCTTCCTTGACATTCTCTTCTCTGTAGGTTTTCAGGATACCACTGTCTCTTGGTTTTCCTTCTACCTATCTGGCTTTTCCTCTTTGTGCTAGATCCTTTTCTAGATCTCTAGTCCTCTAACCAAAGGTGTTCCTCAGGGTGCTGACCCGGACCCTCTTTTCTTCTCCCCCTATACCACTTCACTTGGTGAACTCAACACGATCATTTCTATGCTAATGATTCTTAAATTTACTTATCCAGCTCCCTGATTCTCTACTGACTTCCAAACTTGCATCTCCACGTGCCTTTCAGACAGCAGAAACTGGATGTCTGGTAGCCATCTTAAATTCAGCATGTTCAAAACTGAACTCATTATCTTTCTCTCTAAATCACCCCCCACACCACACACATTTCCTTTTACTGTAGAGGAAAATTCCTTTCTACCAGTCTCTCAGGCTCACAACCTAGAAGCCATCTTGGGTTCCTCAATATCTTTCACCATCCATATCCAATATCTTGCCAAGGCCTGTCAAGTTCACCCCCTTCTCTCCTCTGATACTGCCACCATTCTAGTGGAGGTCCTCATCACTTCACACTTGTGAAGTTGTAATGGCCTGCTGGAGAGTCTGCCAACCTGAACTCTCTCCCACCTCTAATCTATCCTTTATTCAGCCACTACAGTAATTTTCCTAAAGATCAGGATATACCCCCTCAATAAACTCCAATGACTCCCTATTGCCTCAATGATCAAATACAAAATGCCATTCAAGCCCTTCCTAACCTAGCCCCCTCTCTTACCTTTTCAGTTGTAGTGTGCCTTACTCTCTGTTATGTATTCTTCTATCCAACTACATTGGCCTCCTGGTTGTTTTGTCAACAAGACTCTCCATCTCTCAGCTCTGGGCATTTTTTTCCTCTAGCTGTTCTCCATGCCCAGAATGCTCTTCCTTCTGAGCTCTGCTTATTGACTTCCCTAGCTTCTTTTGCTGGAAGACTTCCTCAACCCCTCTTAGTTCTAGTGTCTCTCTCCCCTCTGTTATTCTAGTGTCTCTCTCCCCTCTGTTATTGTTTCCCATTTACCCTGTGTGCATTTCATTTTGTATGTGTTTGTTTGTACGTCGTCTTCTTCAGTAGATTGTGAGCTTCTTGAGGGCAGGAACTGTGTCTTTTTGTTTCCATAGCACTTAGTGCAGTGCCTGGCACACTGATTAATGTTTATTGATGGATAGGAGACAGCTGGGTCAAAGTGTATACACAGTTTAATATCTTTTTTGGCATAGTCCCAAATCGCTCTCTAGAATGGCTGGACAAGTTCATAATTCCCTATATCTTCTTGGTATGCAGTGCAACTCAATCTATTTCCATACTTTTTTGGATTCCTTTTGAGTGATGTATAATGTTACAGAACCAAATTCCAATCATGAAGCCCATTTCAACAGTTTAAAAGTCATAGCCACAAGTACTCAGGGAGATTGTTGGGTAATGAATGTCTGGACTGATACCTTCTGATGCCCTACAATTCCCAGAGTTATATTGATATTGATTTTATTCCTTTCCTTGCATAACTTTGCTTGGGTTATTTCTAACCCCTTCCTAATGCCAAGCACAAGATACTAGTTCTCCAGAAAGTTATCTGAAAGTTGGGGATTTGTTCATATCATTCATACACATGATGGTGTCCCCTATTCCATTAGAAGGGTGGAAGTTTATCTGTTGCTTGGGAAGAAATGTTTTCAGAAAGGCAGTTATCTTTGGTGATACAACTTTTGTATTATAATAATCTGAAGCAGAATTTTGGGACATTTTAGATTAATAGGAGTTGAGGAAGGATCAAATACATCACAGGCTTCACTAGTGCCAACAGAAAGCAAGCAAAGCCTCATTCAGGAAGGTATAGAGCCAGTTGTGCTGAGTAGTAGATGGAACAGTACAAAGGCTAATTCCAGGAGAATACAGCCAAAGTAGGTAATGAATTGTCCCCTATCTTAAGGTCTCAAGTGAATATCAAATAAGATATTAATTTTAAAGAGCCTATATATAATAAGCAATGTATAAATGATAGTTATTATTGTTATTATTATTATTATTATGGCAAAGTAACTGATTATTGAAGCTTGTATAAAGGGGATTGTTAGTAAAGTATCAGTCGAATTTTGGCTGCTGAAACTCCTTCCAGCTTTTGAGTTTCTCTCTTTTTGTGCCAGATGATACAAATGTGAACAATAGATGTGGAGCAAGGCACTCAGCCTTTTCAATTTCTTCTTCCTTTAGAAATTTGGGAGAGGAGCTGGTTCCTTTGAGATCGCTTCTTTCTTCTCCCACTACATGGCACAGGGATATGACCTTTCCTTAGGTCTCTACATCTAACCTGCCCCTCACTCAGAGAGGAGTCTCAAATTCATTAGATAAACAGAGCTTTGCATAACACTGACTATGACTTAGTCATGCTATGAGTTAGAAACGAAATCCCTGTGTGCCTCTGTTCCAGTCAATTCAATTTAATTCAAATCAACAAAATTTTAAATCTTTCCTATAATCAGAACATTTGTCATATTCTTTGCAGAAATGAGCAAAACCACAAATAACTTAATGTCTGGAACAATTTTTGAGATTCCCCAGAAGACTATCCATGTCATTAAAGAAACATTGCTATTCCTAGCACACCAAGAAACAAAAATCAATTAATATATTTGCTCAGCTATTGTTAACTGCTTTTGTTTTGATTTGTAGGTGTTGCAGATGACCCTTATGCTAGAGATTATACTTCTCCAGCAGCAGCAAAAGATGAAGGAGCTTTTTACACATCTTTGATTTCTGACGTCCATTGTTCATCCCAGCAGGATTCTATGTATTTCACTGGAATCCTTCAGAAGGAAGACAATCATACTACCAGTTCAGAGAGCACTGGGGAGCTGAATGCACGTGGCCCTTCCTTGCAAGATTCATCTGGCTTGGAGTCTCATGGTTTATTTAGTTCTGATTCTGGAATAGAGATGACTCCTGCAGAATGTACAGATGTGAATAAGACCTTAGCAGATCCCCTAGACCAGATGAAAGCAGAAGCTTATAAATACATTGACATAAGTAGGCCAGAGGAAACAAAATACCAGGAACAATGGGCATTGGACCAGGAAAGCAAGGACTCAGATTTTAAGAATGAATGTGCTGAAACATCAGTAAAGTCAGAATGTACCTCTGAGCCTGAGACACGGGCTCCTATAGAGGTAAAGGGAGCCAAAGAACATTTATTGGAAGAGTCAACATTTGCACCATATATAAATGATTTGTCTGAGGATCAGCACTGTGTCCCCCTGGTTACAGCACCAGTCAAAATCACACTGACTCAGATCGAACCAGTTGCTGAGACTTCTGCCCAAGAGAAGACCCCAGAGAAGCAGGATACCTGTCTGAAATCAAGTCATGAAACAGTGCCAACAGTCACTGTCTCAGAACCAGAAGATGACAGCCCAGGATCAATGACTCCACCATCTTCTGCAACAGGTAAAAAAGTACAGGTGTTCCTACTTTTAAAACAAAACAAACAAACAAACAAAAAAACCACATGGATGGAATTTACATAATAAATAAATTACAAGTAAGTTCATTTGTAATATTCCTTTGAATCAAGAATTCTTAACCTTTTATTGTCTTATGGACAGCTTAGGCAGTCTGGTAAACCTATGGGCTTCTCAGAATTATATTTATTAATGTATAAAATAAAATATATAGCACTAATAAGGAAACCAATTGTAGTTGGTATATATATGTATATGTGTGTATATATGTATATATGTACATATATACACACACACATACATATACAGAAAATTCACAAATCCTCTGAAATCTTTGCAAAGATGAGAAGTCTGGAGATGCCATGTTAAGAACGCTTGTTTTAGATAATATTTAATGTGCCAGATTTTATTAATACAACTATTAAGGAGTAGGAAACACATCTGCTGCACCAAAGTAGGAGATCTGGAATTTACTTCTTCCCTGTGTTGGTTTATAAAAAGCTTTGATTTTCATTTGAGGGGAGGATCAGAGAATGGACAGTCAAAAGAAAAACTTCAAATGTATATGTACTGTTCAGGGTAGGAATAGCTGCCATGTATATTTCTAGTTCAGGAGTTCTTAACATTTTTGTATGTCATGAACCCCTTTGGCAGGCTGATAAAGTGTATAGATCTTTTCTCAGAATTACGTATTTAAATGCACAAAATAAAATCCATAGAATTACAAAGGAAACCATTATATAGATGTAGTTATAATTTTTTTTTAATTTACAGACTCCATATTAAGAACCTTTCATCTAGGTTGCTTTGCTGAACCCAGCAATTTCAGTGAAACAATAGCAAAAGCTGGCATGAGCAGCTACTCTGAACTGAGGATCAGGGGAGCTAAATTCTATTCTAGATTTTGCCACTAACCAGCTGCAATACCTTTGGAATTTTGCCCTCTTAGTATTGAAAATCAGTTCCTTTATCTCAGGTATTTGTCAAGAGGAACTAAAATAAGACATCATCTTCTCTTGTCAGTGACTCCTTTCCCTTTCATTTTGGGAAAGCGTAGATGGTCATCAGTGGCCATAGCAAATGGCAGTGGGGCATCCTTGGAGGGAAAGATCAAAGTCAAATTTCTCATGCAACTCTTGGGGCAATTTGGTGTCTTAGTGGATATGGTGCTAGACTTAGAGTTAAGATAGACCTAAGGTAGAATCCAGCCTCAAACACTTACTGAGCACACAGTTTCAAATGAAATACTTGTTAAGCATTTTACATGTTATAGTGCTAATGCAATATTCACACCAATGGTGACTATGAATATGCTGGCATAATTCTGAATTGCAAAATATAACAAACTCTCTCTATAGAAGACAGAAATAAAACAATTATTTAGACACCAGAAAGCCAAATCCCAACACCAGAAAACCGAATTCATCATAGCAACAATGAAATCTTTATATAGTAACACTGAAGAGAGCAACACCATCCTAAAGCCTTCCCACAAGCTCTCACAAGCCTAGATATCTCCTTGCCTGCATCCTCTCTCTCCCACCATACTAAGTGCTCTGACTCCCAGCTTCCTCTCAGCTCTGTTCCACCCCTTTATTGCTCCACCCTTTCAACAAACTCTTCCCACCACAGTGATTACATTCGACCTATTAAGGGGCAGGGAAGATCTTCAAATTCCCATTTCCATTGCACACAAAGTACATGTTTTATAAATGCTTTTTTTCCCTCCTTCCCCTCCTTCAAATAGCAGTTGGTATTTTTCATGGATCATATTCTGGCCACCCCAGAACTTAAGATCAAAGACATAGTGTCACAGAATCATAGCTGTCTTCAGAGTTGTCCATGAAAGAGGGATTAAACTCATTCCTCTCAATAAAAAAGAACTGGCAGCAATGGTTAGAAGATATAAAGAAGCAAATTTAGGCATGACCTAGAGAAAATTTTTCTTTCTTTCATCAGTACTATTCAAAAGTATAATGGGCTGCCTTAAGGGGTGGTAGGTTCTCCATTCACAGGAGATCATCAAGTGAAGACTAGATGACCACTTAAAGGGTAAACTATAGAGGGAATTATGAGCTGCCAGGTGGCACAGTGGATAGAGTGCTGGGCCTGGAGTCAGGAAGACTCATCTTCCTGAGTTCAAATCTAGCCTCAGACACTTCCTAGCTATGTAACCCTGGGGAAGTCACTTAACCTTCTTTGCCTCAGCTTCCTCACCTGTAAAATGAGCTGGGGGAGGAAATAGCAAAACACTGCAGTATCTCTGCCAAGAAAACCCCAAATGATTTAATGAAAAGTTGGATGACTGAACAACAACAAAAGTTGAGGGAATTCTAGTTCAGGATTGGGTTGGACTGGATTTCCTTAGAGATTCCAACTCTGAAATTCTGGTAACATATTCTTCTGCTCAAAAATCTTCAATGACTCTTTGTTGTTGTTGTTGTTTTTTAATTGAATAAAGTCCATTCTTCTTACCCTGGCATTTTCAATTAATTTCAGACTTTCTCCTCTTAGTTATAGTGCAGTGCATAGAGTGATGGAGCTGGAGTCAGAAAAGCCTGAGTCCAAATCTAGTCTCAGATAATTACTATGTATGTGACCCTGGGCAAGTCACTTAACCTTTTTCAGCCTTGATTTCCTCATATGTGAAATGGAAGTAATAGTAGCACACATCTCCCAAGGTTGTAGTGAGGATCAAATGAGATTTTGTGAGGTGTTTAACACAATATCTGGTACATGGTAGGTACTTAATAGATACTCGCTTCATTCCTTCCTTCCTCAAGAAACTTTTCTCAATATTTTCAAAAAATATTCTCTCCTCTTAAGTGAATGTAAATTAATTGTTTCTGTTTTGGTCAGAAACCCTGAAGGTCTTCCACTCCCAGACTGATTTTGTTTTGATTAGGTAAAAATTCCTTGACTAATTTCTTACCTAACCTTAATCACTGAATTGGCTTTACCTCAGTTGAAATGAGAACTTGGGAAGAATTTAGGTTTTCCGTTGCATCCAAGGGCTTCTCTAGCCATACTGATTTATATCTGGCCACTGGATGCAGATGGCTCTAGAGGAGAGAGGCTGGTGATTTTGCATAGGCTTGCCTCACTTAAATCTGGTTCACTTGCAAGTCATGGCATCACCTTCCCAATGTCATGGTCCTCTTTGAGAACAAAGGACAAACAACCACTTCAAACACTGATGCAGCATTTATAGTAGTTTATATTTGGTTATTGTGTACTTCTCTTGTCTCCTCTATGAGACTGCAAACTACTTGAGAACAAGAATTGTGCCTTGTACTTCTGGGCAGCCTGCCCTCCTCCCCCACAACCAGCACAGTACTGTGCACAGTATGGTGTTGTTTTCTTAAAATGTGGCATAATTTGGGAAGCAGTGGTACCTCTACTGCTTGTCTCCCTTGCTGATTAGTTCCTGTATACTATGTCAGAGCATTCTATAGATAGGGCTTAATTGGGAAGGATCTCACAGGATCTGATTCTGTTTTTAGAGCAAGAACTAGGAATGCTAGGTCAGCATGAGAAAGACATAGAGAGGCAGAGAGACAGAAAGAGACAGAGAAAGAAAGACTGACAGACTACTTCAAAGAGCAACTTAGTGAACCTATAGGGTAATACACACTTTTTTTTCATTTCACCAAGGGAGAATTAGTGGCCTCTCATTTGTGGAAACCCTGCCTGAGACATTGGAATTGTGGAAATTGACTCAGCCTGTTTTGTAAAGGTGACTAGACTCCGAAACAAAACCCAGTAGATATAGTCTCATGCTCTTTCAGTTGCTTTTGGGGGAAAATGGGAGGAATGTAGTTTCCAATATCTGTGTTTGTTTATTTTTGTTCTCTTAATTCTGATCAGACAAGAAGTGTTTGGAAAAAAAAGAAAACACCCACAAACATATTTTTATTTATAATTTTAAAATTGAATTGATTGAATTAAAAACAAACAAAAAAAAAAGATTGAGGATCATTGTTAGCTGTCCCATCTGGGCCATTTGAGATTTTCACTAATCTATTTTCTGAATAGAAAATATATTTGTACCAACTGATTCATTACAACAAAACATTTATGGATCCAGTCAGATGGTTCACTCTTGTAGAAATGATGTCCCCTAAATTATATTTTCTTCTCCCTTTAATCTTCATTAAACTATATTTATTTGCCTCTATGTCCTCTACTCAAATGTTTTCTTATTCAAGTTTTCATGTGTTAGAATCATAGGGTTCCAGAGGCAATCTCTTGTAAAGTCATACTTCTCTTGTAATTTTCTTGCTAATAGTTCATTATTAAGCATTAGATTATTTGTTAAAGATTTATTAAGTGTGTAGAGCACTGTGCTGTGAAGGCATGCTGACCTTCCAGAACTTAACAATCAATCTAGCAGAGAAATAAAATTCTGCAGTGTGCTGATCAATGTTTAATAACCAGTCTCCAAAAAAATTTATTCACCCCACACTTTTAAGCTTAATCTGTATTATTAATATTTTGTCTATTCTAAGCCTAAACAATCAACAAAACAATAAAGCAACCCCCGATTTATACTGATTTCTGTGGTATTAAAGTTTTAACAATTGACTGTCACTTATTGGAGCTGATTCCAGCATACCACCCCTAGAGGACACAAACCTAGATAATTATACTCCATAATATTACACAGTTAATAAAGAAATATTTAAAAACACATCCTGTGTGCCAGGTATCGTTTTAGGTCCTGGTGATGCAAAGACAAATATGAAATAGTCCCAAGATACAGACAAAATGATACGTGAGATATAAAGAGTAGGTCATGGCAGACAGCAGAGAGCTATCATGTGGGTTTTCTCCAAAAGTGAATGAAGTATCTATCACAAAAGGCTAGATCCAATATAAATAAGATTCTAGTTGTGATTAATTATGTGTTCCTGCTTCTTAACAAAACTTTATTTTTTGGAGGCGGGAAGGTAGAGCAATTGGAGTTAAGTGACTTGCCCGAGGTCACACAGCTAGTAAGTGTTAAATGTCTGAGGCTGGATTTGAACTTAGATCCTCCTGACTCCAAGGGCCTGTGCTCTATTCACTGCACCACCTAGCTTCCCCAACAAAACTAGTTAAGAGCATCTCAAGGAAAGAGGAGGAATTTTCTTTAAGCGCCCTTCCATGCAGTCTCTAATGAAATGCTAAAATCTATGCATTGTGTTAAATTCAGTGAGGGAGGAGATTAAAAAAAAAATCGAAAGGCATACCCTTTTTCCTCAAGGGGCTGACAATATAGTTGGAGAAATGAAATGAACACATATAAAGCAGCACTATTATATAAGAGCTAAATTGTGTGGTATGGATCATAAGAATTATAGGAGTACAGAGAAAGTGGAGATAATAATAGCTCACATTTATGTAGAGCTTTGAGGTTTGCAAAGTGCTTTGCAAAGACCATCTAGTTTGAATCTCACAGTAGTCCTGTGAGGTAGGTATGATTAATATACCTGTTTTACATATAAGTATTCACTATAGTTATCAGAGAAGGCTTTATGGTGGAAGTGGCAAGGTCTTGAAGGATTGCTCCAATCTGGCAGCATGCCTTTTCATGGTGCAACTGTCAAAGGAAGTTGATCAGACAATCAATCAATAAATATCTACTATGTGCCAGGCACTGTGCTATATGCTGGAAATCTTAAAGAAAGGAGGTCCAGCAATAATCAATATTAATTAATTAATTAAAATTAATTAAATTTAAATTAAATAAATTGAATTAAATAAAATTAATTTGAATTAATTGAATTTAAATTAGTTAAAATTAAAAACTGCCCTATACAAGGTTTCCATTCCATTCTGCAACCCACACTTTGACCTAGCACATCTCAATAGCCATGTTATCATTCCCATTGACCATCCTGGGAACCAGTGAACTTTCTACACAAGACTTACTTTGGAGCTGGGACACTGATGGGTGGAGGTGATGATAAACATACATACTGCTTTTTATATTACTTCAGTGGTCCAGATCCTTTTATACACAGGATAGCAAAAAGCAAACCGGAAATCATTGGAAAATCACATGCTAAAACTCTTACACTTAGCAGGGTAGCATTTCTCATAGGCTCTTGAAGTTGGAAGGGACCTCAGCAATTACCCACTACAATTGATGCCTGAGTAGAAATCCTCACTAAGACTCTTTTTCTAATTTCCATGTCATCATACACTAATTATATCTCTAATAGTGCTGAGACATAGGAAGAAACATTAGGTTTATCAGATGAAGACTCTTAAAGTTTTTTTTAAAAGAAAATTCAGTCTTTGTATTGAGAAATTAATAGTTTCTTAATTTGTGTGGTCCCCTACTCTTGTCCCGTTCATCCCTCTTTAAATCTAATAATTTGTATTATTATTATTTTTATTACTGCCATAGTGTTTGAAGTCACATAGGAAAAGTAGGTATACTCAATCTAACCTAACAAGAGTGTCATCTTCATGTGTGAATTAGGCTATTTTGGCAAAGAAACATTCCAGTTATTGAATGGGATGCATGAGGAAACTGAGGTCTAGAGATAAGAAATGACTTAGCTAAGACCACATGGGTAGTAAGTAGTGGAGCTGAAACTAAATGTAGGTGTTGCAAATCCAAATAAGATGTGAATGTTTTTTTTCTACTAGACAACATTTGCCAAACATTTTCATTTCAGAAACTCTTCACTCTTAAAAATTATTGGGGACCCCAAAGAGTTTTTGCTTATATAAATATTATATTTACCACGTTGTAAATTAAAACATAAATTTTAAACATATGAATGTTTTAATTAATTAAAAATAACAATAACAAATCCATTATTTGTTAACATAGACAATATATTTGTATGAAAAAAATACATTTTACAAATGGGCAACTAGTTGGCACAGTGGATAGAGTACTGTACCTGGAGTCAGAACCAGTTCAAATCTAGCCTCAGACACTTACTAGCTCTGTGACACTGGGCAAGTCATTTAACTCTATTTGCCTTAGTTCATCTGTCAAATTAACTGGAGAAGGAAATGGCAAACCATTCCAGTGTCTTTGCCAAGAAAACCCCAAAGGAGGTCATGGAGAGTTGAACACGACTGAAACGACTCAACAACAAAATATTTTCAAAAACAAGGGGTGGCTAGGTGGCGCAATGAATAGAGAGCCGGCCCTGGAGTCAGAAGGACCTGAGTTCTGAGCTGGCCTCAGACACTTAATCCACACAAACAAAAACCTAGCCGTGTAACCTTGGGCAAGTTACTTAACCCCAATTGCCCTAAAGGGGCGGCTAAGTGGCGCAGTGAGTATGAGCACCGGCCTCAGAGTTGGGATGACCCTAGATCAAATTTGGCCTCAGAAAATGAGCACCCACACACAAATAATGACTAGCCGTGTAACCTTGAGCAAGTTACTTAACCCCAATTGCTTTTAAAAAAACAAAACAAAACAGAAAGTTAGTGAAAAAAGTGGCACTGTTTTATACATTTTTGCAAATTTCTTCAGTGTGGCTTTTTAGAAAACAGCTGGATTCCCCTCTCTGCCTTGACATTCTATCTGTTGTACTGTGTTATTTTATGGAAGTTTATGAAGAAAAGTCAGCTGTGCACAGATGAGTAGTTGGAAAAGAGATGAGTATTTTAATAGGCAAAGAGCATCCTAGTATTATGAAAAGAGTTTTGTCCTTGTATATGTCTTGAAAGGTTCTTGTTGATGCTCAAGGGATCCAGCATCACACTTTGAGAATTGAAGCATTAAATCATGTTGCCTCTATACATAGGATTTATAGCTGCAACAGGACTTTTAAGGATCATTTAATCCAACACCCTCACTTTATAGATGAAGAAACTGAGACCAAGGGTCATGTAGTCAGGAAAGTGCAGAATCTGGATTTGAACTTAGATTCTCTGACAGTTGGGTTATTAAGAGATTAAGGAATTATTTCTAATCCTTTATTCAGAGTGCATGGAAACTTCCAATATAGCATTGATGGAATCACAGGTCTGGGCAGTGTGAAAGATGAACCCCATTCCCTAACACAAGTAGAGGTCTCTGACAAATAGATTGAGTTTTAGTGATAGACTTGAGAGAGGCAGCTAGGTGGCACAGTGAATTGAGTGCCAGAAGACCTGGGTTTGAATACAGCCTCAAGCACTTGCTGACAGTGATGCTGGGCAAGTCACTTCACCTCTGTCTGCCTCAGTCTCCTTATCTGTTAAATGGAGATAATAATAGCATTTATCTCTCAGGGCTATTGTGAGGATTAAATGAGATAATATTTGTAAAACATTTTACAAACCAGGTTTCATCTTCCACCTCTACCACTATCAAGACCCCAAAATTACATACATGATACTTCTATCTTTTCCACTCTAACCCATTAATTCCTTATATTAATATTCAGGCTTTGAAAAAAGAGAAAGAAAAGTAGCCCATCCACATAGAGTTTAGAGAAGTCTGTATGGAGTGATGGGGAAAGTAAGGAAAATGCAGTCAAGGGACCTTGCTTTAAATTCCGTCTGTGCCCCTTGTGATCTGTGTGGGCTGGGAAGATCCCAGCCTGGTTTTCCTTATTTGTACTCTGTGACCTCATAAGGTCCCTTCCATCTCTTAATCTATGACCTGTTTGAATGAGCCTGAAGCAAAGCTGTCCTTGTGCCCCCAAACACATTAGGGTAGTTCTAGGGTTGTTTCATCCAAGGATTACAAAATTCTCACAAAAGTTCATGATATTCTTTGTTAGCATATGAATTGGGCTACCCCCTAGAGAGCAACCAAATAATTAATTTTGTGGGGTACTTTTCATTTTTCACATGTAAGAATTGGTATATAAGAAAAAGAGTCGCAATGGAAATTCTGGCTACTGACCTGGCCTGATTTATGGAAACAGTGCAAGTCGTTCACGCCCATCGCCCCAAATATTTGCATTTTACAGTACAAAAAAGAGCAATAATTAAATTCAGTGTGACAAATTTATTTAGCATCTACTCTATGTGGGACAAGAGAGAGTACGGCATAGTGAATGAAGAGATGGCTTTAGAATCAGGAAGAACTGAGTTCAGACCCTGACTTGGATGCAGAATCTGTGGATATGGACATGTTACCTGACCCTTTTGTGCCCCCATACAATTCTCTAAGACTTTAAGGTATAGAAGAATTGCTAGTCTATGTCAGTGGAGGGAATTTCTACACCACACTTTCCTACACTGATATAATCACTGGCTTGAACAAAAAGAAAATTTGGAAAATAAAATAAAATAAAAAGAAATAGATACTCAAAAAAAAAAAGAAAATTTGGAAGGCACTATTTTCATCCTGTTCATATCTGTAAATACTCTTGAACCTAAAAACCAGAACTGACAAATATTCAAATGTCAAAGGACATAGGTTTGCATCCTACGTCTGCTATTTACCCATATGTGGTGCAGGACAAGTAAATTCATCTCTCTGGGCCCCAGTTTCCTCATCTATAAAATGAAGAAATTAGACCAGGTAACCTCATAAGGTCATCCCTAATCCTTGATTTTATGACAACATAAACTTGCCCTCTTTCTAGAAGAGGATGCAAGACTTGGATTAAATGAAAAAGAAAAATAATTTACTTTCATTTATTTTTTATATTGATAGTGGTAAGTTAGGAGAGCAATGAATAACAGACTGCATTGCTAAGCAAAATTGCATCATTGATACTAAAATGTCTTCTCCAAAGAGAAATTACAAAGTAGAGCATTGACTTTTAGATGTCTCGTGCTGTATTTAAACATACAAAATTAAGATTTTCTTTGTAAGAAATCATTAATACTGGGTTTGTTTTATTTTTTAATAGTTAGTTGTCTTTAGAGAGACATAACATTAATAATTGGACCATAAAAGTAATTAGCTTTTTAGTCCAGGATGCCTGTTTCTGTGCTTAACCTTGGAAACAACCTAGATTTTTGCCTGCAAGGTTTTGTGCTTCTGAAGAAATGACAAAGCATCTTCTCTAATAGAATTTTATTTCTTCTATGTGTCTGTCTGTCTTTCTCTGTGTATGTGTGTGTGTGTGCCTTCCCTGCCTTTTTCTCTTTTTGTGGAATAACAGAGTCCCAAGGCTCAGAGTCCCAAGGTAAAGGCAGCTTCTCAGAAGATGAACTTATCAGTGCCATCAAGGAAGCAAAGGGATTAATATCTTTGGAAACCACTGAAAGCCCACAGATGATGGGACAGGTTCCAGATAAACCAGAGCCCCAAAACAAGTCTGGACCACCAGCTGCTCCATGCCCCTTGGACCATGAAATTAGTGGCACTGAATCAGGTGACTCAGAGATAGAGCTTGTCTCTGAAGATCCTCTGGCGGCAGAAGAAATGTTGCAATCCAGCTACATGACTTTTAGCCATATCAGTGGCCCTCCACCATCTCCTGCCTCCCCATCTATACAGTACAGCATCCTGAGGGAGGAACGAGAGGCTGAACTGGACAGTGAGCTTATCATTGAGTCTTGTGATGCCTCCTCTGCTTCTGAGGAAAGCCCCAAAAGGGAGCAGGACTCTCCTTTGATGAAACCCATAATCATGGACATTATCAAGGAAGAAAATGGCTCCAGGACAGAGAACCTTGGGGCTTCGGAATATGATATGAACAACAGTGACAAGGAAAGTAAAATGAATAGACAAAATCTGGCAGACTCAGCCTCGTACCTGAAATGCTCCTTTGTGCCCTCCCAAATCAGCACTGAGCTCCCTACGTCTGAAGGCAGAACAGAAGAACTAAAGGGAAAAATATCCCAGAAGAAAACTGCTGATGTGACAGCTGTTAGTCAGAGTAATTGGTCTCCAAAGGACTATGGGCAAAATATCTGGTCCTCACCCCCACTGCTGTTTTTAAATAAGCAAAAAGGTAATTTCAAAGTTTTTACAGTTAAATCAAGTTTGTTTGCTTGTGTATCCTTCCCTTCTTCTAAAATACAGCCATTAAATAGATGGGGTTATTCACCCCCCATCTCCCTGGCTCAGTATTTATAGGCTGGCTGTACAATTCACCAGAAAACAATCCCAAGGAAGGAGACAATGAAGAAAAAAGAATTTAAATTCACAGCTGGAATTTGGGTGGCTGAATCAAATACTCTGAATGGCTCCTCTGCTGGCAGAACCCATCCATCCATAATAATGAGTTATTTTGTACACATTCTCAGTTTCTCTGAATGGAGTAAGCTCCCTTCAGCTGCTCTAAAAGCCCTTCTAGTATTTTACTCCAGGGCTGAATTTCCTGTTTTCTCATTTTCTTCCAGTACCTTTTCCATTTTCTTTCTCCCCACCCCCTACTATTCTGGATGGTAACAGTTTCCCCTGTATAATCACAAAGCTAAAATACTTACAGGTTGGTGCTCAGTATTACCCCCTCTCCTTTTTTGTCTGCCAAGGAGTCTCTAGTGTACAAATGTATCTTCCTTATTATGCAGACTCCCCTTTTCCACCCTCTGCCCTACCTTAAGAGCCTTTGAGTCTTAAAGTTTGGAGTCCCTGCTGCTCTGGGAAAAGACTGAGCAATGTTTGCCTCTAGAACTTATGTCTTTAGAATGAAATAATAGAAGCTTTTCTCTCCTCTGAAATAATTTACGAGTGATTTCCTCATTTTCAAAGTTGCTTACACATTAGAATGTTTGAATTTTACTCTATGATCTCTCACTGATCTTTGAGTGGAAATTTTGAATATTAGTGAATATTGAGAGATAATATACAGCAATCATATGAGGAAAACAAAATTGACATCGTTGATTAAGACCTTGATATTTTAGAGTTAGACACTAGATATATGTGAGTGTAGAAATCTTCCCAATAAACTCAGCTAATGGACCTCACCTGAATTTCCCATTGTTATAGTAAAGAGTCATAAATGAACAAATAAACACCAAGACCTTTTGTAAGAAAGCATGGATGTTGATGCTGACAGTCTCACATATAGCATTGGGATGCCCACCCATGTTAAATTTTAATACAAGCCTAAAAAGCTATATCATCGACTCAGTGTCTTTTCCTACCTATTCACCTGTTCTTTTATTTCTATAAAGTAAAGGCTTACCTTCTTGGAGTTAATAATTCCAAGGACATAAACTCATGCTGGTGTAATGTTAACTTCAGTTAGGTTACTAGCAATTAGACACCATTTTATAAAAATGAAAGAACAGGGGCCGCTAGGTGGCGCAGTGAATAGAGCGCAGGCCCTGGAATCAGAAGGACCTGAGTTCGGAGCATGCCTCCGACACTTAATCCACACAAACAAAAACCTAGCCGTGTGACCTTGGGCAAGTTACTTAACCCCAATTGCCCTAAAGGGGCGGCTAGGTGGCGCAGTGAGTAAGAGCACTGGCCTCGGAGTTTGGATGACCTGAGATCAGATCCGGCCTCAGAAAATGAGCACCCACACACAAATAATGACTAGCCGTGTAACCTTGAGCAAGTTACTTAACCCCAATTGCTTTAAAAAAAAAATGAAAGAACCACTTTTCCCTCCCCAATCACTTTGAAATTTAGTCTCTGGGTTCTTCAAAATAAGACTCTGGAATAAGGGAATATATTAACTGCAGTCCATTGGCAGAATGTAATTTAAAAGACTTGGGATGAAATGATTATTGATTCTTTGGATCAGAGGTATTGTGTGATTTCAGTTATCATTAGATGTTCTTCTTGCCTGATGGATTGGGTAAGGGATGAAGTAAAACTAGACAGTGAAATGTCTTTGAAAAGCCTTCTTTCTCATTGACCTTGGACTGCATTTATGTAGGGGACTTTGGCAACTAAGCTCCATTTTTATTAGGATAATGCTAAAATTAGATTCTATTCTTTGAGTTCATACTAACTGGAGAAAGGCCAGGTTAGGATTAATAATTTACTTAATATAATCTACACAGAAAGAAAAAAAAACAACCTAGAGTGAACTGCCCTGAGTGTATGTAAATTTTACGATTTTATAAAAACATACTTCCAAAGCTATAATTCCCAAACTAATGCTTATTTACTGAGTTCACTGAGTGCATAGCTCTATATACTATTGTTGCAATTATATTATTGATATCATTACCTAGATTCTTAGGTGGATCTGTTATATCCTCAGTATCACTAATGTTCTGATACTATTCACAACCTTTATTTTCTAATTCTTGTCTGTCTTTCATAGGTAATCTACCTAACAACCCTAAAGACCTAACTGTGACTCCTGTTAATATATTGGGAACAACAATGTAGTATATATACTGTCCTTTTCACTGAATAGTTGTCCTCACCACCTTTTCTGGCCATAAGCATCCTTGCTGATGTTTTTTACTTTTGCTCTTCATAGCCATATTAATATTGAGAGTGTGCTATATCTTGTAGACACTGACTATATATCTTTCTCCAATATTTGGGGTACATGTAATTTTGATTATAATTTTGATTATTCCAAGATTATAAGCCGTATAGTATTAAAAATTTAATTTAAAAACTTTTTACATAGCTTCAGTTTCCCCTATAATGTAGTATTAATAGGAAAATATTGATATTGAAGTTATATTATTTCAGCATTGAGCAACTAAGGATCATGGAAAGCATTACATTTTCCCAAATATTGATTTAGCACAATGTCTTATTCCTGGTGATTGGTGGGCACAGCAATGCCCATCCCAAATAAATATTGGCATACTAACTTGATGCCCATCTGTGTATCATAATTTGGGCAACAGTGGTGGTAGTGGTGGTGGAAACACGTTTTCATCCACTTTGTTTTCCAGTGTGAATGGTTAGTTTGGTCAGTTTTCCATTACTATTGCAGTGGCTCTCAAAAGATGGTCCATAGACCCTTGGTGGTCACTGAGAACCTTTCAGGGGATCCTTGAGGTCAAAATTATTTTCAAAATAATACTAAGATATATTTAGCCAATTAAATACTTTTTTCCAACTACGTATCAGTGTGAGGTCAAATTTTCCTTATTACTTCAAATAAAACAATATAGTGCCATAGGTTAAATACAGAAGCAGATTGGATAATCCAACTGTCTTCTATTAAACTAGACATTAAGGAGGTCTGCAAAACTATGTAAAAGTGTCATTCTTCTCACCATTTTGGGGGGAAATATATAGATATTTTTCATTAATTGTTAATTATGTTAATATTATGGTTTTATTATTTCAAAATAAATACATTAATATTTTATAATTTCAATTTTAATTCCTAATATGGTAGATATGAATAGATATGACCCACATAAACACTAGTTCTTTGAGGTCCTAAATACTTAAGGACATAAGGGGACTGTGACATGAAAAAATTTGAGCACTGATTTTCTATCAGTTTAGTTTAGGAGGTTTTGTGTTCTGGGGCTAAGTATGATGAGTATAATACTATGATGGCATTACAACTTAGCATATAATTATTTTCAACAAAATGTAGTGATGAAATTTTACACTGTCCCTTTCCTCCATAGTGGTTTGGGGACCTAAAGTTGGAACAGAAGACAAGATACTGTTGTGGCAAGGGGAGGGAGAAATTAGGGAGAGACCCTAAACCAACCTAAACCAACAGCTAGAATTATATGAAAAAGAATGAAAAGTGTAACAGCTGTGACTGTGAATAGGAATGCTTCATAGCATATTTTCAAACCTTTGTCTGCTTGTGTCACTTCAGACTTTGTGAAAGTTCCCCAATATTGCCTGAACCATCTGTTACCAAGTTTAAAAGTTAGAAATACGTCAGACAATCCTTTTAAAGGACTAAATATACTCACTAAAATAACCATAATTCTCACTTTGCCCTTAAGGATTCCTTTGAAATCCAGTCATCCCCAAACTTGATATTTCAGTTAGCCTTACTTTAACGAAAAACAGAAACAATGAAACAACAACAAAAACCTTTGGAAACAGCATGTTATTGAAATCTTTTGCTTTCATATTACCTATATTTCCCAGGGTATCTTTCTCCCTACCCCTTCAGAGAACCATTCCCTATAACTAAATATATATATATATATATATATATATATATGCACAATATATGTACATATAACGGATATATTTTCATTATATGTATATAATAAAGGTATATTCCCTATAATAAGAAATTTTTAAAAATCAGTTCAGCAAAATTAATTAGCACATGAAGAAAGCTTGATATTGTAGATGCTAATATGTACCCATATTCCTCCTCCTCTGTACAGAGGGATTTGGAGTATGTACCTTCTCGTATCTCTTCTGTGGAACCAAACTTAATCGTGATCATTACTCAGTATTCAATTTTGAATGATTTTGCTGTTTTTCTTCCTTTCATATATGTTGTTGTAGTATATTGTATATATTGTTTTCCTGGATCAAATAATTTATGTAAAGAACTTTGCGAATCTTAAAGGGCTACAGATATATCAGTTCATATTATTAGTTATTATTTATTTTGGATCAACTCTTATGTCTTCAAGCCATGCTTCTCTGTGGTTATGACATTCGTTGTTTCTTACAGCATAGTAAAATCCTGTTGTTTTCATGAACCAGAATTTGTTTAATCATTCTGCATTCAACGGGCAGATATATTGTTGCCAGTTCTTTTCCCCTACAAAAAGGCCTTTTATAAATAGCTTAGTCTTTGTGGGACCCCTCTTTGGAAGGGCCCAGTGGCCTCATCAGGGTATATATATCTAGCAAAGAAATATCTAGGACAAAAGAAATGGACACCTTAGTCACTCTACCTAATTCCAAAATGCTTTCCACAATAGTTCACAGCTCTATTAATTAATCATTAGCATATCTGTCTTCCAACGACTTCTCCAGCATTCACTCTTTTCTTCTTTTGTCACCTCTGCTAAACTTCAGAGTTGTTTTTATTTGAGTTTCTCTCATTATTAATTATTTCAAACTTTCGATAATAGTGTGCAGTTTTTCCTTTCAGAAAAATTTGTTTACATCTTTTGACCCATGTATATACTACAGAATGGTTTTTAGTGTTATGTATTTGTATTAGTTTCTTACCTGTGGAAATCAGTTTCTTATCGAAGATATTATAGAAAAAGGTTTTTTTTCTTCAATTCACCTTTATCCGTTATGTCCTAGTTGCCTTAATTTTACTCAAGCTAAAGCTTTTCAATTTCATGTAACAAAAATTACCCATTTTATTTTTTTCTAATCACTTCTATCCCTTTTTTGGTTGAGAATTCACTTCCTGCCACAGTTATAAAAGGTACCTGATCTGGTTCTCTTCTAATTTTATGGTATTATTTTTAAAATTCAGGTCATGTATCAATTTTGAATGTAATATGGCATATCTACCTAATTTCTGCCAGACTGCTTTTCAGTTTTCCATCAGTTTTTATCAATACCAAGGTTTTTTTCTGAGTGATTTATGATTTTTTTGGTTTATGAAACACTGAATTATTGAATTTCATTATTTCTGATTCTTTCTTCTCTGGTATGCTCATTTGGTCTAATTTACTATTTTTAACCAATAACACATAAATTTTATGGTGATGGCTTTTTAATGTGGACTGAGTTTTGAAAGTGCTATTCTTCCTTTATTTCTCATTATTTCCTTTGATGTTTTAGATCAAGCCTGCACAACTTGTGGCCCATGGTCCACTTAAAGTCCCTGGGCCACTTGCTGCATGCCAAAGGATTTCAGACAGTCCATGAAAAATGTAAAGGAAAGCATCCACTACATTTTTCATGGGTTGCCCAAAATCCTTTGGCATGTCCACAGGCCATTAAAGCAGCCTTTGGGCCATAGGTTGTACAGGCCTGTTCTTGATCTTTTGCTCCTCCAAATAAATTTTGTTATTTTTTTATATCTCTGTAAAAATATCCTCTTGGTAGTTTCATTAATATAGAACTAAATAAGTAAATTGGTTTGGATAGTATTGTCATTTTTATTATATTTCTCTAGGCCAACTATTAGTACAGAATGCCCCTCTCTTTGTTGTTCTTTTTGTCCTTGGGGAAAATTGTATTGAATATACTTTGGTAGATTGCTTTCCAGGTATTTTATGCATTTGGGAGTTGTTTCAAAATGGATTTCTTTCTACTATCTGAATAGAAGCATTACCATATGATAGAAATGTCTGAAAATCCTAAATCATGAAGTCAAATTTCATTCCCTATCTATTCCATGATCAGTTTCCTTTCCAATGACCATACCATCTTATATCTGATTCAAAGTTTACCTGTCATTTTAGGTGCCAGCTCACATATCTGTTATTCCTGATATTTTCCGTGAAGGTAGAACATCCTCTGAGATAAGATGACCTCCCAGTGTACCAACTTCCTCAGATTAAACCTATCATGAGGTCCCCATCTTCTACCACAAGCAAATATTTGCTTGCTCTACGTTGGGATTCCTTTCCCCACACTAAGTTTATATTCTCTCCTCCCCACAGTTAGTTGCCAATATTCAAACTATCCCTTTTCTAACATCTCCCATTCTCTTACAACCCCTCTTCTTTCTGAGAGACTATAGGACTTGTCATCCCTTCATTGTTTACCTGTGGAATTAACAGAGGGTATAGCATCAATTTTTTTCTCTTCCTCACCTCTTCTTTCTCTATTTGTGGACCATCCAGTTTTCAGTTCTGTTCCACAAAATGCATTGTTTAATCTATGGCTGGGTGAGATGGGTGGATGTCATAGAATTTACTCTATGATGTTTTTGTTCTGTTTTTCCATTTTCATTTTTCCTGTTCTTGCTTACTTCTTTATCTCCTTGATTAATTTGTCTTTTTAAATTCTTTAATCATTCTTCTCTGTTATTTTTTTTAACCATAAAGAATTATTGTTCCCTCTCTTTTTAAAATAACCTCTACATATGGCATAGGTTCTTCTTCTTTGCAATATATATTCTTTCCATGGTATTTGTACTTCTTTACTTTTCTTGTGCTTCTGTTTGGGGTTTGAATATTTCAGATATTTCAAACAGTCATTGAATATTCAGCTGTTTCCTTTTTTTCTTTTTAGAAACATTTTATCCATTTTGCTGAGTGTTGATCTTACTGATTTTTGATTAAGCTCATGTTTACAGGAAACATCATTTAGGCTTGTAACAAGCTCTATTAATGTTTTCTATATAGTTTTCTATTCCTTTTTGTGATTTCTTGTGCCTATGGAATAATAATATGTGATTTGAATTTACTTTTTAAAGTTTTTTTTTTCCTGGCCATATGAAAAATTTGCTATTTGCCTTTGAAATTGTTACATTCAACCATATACATACATACATACATATTTATGTATGTGTGTACATGTGTGTATGTATGGTATTTCAGTTTTTGCAAAAATATTACATCGTTTATTTTCTCACTCCTCATTATCTGTTGGTGGATACACATTGAAGTTGGCTTGTCAGACTCTGATTTATGTCTTACCCTGGGTAACCTCATGGGGGATATATCTGGGTTTCAGTCCCCATTACTTCAGGCCCAGCCAGCCACCCACATTCTCCCCATCTCCCAGTTCCTCTTTTCCTTCTTTAGCTGAGCTAAATCAGCTTCTGATATTTTGTAGAGTCAGGGAAAGGTAGGGAGAGTGTTCCAAGAACAATGTCTGCAGCTTTAAGTATCTCTCACTTAAGACAGAATCTTAGTCAGGAAGTATGATGTTTTTATCTTTTCCACCCTCTTAATGTATCTGGGAAGGAGTGGAAGGTGCATCCCAAGATGGGCCCCAGACTCATACCTGAAACTAAGCTTATTTCCCAAACATGATCCCTTATAAGCGGGTAGAGGTGTCCATGGTAAGCAAGCATTTAAGAATTAGAATTCTCCAATGTTAATTCCCTTGTGTGTTAGCTCTTTGTCTTCTGAATTCTAAGGTTATAATTGTTCTATGTCTGGTACAGAACTCTTTTTTTTTTTTTTGAGAGTAAGTTAAAGGGATTGAGAGGGTCATGTGACCTTGAATCCTTTTAAACAGCCTGGAAATGCTTTTTCTGTTTCTGCTAAGTACCTGTGGTCATAGGTGGAGAAGTCACAATGTATTTAGCGTATGTTATTTGACTTCTTAAGTTCTTTTCCACTCTTCTTATTTTATTCCTATACTATTATAGTAGGTCAGATGGAAATGTTTCTCTAATTTCTGCTCAGGTCAGTGAAAATATGTGTGAAAATCATTGCTTTTTAGCGTGTCACCCCTGTGCAGATTCTCTCCATGAACACAGATTTCTTTTGTAGAGCCATGAAGAAGTAGGGCAGTGAAGTCAGCTATTACTATTATACTGGATTGTTTAAGCTGTGAAATTTAAGCTATATGAAGGAAGAGTGTTCTCATCCTCCTGGCTTACTACCTCAAGGCAACATTGTAAAGAACAGAAAGATCACTGATCTAGGAGTCAGACAAATTGGAGGTCAAGTTTCAGCTCTGCCACTTAATAGCTGTGCCAAATTAGAGGCAGGTAGGTGGTACGGTATATTGAATATTAGACCTGGAGTCAGGAAGATGAGTTAACATCTAGCCTCAGACACTCACTGAGCTGTGTGGCCCTGGACAAGTCACTTAACCTCTCTTTGTCTCAGTTTTCTTCTCTGTAAAATGGGAATAACAGTAACTATTATTCTACAGTTGTTGTGAGGATAAAATGTGACAATATTTATAGAGTGTTTTACAAACCTTGAAGCAATATCCAAATGCTAGCTATTCTTAAAACATTAAACATAAAAATTGCAAGCAATTCCAAATCTGTTTCCTGTGGAACAAATCAACTGCATAAGTGTAGTAGAGAGTTCAGGGACAGTCAAAATAAGCTAAGATAGCCCATTAATTAAGTCATGCCCAAACAGAGTGCAGTACAGTACATTAAAAAATAATAAAAGTTAAGGATTCATGGAAGTATGAGACGGTATATGAGCTGATGCAGAGAAGAGCAGACAAAACAAGGAAAAATATGCCCAATGATTAGGAAAAAACTAATAAAAAAAAAGAAAATGAACCTACACACTGCATAATTATGAAGCTGATGCTTGAACTCCAAGAAAAGCTGAGAAAATGTACCTCCTTCCTTTATCACAGAGGTAGAAAGACTGTGGGGTAGGATATTTTATATATTGTCAGATGTGTTCAGGGTGTTGGTTAGTTTTACCAAACATTCTCCCCCCCTCTTCTTTCTTTTCAGATGTTTAAAGGAAAGGATCACTGGGCTGGGAAAGGGAGGAAAGTACTCTTAAACAATTGTGATATAAAATATAAGGTCTCAATTATAAATATAAATTAATTTATAAGTAAAATTTATAAGTAAATTTTTTATAAGTAAAAATTTATAAGTAAATTTGTAAGTAAAAATTGTAAAACATGATATCCCTATTGCTCACCACGGATCTATACCCATCTCAACTCCAAGGAAATAATTTTCAGCGGTACCCTTGTGTTTCCTCTTCTGGGGCAAGTCTCATGATCCAATACACTCATTGAAGTCTTTCACCATCCACTGAGTTTAACCTACTGACTGGTACATATCAAGAACCTAATAATTGTTCTTTCATAACCCCTCAATCTTATAAGAGATTATAGAAATGATTATCCCTTCTCTCTTCATCTCAGAGCTAAATAAAGTCTCATTTCTAGATTTCTCCATTTCACTTGCTTCCTCTTTCTCCTCCAAAGATCTCCCACTCTGTTTTTTTCTTCCCTCTTACAAGAGAGTATGGAACTTTCATTGAGCTTTCACTTCTCTTCTGATGCTTTAAAAGACCCTTAAGTCTTTATAACTTTAGCTCTTTTTTGTCTCTTCGGGTTTCTTCATTGCTTTTTTCCCCCTGGGTTCAATCCTTTTTATTTATTTATATAGTGGTCTGTAAACATGAAATAAATGTTTTCATTACTTAATATTTTCCCGATTAATTGCAGTTACCTTGTTACCTTTCTTGTGTTATTTGCAGTTTTCACAAGTTTTACATATCACTGGAATTTTTTTTTTCAAGAATGTTTTAAATGCTTTTTCTTTAGCTGAAGGTACATCATTGTTCACTAATAATTAGACTGTTTTTCAATATTATTTTTTGGGGGTTGCAAAGTTAAGGTCCTTCATATTTTGAAATAACATATTCCATTCTTGTCTTCAAATTGTGATGCTAGGGAATAATCTTGATTATTTAATCAACAAATCATCAAATATTATTAAATACCTACTACATGTTAGTCAATTGTACTAGGCATTGGTGATGCAAAGAGAGAATCAAACAGTCCTTGTGCACAAGGGAATGTCTAGTTTAGTAAGAGATCGTGTGTGTGTGTGTGTGTGTGTGTGTGTGAGTGTGTATGTGTGTGTGTGTGTGTGTAATACAAAATAACAAGGTAATTTGGGAAAGCATTTGTAGTGATTAGGAAAGGAATTATATTGAAGGCATTGATCTGAGCATAGACGAAAAGTAAGGATTCTGAAAGATGGATGTGAGGAATGAATGTATTCCAGGCATGGAGCATGCCCAGCACAAAATGACAAATATGAAATATGGAGTGTCATATATGAAGAACAGTAAGAAGGTCAATTTGTCTGGATTACCATCCACATGGAGACAAGTATTTAAGGCTGGTAGGGGACAAGTTACCAAGAGTTTTAAGAGCCAAATTCAGGAATTATATTTGCTTCCAAAATTAATAATAAGAGACCACTTGAATTAGTTGAGTAGGAAGGTCACATGGTGAGAATTGTGTTTTAGGCAAAATTCATTTTGGCAATTAATATGGAAGATAGATTTTAATTGTCTAAAGACAAGGACACCAGTACTATCACAGAATTAATAGAGTGATAAATGATTTGTTAGAGTGATAACTATGTGAGAGGAGAGAGATGATGTGACTGATGTGAGAGAGATTATAGAGGTAGAAATGACAGTATCTGGAAAGTGAAGAGGTATATGGGTGAGTGAAAGTGAGGTATTGAGGATGATGACAAATCTGATGTTGTAAATCTGGGTTTCTGAAACAGTTATGTCCTCAACAGAAATTGGGAAATTCAAAAGAGGGGTGAGTTTTGGTGGGGGAAAGAGCTTTTTGGGGGTATATATTGAGTCTTTGGGATGCCTGAAAGACATTATGTTCCTTCATAGCTGAAGGCATTTCTCCTATTTTCTTTTTTTTTTAAACAAATGCTTTATTAACTTCTGTTTTACATCATTCATTTCCTCCAGATTTTGAGTTACAATTATTTTTCCCCCCTGTTTTTCCCCTATCCACTCTCCCAGAATAGCAGTCTCACAAGATATCACTTCCTCCAAACTGTTCTCTCCCATATCTTCTCCCATACCCCCTTCAACTTTTCCATTAGAGGAAGGTGAATCTCTGTGTTCCAATGCCTGAACATCTTATCTTCCAATTACAAGCAAAAGAGTATTAATAATAGTATTTCTATATATTTGAAACATTTAATTTTAAGACCTTGAATTTCAGATCCATTCCCTTCCTCCCTTGTCACGCATTCCCTCTAGGAAGATAAGTAATTCAGTATATGTTGTACATGTCTAGCTATGCAAAACATTACCATAGTAGATATATTGTACAAGGGTGCTCATAATTCCCTCCCACTCATCCCACCTCCCACCTGGTCCATTCCCTACTTGATCCTGTCCCTCTTCTATAGTGGGTACTTCCAACCTCCCCTCCCCCCAAGGATGCCCTCCCATCCATCATGCCTCCTCTCATCCACCTTCCCCCTATTCTGCTGCAGGTTGAGATATCCCATTTAGTATGTATGTCACTCTCTCCCTGAACCAAATTCAATGAGAATGTGGTTTTGCCTTTTTGCCTTCCCATTCTTCCCCTCCCTTGCAGCCACTTCCCCTTGCTTCTTCCACATGAAATAGTTTACCCTACCCTGTCTCTCCCCATCTCCTCTTGCCATTTTCCTCTCTCACCCTTGAGTATCCTCCCTTCCCAACAAATTCAACCTATGCCCTCTATCCATATATAACTGTAAACATATATACACACATTCACATATGTATTCATATGACCATACACCTTTCTTCCATTATTTTCATACTGAGAAAGATTTCATTAGTCATAGTTATTGTTTTTCCATATAGGAAGGTAAATAGTTCAACTTTGATAAGTTCCTTTTAATTTCTTTTCCCTGATTACCTTCTCAGGCATCTCTTGCTTCTTGTGTCTGAATGTCAGATTTTCTATTCAACTCTGGTTTTTCCTCAAGAATGCTTGAAAGTCTTCTATTCCACTGAATGACCATATTTTCCCCTGAAACAAAATACTCAGTTTTTCTGGGTAGGTGACCCTTGGGTTCAGTCGCAGTTCTTTTGCCCTCTGGAATATCATATTCCATGCCCTTCGATCCCTCAGTCTAGAAGCTGCCAGGTCCTGTGCTATTCTGATTGTGTTTGCACAATATTGAAATTGCTTCTTCCTGGCTGCTTATAGAATTTTCTCCTTGATCTGGGGATTCTGGAACCTGGCTATAATATTCCTGGGAGTTTTCTTTTTGGGATCTTTTTCAGGAGGTGATCTGTGGATTCTTTCAACCTCTATTTTGCCCTCTGGATCTAAAACATCAGGGCAATTTTCCTTGAGAATTTCTTGAAGGGTGATTTCTAGGTTCTTTCTTTGATCATGGCTTTCAGGTAGTCCAATAATTTTTGAATTGTCTCTCCTGGATCTATTTTCCAGGTCAGTGGCTTTTCCCATGAGATATTTCACATTGCCTTCTAATCTTTCATTTGTTTGGATCTGCTTAACAGCATCTTGATTTCTCATAAAGTCATTAGCTACCATTTGCTCCAGTCTAACTCTGAAGGAATGAATCTCCTCAGTGAACTTTTGAGATTCTTTTTCCATCTGGCAAATTCGACTTTTTAAGGCATTCTTCTCCTCATTGCCCTTTTGGACCTCCTTTGTCATTTGAGTTAGTCTGTTTTTTAAGGTGTTGTTTTCCTCAGTCAGGCTGTTGACCCTCATTTCATACTTTTCCTGCATCCTTCTCATTTCTCTTCCCAGTTTTTCCTCCACTTCTCTTATTTGATTTTTAAAGTCCTTCTTAAGGTCCTCTATGGCCTGTAACCCGCTCATATTTTCCTTTTGGGCTTTTGGAGCAGGATTTCTGACCTCACAGTCCTCTGACTGTTCCATGCTTCGATCCTCTTTGCCCCCAAAATAGGAGTCTAATGTTGCATTTTTATGTTTAATTTGTTTCCTTTGCCTTGGCATGTTGCCACTTAATTAGTTGACTTTTGGGCTTGTTGCCACAGTATGACTCTGCCACCAGACAGGGGAGCTTCCGTCCCGAACATGTGGGGGGACAACTTCCTTTCTGGCAAGCTGGATATCCACCCCATGACCTCCCCACCAGACCACAATCCAGATCCAGGGAGGTTAAAGCAAGAGCGATTACCCCCCAAGACTGATCGCTGGATCTCCCTACAGTTCACAGGCCAGTAGCTGGAGCTGCCTTTGAAAACTACAAAATGGCGTGTCTCCTCAGCAGCTTCTAGTCTCCAGGGGAGGAAGCCTATGCATTCCCCAAATACTGGTCCCAAAGTCCATAGAGCACTAACCTCTCACTTTTTCCTAGGCATGTCTATGTTGATAATTCTGGAATCACCACAGCTGCTGGTGTTCTGGGGTCCCTCCAGCTGGCTACTGGCCTGGCTACACTGGGGCTAAAACCGCAACTCAGGTGGACCTGTAGTCGGCTCCGTGTGCACTGCGCTGCCGGTTCCCAGAGTGCTGCGCTGGTCCTTCCTGGAGGGCTGCTGGGCTGTCTTTGGGGGTAGGTTAGCTTCGGATTTTTCTCTGGTAGCCATTTGTATATTCTGTTGATCAGCACTTTGTTGTATGTATTCAGTTTTTCTGGAAAGTTTTTAATCTTTATCTATCTGTCTATCTACTTATTTTTGTAGTATAATATTCAGGTTTTCTGATTTACCAACAATTTTGATTCTCTTTCCAAATTTCCTTCTATTTCTGTATTTTTAAAGTTATAAATCTATCATTTTCTTTTTTATGTCCCCCTACTTCTTCAGAAAAATAGTCCATTTTGTATTCTTTGTTTCCTGTTTTGTCTTCATTAATTTGATTTGAGAGCTCTGATTTCTGATATAAATTCCATCCTAATATCTTAGTTTTAAAAAGAGGTGCTGACTGCACTTAGAAAACAGGTAGGGCTGGGCTTGATGAATGAGTGATTTAAATATTTTTCTCCAATGTTATTTGAGAGGCTTTTACCTTGTGTGGTGTTCTTGGCTCCTTATGCTATGGATTCAGATTTTGTTGCTCTATAATTGGCTCATATTCACTTTTTTGGGTGGTTTTTAGTTTAGACACATTTGTGGAAAACAGCTGTTCCACCATCTTGCTGATCACATAAGTACTATATTTTTAAACAACCAAAGGTAGAGACACATTTTTTTTTTTTTGGTGTCAAGGTATTTGGATTAAAATCAGTGCACATGGAATATATATTCTAGGCAAGCTCTTTCACACCCTCACTAAAGTCCTATTCCCGTGGCTCATTGTGGTTTGGAGGTAAGCTAGTCAGGTTCTCAAGGGTTCTGCCTAGTGGAACATGACTCTTGCAGGTCATAACATTCAGAAAGGACTTTACATATAGACCTGGTGACATAGCTAAGGTTACACAACTGTTGTTTGTCCTTCATTTTTGAAGAGAATCATTGACATTATGGGTCACTGTCTTAACTTGCCTGTGAATTAAATTTAAGTGAGTCAGAGTTTCATAAAGTCATCAGCCTCATTCTTCCTGAGTCATTGAAGTCCAGTGGTGAGGCAATGATCAGAACAACTGGAGGTGGCCTGGGATGCAGTGGATGACCTTGGTGTCTTCAGTCTGAGATCAATCTCAAAGAGCTCCATAGCACCTGCTTCCACCACCCTTATGGTCATTGGAACAAATTGTTCTCATCCATCCATTCTGGCAGGGAAAGTCTTCATGTGCTTATGTAGACATCCCCCTAATTGACCAACAGGTTTGAGCCCTTTAGGCTGCCTTCAACCTGGTTTAGCCCCTCTGCTTGGCAAGCCCTCACACCATAAGTGTTAATCCTCCTGAGTAACCTGAGTACCCCCACACAGCTAATAAGCATTGGAGGAGGAATATAAACCCAGGTTCCAACTCTTGGTCCAGTGGTCTTACCTCTTCAAAGGATAGCACATTTTATTTTTCCAACAGGCCATTCTTTAGATCATATGTGTGCATAATTACCAGGATAATGTATATACTATATTCTTTATAGTGAAGTTTTCACTGACTTTTTATAAAAAAAAATTGTTCACTACCATGAATAGATTGATTTAAAGCTTCAATTTTAAGTTATAAATGGAGCAGGCCCACCCACAAGACATCCTTCATGCACTCCCATGAACAAAAAAGCTTAATTAATTTTCACTATAGATTATCACTGTGTATTACCAAATGCTGGTCTTTCACATGAATCTGACCATTCTGCAGGATATTTTCGTAGTCCATGGATGTAGAATTAGAAGGGACCTTAGAGATCGTCTGGGGCAATGTTCTTGGGTACAGATGAGGAAATTGAGGCCCAGAGACATTAAGCAACTTTCCTGAGGTAACATTGGTAGCCAAATATAGTCAGAATTCAAGTTCTGATTCCTCCGCCTGTAAAGCCAGCCTTCCTTCAACTCTTCTCATGTTTTCCTCAATTTGTTGAACATGGTAGTAAGTGATTTCCCAGGTTCCTGTCTTTACCTCCCTTGTTTAGATTCATCAGCCATATAATCCTTGTTCATGCTAAGTGGGATGGGTTTTTGGGGGAGTTAGATAAACATGACAACCATGGTTTCCTGACTGATCAAATGATACTTGTGCCTTAGAGATCTGTGGACAATACACTTACCTAGCTATGCTGACCCTGCTCTTTGGTTTGTGATTTCTCTTATTTGGGTCCTTGGCATCTCTGACCTTTTAATCTAGGAGCCAGCCAGTAATCCATGCCAATCGTCTCCATCCCACTTCCAGGTATTCTGCTACTGAAGTTCATCCCTTCTCATTTCTCTACCCCACTGCATAATCTCTTCCCATGCTTTTAAAATAAGATATTAAGATAAAATTACGTCGGAAACCAGAGCTCTCAAATCAGAATTAAGGAAGACAAACAGGTTAGAGAATTTGAAACATATGACAGAGAATTTTTCTAAAGAAGTAGGGCACTCTGACAAAAGAAAAATGAGATTTTAAATTAAAAAAACATAGAAGTGACTTCTATCAACAACAAACAAGCTGATAAATTAGAAACAAATACTTACGTCTCTTCTCCCTTCACATGAATCTGTTACTTATCAAGTTTACTATCAACACACTTCCTCCAATTCTTCCACAGACTCCCTCTCCCCTTGATCATTTGTTTACCTCCATACTACTATTTCCTCAGTCTTTATTATCATCTCAGCTCAAGGAATTTGTAAGTATAATTGGAATAAACCAGGGATGGGAAACCTGCAGTCTTGAGGCTACATGTGGATCCTTTTATTAAAGGGATTTATTCTGTAAAACTTGGACTCAGTCAAATGGCTGTGCCCAAGGACCTACAAGGCCTCAAGGCCACAGATTTCCCACCCCTGGAATAAACCCACAAGGAACTGAAAATGAAGTCATTCTTGTTATCTTTGGAGTCAATAATGACTCCTTCCCTATGCCTATCACCTTTTCCTGATGCTAATTTATCAGGACTTCATTCTTTTCAATAATACATCCAATATATATAAACTATATAATTTAAAACTGTAATAATAAGGTAAGTCTGCTTATTTGATCATGGCCCTCAATCCTTGACCTTTTCAAGGAGAACAGATTTGCCTAATGTTTCATTTTTCACCTAATCTTATGTGGACTTCAGCCTTTGAATTTGTACCTCCTGTGTGACTTTCTTGTTTTGCTTCAGAGCCCACACCTGAGAAGATGTCCCTGGGCCAACTGAGAGGGAGCCCTTCTTTGCAGAGGTACTGTGATCCTCCAGTCTTCATCAGAATTGGCCTCACTTTGGCTAAGTGTGAAGTGATAGTTATGACATAGTTAAGACCACCAATGTGCAGCTCAGGGCTGTTAGATATTTGCATATTTTATTGTGAACCTAATCCTTTTTCTCAATTATTACTATGCTACTCTGTCTTAGTCTTTGTAATTAACAATCCATTCTGAATATAAAGTTAGAAGACTTTTTTTTGCTGAATGGTAGAATTGATCAATTGATATGTTTCCCTTGGAGTTTTAGAAGCATCATATTTCATTTTGAGGCTTTGCGAACATGTTTGCCATGTCATTTCAGGCTGTGTGGCCTTTAGGTCCTTCACAAAAGCAAGCAGTGTTCCTTTCAGATTTTTTGTCTATATTCTCTTTTCTGACTGTAGTGAAAGACAATGCTGTAATGGATCTGACACCTGGCTAATCTAAGCTTCTGAGGAGCATTCTCTTGGGAGTCATGGTTCCTGTTGAGAAAAGATTTCTAATTTGGATGTGAAATATCTCTGGCCTCAGCCTTACCTATAGGGCAAAGGCCTTTGCATTCTTATCCTGAAATGCGAATCTCAGTTAATCTGAGAAAAGGCTCTTTTTGCTTCTTGGTATCATGCATAAAATTAGTCACTGTTGGGGCGGCTAGGTGGCTCAGTGAGTAGAGAGCTGGCCCTGGAGTCAAGAAGGACCTGAGTTTGGATCTGGCCTCAGACACTTAACCCACACAAACAAAAAAACCTAGCTGTGTGACCTTGGGCGAGTTAATTAACTCCAATCGCCCTCCAAAAAAGCAAAAAAAAAAGTTGGTCACTGTCTGACATAGCTCTTTATTGAACAGCACCAACTTTACCTTACCCACTCTCTCAAAGGCCAGGTGCGTTCAAGCAACTAGGAACTCGAGTCCTTTAGCATCATTTCCTTGCTTCTTGTTTTAAAAGAGAAGTCTTGTATTTTTAAGAAGTTCCTCCTCTTCAGGGGCTAGCCTACAGACTAGTTCCTGATACTCTTTTATAATGTCAGCATATCAAGAATGTTTGATTGATCAAATGTGTCAGGTAATTAATAGTATACTACCTGAATGTCTTCTATTGGTTTTATATTACCATATATTACAATCTTCCAAATCTTTAATATTTCTCTTAACTCTTCTTATAAAATATTTATTCTTTATAATCTACATCTATTGCTAATATTAGGGGACTTCTGTGACTTTCAGTACTTCCTAAATGACAATTCATTTCAATCATTCCAACACCCATCTTTTCAAGGGATTGCTCTATGTTTGTCATGTTTAAAGACACGTAATGTTAACTTAATTAGTAAACATATAACATTTTACCACACTAGCACAATTATCAAGGACATATAAAATTAATAAAAGTTATAAAAACAGTAAGCAAACATGCAAATTGATGTCAATGCAGCATTAGCAAATTAAGGATCATGAAAAACCATGACAATAACTTATTTATGTACTAGTATATAGTAAATAACAATGCAAACAGCATGTGTCAAATCAGAAACATTTGCTTGTATTCATAGAAACATAAATATTATGCCTCATCAATAAAAGGCATCAATTAAGAGCATCAACAAAACATTTTGTATAGCAATATTTTCATATTAGCAAGGGACAGGTTGGGGGGGGAAAGATTGTTTCTATGAAGCTAAAGATAAAATTGGAAATGAAAAGGACATTCTTGGAATAAAAACTGAAAAAAATTACAATGGATAACCTTAAAGCATAAAAATGGAAAAAATTAAACAAAAGAACTAAAGTAATAGCTTTCTTAGAGTAGGGGGTGGGGAGGGAGAGAGAGAGAAATAAAATAAATTTCAGAGTGGGGAGGAGAAAAATCTCACTGGCAGCAAAACAAAAGAAAGCAAAACATAAAGTAAGATTTAAACAAAAGTTGGATTTAAAATGTCATAATAAGGAAAAAGTCACTGAATAAGCACAATACATAAAATTGAATAGCTGAGACATAAAAGTACAAGAAAACTGAATGAGACAAAATTCCTTTCAGTTAGGATCAACAAAAGATCACAATTCAAAACAATCACTAAAAATCCTAGTTATAAGGGAATATTAAACTAGCCTTTTTAAAAAAAAAAAGCATTTAAAAGGGGCAGCTGGGTGGCACAGTGAATAGATCACTGGCACTGGAGTCAGGAGGAATGAAGTTCAAATCCATCCTCAGAAACAGAACTTACTGGCCGTGTGACCTTGGGCAAGTCACTTAACCCCAATTGTCCTGCTTTCCTCCCTCCAGAAAGCAAAAAAAAAACCCCACAAAAAAAAACAAAAAATAACACATTAAAAAACATAAATCCCAATAACAAGAGATAATGCAAGAGGAAAAGAAGAAAAATAATCTTTAAAAGTTAATTCCAAAGGATGATTCCCAATTTGTAGCATATATAAGGGTTTTGTTTTTCATGACTGTGAGAACAAGATCCATGAAGTACAAATATCTTATGTATATCTGATCCTTCCCTGGGATCAACTTAAATTTTTTTCAAGAACACATCCCTAGGGATAAATTTCTCTATCTATTTATCTATACACATACATAAGTAGATAGACATATAGATATAAATAAGTATATGAAATAGAAGTATATAAGATACATAGATATAGGGACAGCTAGGTGGCATAGTGGATAGAATGCTAGGCCCAGAGTCTGGGAGACTTGAGTTCATATTAGGCCTCAGACACTTAATACCATTGTTACCCTATAAAAGTCACTTAACCCTGTTTGCCTCAGTTTCCTCATTTGTAAAACATATTGGAGGAGGAAATGACAAATCACTCTAGTGTTCTTGCCAAGAAACCCCAAATGGAGTCATGAAGAGTCAGACACAACTGAAAACAGCTGTTTAGCAACAAAGATAGATATGTTATAGATAAATAGAAAATATATAACTAGGTAGAGATACACTTTATAAAATTTAAATTTTCCTGTTAATAGAAACTTGTGCTTACCTAAAGATATGACATTGGTACACCACTCTTGCTGTAGAACCTCTAGATGGGGTCACCGTCCATTCCTCCATTCTCACCCCTTAGCCCAGGCAGAAGCAGGAATGTATCTCTCATCCCAAAAGGATCAAAATCTCCTCGCAAATCACTCCTTACTGCTATCATTAATCTCACCAGATAAATACATGATAGCCACTGGATTTTTTTTGGTTTTAACCAGGCATAAGGTGTATGGGACAATCCAGCTTGCAGGATGGAGAGAGAAAGAAAGAGGGAGGACAAGACGCTTGATTCACGTATTTAACATAAATGAGCATGAATTGCTTTGAAGGCCACTGAGACATTGATCTCTTTTTCTATTTCTTCTCACTCTGAGTAGGAAAAGGAGTGATGTTGGTATTGTGTCAGTTCCAAAGGCCACTGTCCTGTCCACCAAGATTTTGAGGCAAAGATACATAGATATAGGGAGTCAAGAAATCAGACATTTCTTGTAGTCAAGAAGTCAGACATTTCTTGATTCTACCAGTGGCATAAGAAGGATGTTCTTTTGACTTCCTTTTCCCAGAAGCCTGAAATTCCAACTAAAAATATTTTCTATTATTAGGAACTTGACAGATATCAATCCACCTGATCATTTCCATATATAAAGACAGAAGATTGCAAAGAAAACTGTGAATTATTATTGTATATATCTTGTGGTTTTTAAAGTATGTAACAAATTCAATATGTCTCCTACAGAACTTCCTTCTATTTTTAAAATTTTCATTTTAAAATGTGTCATCAACTTTTTGTTTTCTTCTTTTGCATTACCACCCCTGCTTTGACCTCTATAACACATAATCACCAGAAAAACTCTCCCTTGTAATAGATAAACATAGTTAAAACAAATGCACACATTTGCTGTGTCTGAAGGTTTTTGTCTCATTCTATAATTCTAGTCTACAGCTTCTTTGTAAAGAAGCATAATTTATCATTGACCTTCTGGAGTCATGGTTGGCCGTTGTATTGATTAGAATTTGTAAGCCTTTCAAAGCTGTTTTCTTTTACATTGCCATCATTGTATAAACAGTTCTACTGGTTCTGCTAGCTTCTTTATATAATCCATACAAGTTTTCCAAGGTTTCTTTGTATCTGCCCCTTTTCTTTTCTTTTTTTTATTTTTTTTTTGAAGGGGGAAGGCAGAGCAATTGGTCTTAAGTGACTTGCCCAAGGTCACATAACTAGTAAGTGTTAAGTGCCTGAGGTTGGATTTGAACTCAGATGCTCCCAACTCCATGGCCAGTGCTCTATTCACTGTGCCACCTAGCTGCCCTTATACCTTTTCTTATGGAATAAGAAATACTATATGTGTAATAGTATTCCATTATATTCCTGTGTCAAAATTTTTTAGCTATTCCTTAATTAATGCCCCCTTAAAGTTCTTTCCTATAACAAAAAGAGCTATTATCAATGTTTTAGTACAAATGGATAACTTTCCTCTTACTTTGATCTCTTTTGGTTATATGCCCAGTAGCTGAATCATTGGATCAAAGGGTATCCACAATTTAGTGACTTTTTAGTGTATTTCAGAATTGCTTTTCAGAATAGTGTAGCAGCAAGCACCCTAGCATACCCAGGGTGACTACTAACACAGGTTCTTTGATCTGCTTTTCTAAAGGAAAGCAATTCAAAAAGGGTTTACAATCTTACTTTAATCAAACATGTCATTCAGTTAGTTTAGGGGAAAATGTCAGCACCCTGAACTTCAGAGAATACAAACAGAAGTTACAAGGAGACAAAAAAAATCTAGGCAGAGAAAATAGTACAATTCAACAGACCAACAGACAAGGCTTCTAGCTGTCTGACCATCATATACATACAGTTAGTCACCAGATAGAGAAACACCAACATCAGGGTTTCCAAAGCTAGGGGTCTCAACAATTGCCATCTGGTCAAATCACACAACTCTTCCATAAGTGAGCCCCAAAGCCCAGGCTCCATGTGACCACATTCAACCTATTAGGGGAAGAATATATTTTTAAATCAGGGGAAGTCCTCAAATTCTCCTAGGCCTATCAAGGGGCAGGGAAGAGCTTTAGATTCCTATTACCATTACAAATGACTGGAATAATTCTCAGTTCTACCAAAAGTACATTAGCTGTGCCTATCTGATCACATCCCCTGCAATGATGGAAATTTTTCTTTTTCTGTCATATTTGTCAATCTGATGGATGTGAAGCAGAGGCATAGTTTGTTTAATTTGCATCTCTTATTATTAGTGATTTGAATTTTTTCCAAATGCTTTATTAATTTCTGGTTTACATCATTCATTTCTGTCAGATTTTGAGTTACATTTTTTCCCCATTTTTCCCCTACTCACCACCCCAGAATAGCAGTCAGGGCATACAGGATATGCCCTCATCCAATCTGCTCTCTCCCATCTCTTCTCCCATACCCCCTTTGACTTTTCCAGTAAGGCAAGGTGAATCCCCCTGCCCCAATGCCTGCACATCTTATCTTGCAATTATATGTAAAATGGTATTAATAATAGTATTTACATATTTTTAAAACATTTGATTTTAAAACTTTGAATTCCAGATTCATTCCCTTCCTCCCTTGTAACCCACCCTTACTGGGAAGATTAGCAATTCAGTATATGTTGTACATGTGTAGTTATGCAAAATATTACCATAGTAGATACATTGTAAAAGATTGACTATATTTCCCTCTCTCCTATCCCAACTCCCACCTGGTCCACTCCCCACTTTGATCCTGTCCCTTTTCAAAACTGGGTGCTTCCAACTTCCCTCCTCCCCAGCCTGCCCTCCCTTCCATCATTCCTCCCCATCCCTCTTCCCCACACTCTCCTGTAGGGTGACATATCCCATTTAGTATGTATGTCATTCTCTCCCTGAACCAAATTCAATGAGAATAAGGTTTTGCCTCTTTGCCTTCCTATTCTTCCCCTCCCCTGCAACCACTTTCCCTTGCCTCTTCTACATGAGATAATTTACCCTACCCTGTCTCTCCCCATCTCTTCTCATTATGTTTCTCTCTCACCTCTCAATCTCACGCCTTAAGTATCATTCCTTCCCATTAAATTTGACCTGTGCCCTCTATCCATGTATACCTGTAAATATATATACACGCATTCACATATGTATTCATATGCCCATATACCCTTCTTCAGCTATTTTCATACTGAGAAAGGTTTCATTAGTTACAGTTATTGTTTTTCCATGTAGGAGTGTAAATAGTTCAATTTTGATAAGTTCCTTATGATTTATTTTCCCTGTTTACTTTCTCAAGCATCTCTTGCTTCTTGTGTCTGAATGTCAAATTTTCTATTCAACTCTGGTTTTTCCTCAAGAATGCTTGAAAGTCCTCTATTCCATTGAATGACCATATTTTCCCCTAAAACATGATACTCAATTTTGCTGGGTAGGTGATCCTTGGTTTTAATCCCAGGTCTTTTGCCCTCTGGAATATCATATTCCATGCCCTTCAATCCCTCACTGTAGAAGCTGCCGGATCCTGTGCAATCCTGATTGTGTTTCCACAATATTGAAATTGTTTCTTCCTGGCTGCTTGTAATATTCTCTCTTTTATCTGGGAATTCTGGAACCTGGCTATAATATTCCTAGGACTTTTCTTTTTGGGATCTTTTTCAGGAGGTGATCTGTGGATTCTTTCAACCTCTATTTGCTCTCTGGTTCTAAAACATTAGGGCAATTTTCCTTGAAAATTTCTTGAAGGATGATTTCTAGATTCTTGCTTTCATCATGGTTTTCAGGTAGTCCAGTAATTTTAGATTATCTCCCCTGGATCTATTTTCCAGGCCAGTGGTTTTTCCCATGAGGTATTTCACATTGCCTTCTATTCTTTCATTTGTTTGGATCTGCTTAACAGCATCTTGATTTCTCATAAGGTCACTAGCTTCCATTTGCTCCAGTCTAATTCTGAAGGAATGATTCTCCTCAATGAGCTTTTGAGATTCTTTTTCCATCTGGCAAATTTGGCTTTTTAAGGCATTCTTCTCCTCATTGCCTTTTTGAGCCTCTTTTGCCATTTGAGTTAGTCTATTTTTAAGGTGTTATTTTCCTCAGTCAGGCTGTTGACTGTCATTTCATACTTTTCTTGCATCTTTCTCATTTCTCTTCCCAATTTTCCCCCCACTTCTCATTCTGCTTCTTAAGGTCCTCTATGGCCTGTAACCTGCTCATATTTTCATTTGGGGCTTTTGGTGCAGGAGTTTTGACCTCATAGTCCTCCTCCTGTTCCATGCTTTGATCCTCTTTGCCCCCAAATAGGAGTCTAATGTTGCACTTTTCTGTTTATTTTGTTTCCTTTGCGTAGACATATTGCACTCAATTACTTGACTTTTGGGCTTGTTGCCACAGTAGGACTCTGCCACCAGCCAGGGGAGCTTCTGTTCCAAATGCTGGGGTTTTCTCAGCTGCTGAGGTTTTAGTTGGGTGCCCTCTCTGAAGCCTCCACACACTCTGGCAAGCTGGTCACACACCCCAAGACCTCCATCCCAGACCGAAATCCAGATGCAGGAAGGTTAAAGCAAGTGTGTGTGATTACCACCGCCCCACACACACTTACTATTGGATCCCCTACAGTTGTTAGGCTAGGAGCTGAAGCTGCAATGTGGCAGTGTGGTCCAAGCTGTGACAGCTCCTCAGCGGCTTCTTGCCCCCAGGGGAAGAAGCTGACACACTCTCCCAACCAGTCCCAAAGTCTATAGGGCACTGACCTCTCACTTTGTAGTTGGCATCTATGTGTTGGCAATTCTGGAAACGCCACAGCTTCTGGTGTTCTGGAATCCCTCCAGTTGGCTGCTGGTCCAGCTGCCCTTGGGCTAAAATCTCTGGCTCACATGGGCCTGGGCTCAGCTCCCAGAGTGCTTCACTGGCTGCTCCCTGTAGGGCTGCTGGGATGTCCTCAGCGGGAGGTTAGCTTCTCTGTGTCATTTTGTGGGTTCTGGAGCTCCAGAGGTCATTTGGAGTCCCCCTTTAACATAATTTTGAAGTATAGGCTGGAGTTCCACTGAAGTGCTGTTTCTACTCAGCCATCTTGACTCTGCCCCCACCCCCCGCCCCCGTTTGAAATATTTTTATGGTAATTGCTCACTTTTTTGAGACTCTTCTGTTCATCTCTTCTAAATGTTTATTATAAAATTTCTTTTATGTCTCTAATTTTTATATATTTGAATCACTTCTTTATGTATCTTCATTATTGGACCTTTATTAGATGAATTTGCTGCAAAGGCTTTTCTCCCTAATTAATTGGCTAGTGTTTTAAATCCAACTGCATAGATTTCATTTCTGTTAAAGTGTTTCAATTTTATGTAGTCATAATAGTCTAGTTTCTCTCCTGTGATCTTTTCTATTCCTTGTTTTATCAAGAACTCTTCATCTATCCATAATTGTAAATTTTCTTTTCCTTTTTCTATTTCTTGCTCCTCTAATTTGTTTATGATATGACCTTTTACATTTAGGTTTTGTATCCATTTGAAGTTTTTCTTGATACATGGTATGAAATCTTGGGCCAAACCCAATTTTTGCCAAACGTCTTTACAATTTTTCTAGCAGCTTTTGTTACAGTCTTTATCCAAAAAGTCTGGGGTACTTGGATTTATTAAACATTTTGCTACTAAGTTTGTTTACTTTTGAGTTTTATGTATTTAATCTGTTGCACTGATAAAATTTAGAGTTTTTTATTAGTCAGTACTAAATAGTCTGGATAATTATTACTTTGTACTTTGAGATCTGTTAAGGTCTTCTTCCTTACTGCTCTTTTTTTCCCAGGTTTTCTTTTGAAATCCTTGACCCTTTTGTCCCTCCACATGAATTTTGTTACAATAGTTATTTAGCATTTGGATTGTCCTGGCATTGAATCTGTAAATTAATGTAGATAATATTATCATTTTTATCATATTGGCATAGTCCAACCCTGAGCATCTAGTCACTAATTTTTTGTTGGTCTTTATTATCTTTTAAAAAGTGTTTTGTAGTTGTATTCATATAACTCCTATGAGGATTTTGTTAGATGGATTCCTGGATATTTTATACATTTAGTGGTAATTTTGAAGGGAATTTTTCTTCTACTTGCTTGCTGTGTTTTGTTGGTAAAGTATTGAAAAGTGGAAAATTTTAATAAGTTCATTTTGTAGCTTGCTACTTTATTAAAGTTCTTTCAATTCTCTAAGACTCTTTAATTAAATTATCATAGTAATATGAAAAAAGCTTTTGTTTTTTCTTTGCCTATGCTTATTCCCTTAATTTGTACTTATTGCCTTATATCTGTGGGCAGCATTTCTAGAATGATAGAAAATGATAATTATACTGTTAAAAATGAACTTCTTTGCTTTAGCCCTGATCTTATTGATAAGACCTCTACTATTTCTCCATTACGGATCATGCTAGCTCTTGAGTTTAGAAAGATACTATTTATCAAATTAAGAAACAATTCATTTATTCTTATAATTTTATGTTTGTTTTATATGAGTTCTTTAGCCTGTCAAAATCTTTTCAGAATCTATTCACATAATCATGTGATTTTTATTATTTTATTTATTATGTTTTCTTTCCCTAATACTAACCAACCTTGATTTGCTGGTATAAATCCAACCAAGACATCATATGTTGTCATTTTCATGTTTCAGAAAGCTCTTTGCTAATATTTCATTAAACATTTTGCCTTGTTGTTCATTAGAAATATTGGTCTAAGTTTTCTTTCTCTCCTTTATTTTTCTGTGGCTGAGAAATCAGGACCATATTTTTCTCAAAGAAGGAGTCTGGTATGATCTTCTCTTTTGCTATTTTTGCAAAACGTTTATGTAATGTTTAAATTAACTTTTCTTTAAAGGGTTGATAGAATTTACTCAAATTCTTCTGATACTAGATTTTTTTTCCTTTGGTAGTTCTTTTACAAGTTATTCAATTTTTGTTCCTGAGACTTTGATAGTTTAAATTCTTTTTTTTTTTAATTTTTTTTTTTAAAGCAATTGGGGTTAAGTAACTTGCTCAAGGTTACATGGCTAGTCATTACTTATGCGTGGGTGCTCATTTTCTGAGGCTGGATCTGATCTTGGGTCATCCCAACTCCGAGGCCAGTGCTCTTACTCACTGCGCCACCTAGCCACCCCTTTAGGGCAATTGGGGTTAAGTAACTTGCCCAAGGTTACACGGCTAGGTTTTTGTTTGTATGGATTAAGTGTCTGAGGCATGCTCCGAACTCAGGTCCTTCTGATTCCAGGGCCGGCGCTCTATTCACTGCGCCACCTAGCCGCCCCTTGATAGTTTAAATTCTTTATTTTTCTATTAATTGAAGTATCTTATATTTTATAAATATCATCTTTTAATTTTTGTCAAATGTTTGATGATTTCCTTTGTTTTTTTGTATGCTGTGAAATTTTTTAATTTTAACAACTTGGTTTTCTTCTTTTTAATCTCAACTAATTACTTAATTTGTAGGGGTAATCTATCTCTATTACCTTAATCTATCTCTCCCTTTCTCCCTCTCCCAATATATTCCTCTCTCACCTCTTAATTTTATGTTTTAGATATCATCCCTTCATATTCAACTCATCCAGTGACCTTTGTCTGTGTATACATAGACATAACTAATTACCTAATTTGTTAGGTAATTAAATTTTCTTCCCAAATTTCCAAGTTTTTTTTATCACTTCAATGGAGCTTTCATTTTTAATTTTATCTCTTCCTTGATTTTCATAATATCTATTTATCATTTACTTGGGGTTTTTTAATTTTATTTTCTTTCTTTTTTCCAATTTACTTATTTATTTTTAGTTTTCAGCCTTCATTTCCGCAAGATTTTGAGTTACAAATTTTTCTCCTGATCTTTTCCCTAGCCCCACCCCAAAATAGTGAGCTTACTGAATACCCCTTCCCCTAATCTGTTCTCTCTTATATCATCCCTCATCCCTCCCCCAACTTTCTAGTATGGAAAGATGGATTTCTATACCCCAGTGCCTGTATATCTTATTTCCCAGTTGCATGTTAAAAAACAACAATTTTTTTTAAAACTTTGAGTTCCAGATGTTTTCCCTTCTGTCCTCCTCACCCACCCCCACTGGGAAGATAAGCAATTCAATATATGTTGTATATGTGTAGTTACACAAAACATTTCCATAGTAGTCATATTGTGAAAGACTAACTATAATTCCCTTCATCCTATCCCACCCCCCACTTACTCAATTTTCTGCTTTGACCTTGACCCTTTTCAAAAGTGTTTACTTCTGCCTACCCTCCCCCCCAATTTCTCCTCCCTTCTATTATTCCTCTTTTCCTTCCCCCCTACTTTTCTGTAGGGTAAGATACCCAATTGAGTGTGTATGTTATTCCCTCTTTAAGCCAAATCCAATGTGAGTAAGGTTGACTCATTCCCTTTCACCTTCCTGCTCTTCCCCTCCATTGTAGTAGTTTTCTCTTGCTTCTTTTATATGAGATAATTTACCCTAATCTAGCTCTCCCTTTCTCCTTCTCCCAACATATTCCTCTCTCACCTCTTAATTTTCTTTTTAGATATCGTCCCTTTATATTTAACTCATCCTATGCCCTCTGTCTATGTATACATGTACATACATATGAACACTCACATATATATTTATGCACAATATACCCTCCTGTACATACATATATATGTGTACACACACACACACACACACACACACACACACACACATATATATATATATATATATATATATACACACATATATATTCCTTTCAACTATCCTCATACTAAGAAAAGTATTATGAGTTACACTTATCATTTTTCCAGGTAGGAATGTAAATAGATCAACTTTAATAAATTCCTTATGATTTCTTTTTCCTGTTTACCTTCTCATACTTTTCTGGCTTCTTGTATTTGAAAGTCAATTTTTCTGTTCACCTCTATTTTTTTCATCAAGAATGCTTGAAAATCCTCTATTTCATTGAATCACCATATTTTCAGGGGAAGCATTATACTCAGTTTTGCTGGGTATATGATTCTTGGTTTTAGTCCTAACTCCTTTGACCTCCAGAATATCATATTCCAAGTCCTTTAGTCCCTTAATGTAGAAGCTGCTAGGTCTTGTGTTATCCTGATTGTGTTTCCACAATACTCAAATTGTTTCTTCCCGACTATTTACAGTATTTTCTTCTTGACCTGAGAACTCTGGAATTTGGCTATAATATTCCTAGGAGTTTTTTGTGGGGGGATCTTTTTCAAGAGGCAATTAGTGAATTCTTTCAATTTCTATTTTGCCCTCTGGTTCTAGAATATCAGGAAAATTTTGCTTGATAATTTCTTTCATTTTTTAAAGCAATTGGTGTTAAGTAACTTGCTAAAGGTTGCACAGCTAGTTATGGATGTGTGGGTGCTAAGTAACTGAGGCCGTTATTGATCCTCAGTCCTCCCGACTCTGGGACTGGCGCTCTTACTCACTGTGCCACCTAGCCGCCCCTTGATAATTTCTTGAAAGATGTTGTCTAGGCTCTTTTTCTGATCGTGGCTTTCATAATTTTTAAATTATCTCCCCTGGATCTATTTTCTAGGTCAGTGGTTTTTCAAATGAGATAGTACACATTGCCTTCTATTTTTTCATTTGTTTGGATCTGTTTTATAGTATCCTGATTTCTCATAAAGTCATTAGCTTCCATTTGCTCCAATTTAATTTTGAAGGAATTATTCTCTTCAGTGAGTTTTTAAAATTCCTTTTCCATCTGACCAATTTGACTTTTTAAGGCATTCTTCTCATTGTTTTTTTTTGGGGGGGGCCCTTTTGCCATTTGCGTTAGTTTATTTTTTAAGGTGTTGTTTTCTTCAGTATTTTTTGGGGGGTCTCCTTTAGCCGACTGTTGACTTGTTTTTCATGATTTTCTTGCATCATTCTCATTTCTCTTCCCAATTTTTCCTCCACTCCTCTTCCTTGATTTTCAAAATCTTTCTTGAGCTCCTCTATGACCTTTAACCAGTTCATATTTTTCTTGGAAGCCTTTTATGCGGGGGTTCTGCTTTCTTCCTCCCATTCCATGCTTTGATTCTTTTTGTCCCCCCAAAAGGATTCTGGGTCTGTTTGTGCTTCCTCTGCTTGCTCTTATTGTTAGTCAATTACTTTACTTTTGAGCTCTTTGCCATGGTAGAACTCTGCTTCCAGATTGCAGAGGCTATGTCCCAAATCATTGGGGTTTTCGCAGCTACCAGAGCTATTAGGGGGGTGCCTTCTATGCATTCCCCAGAAGCTCTGGCCCACTGGCCACATACCCCAGGACCACCTAATACCACAATTCAGATCCAAACCAGTTAAAGGAAGAGTGGTTACCCTCTGAATGGTTGCTTGGTCTCCCTGCAGGCCAGGAGCTCTGTAGGTAGCCAAGCAGCAGCAACTGCATCCACCGTACCTCTGCCACTTCTTGCTCTGGGGGCAGGGGCTGGATCGTGTTCTTCATCCCACCCTGTTCCAACAGAGTTCCCCACTGACCTTTTACTTTCTTTTCAGCATTTATGGGTTGAGAATTCTGGAAACTGCCATAGATGCTGGTGATTCACTCTCTTGGTCTGCTCTGGCTGGTCTGAGTGCTGGTTGGGGCTGCCCTGGGGCCACAGCCATGAGCTCATATGGGTCTGGGCTCAGCTCCCAGCTCACTGTGATAGACCCTTTCTGCCAGGCTGCCTTCAGTGGGAAATTTGTTTCTCTCTGTCGCTTGGTGGCTTCTGTAGCTCTAAAATTTGTTTAGCATCATTTTTTTTACATGTATTGGAGGTGATGGGAGCCAGTGCCACATGGAGGTTCTATTTCTACTCTGCCATCTTGGCTCTGCCCCCTAAATTGTATTTTCTAGTTATTTTTATTTGTATATCTAATTCATTAATATGCTTTTTCTCCTTAGACTCCTTTTGCTTTTTTTTGGATGCTGCCATTACTGCTTACTATTTTTGATGTTAAGTTTCTTGACTGACAACAGATCTCATCCTCTACCAAAGTCTCTGACTTCTTCCTCTTCTCCCAGCTTCCCAAAGTGTTTATTAGCCTTAGCTCTTTTGTTTCTCTTTGTACAATCTCTCCAACAAGGATTTGCTTCTGTCTCCTCCTATGGCCTTTGGGTTTAGGAGATCATACCAGGTCCCAGGCCTCATGAAGGATCCCCAGTTCCTTGCTATATAATTGAGTTAGCCTCATTTCCTACTCTGCCTCTGACTGTTCTGGATCACATACTATGTTGCCCAATGTCCTTGGGTTTATACTTTCTTCCAGTGTTGCTCCAGTAGGGTACGGCTGAGATCCTACTGATTTTATGTCCTGATTACGCATATTCACTTTTTTAAAACTCTAGAGCATCTTCATCCTCAGAACCTCCCACCCCCACCCTGGGCTCCTATCCTTGGGAAATGCATCTACAATCAAGCCTTCATAGCAAACCCCTGCTTTGGGCAATTTTCCTGCCTCCATGCTATAGGCCATTTAATAGTCTAGCACAGGCTTCTACCTTTCCAGTCACAAATCCTCTCTGAGTGATTGGAGACTCCTGGTTATCTTCTTGTGCAATCTTGGACTGGATAATTGAGTTTATTACTGTCTCTTTGATATTGCTTTTCACTGAGCAGATGTGGGAGAGCTGAGCTCCTCCATTGCTTTTTACAATGCCATCTTAACCACAAACCAGGAATTAATGTCCAAAAGTGTTTTTTAAGCTAAAAAATCTCCATACTTCTTTGTATTAGGTTTTCTTTCACTTATGGTGCTCACAGTGCCAACTTCATATGGGAGATCTCCTGAGGGCTGTGGGTACCATTCCATCTATTACAGTTCAAGTGAATATCTGCCTCAGATTCCATTTGAGTTTAAAGTGAATCATTATAGTTTGTCTCTCCTAGCATCCACCAGAGGGAACATCCCTCTTTTATTGCTAACTCTATCTCCATCCCAAGTCTTCTCCTCTGGCCTCCACCTTCCTTGAGAAGCTGGACCAATTTACTCAGATTACCTAGGTCTGCTTTCCTGAAATATCTAGCATTTCCTTCAGACATCAGTGTCTAGATGCTGGAAAGAATCATCTCTGCTAAATGAGAATATAGTTTAGTCAGATTGTGAGTATAGTGCTGATTACAGAAATGAACTCTACATATAAAACAGATGTGAAAAACTTGGTGAGAATTCAGAGGGGAACAACAAAAATAGTTAAAGTACTGGGGAATAAGACAAAACCAAATCTAAGAGTTAAGGTTGAAACTATCAGTATTATTTCATCTCACATAAGATGCATAGGGTACAACTTAATGAGAATTTTAAAATATATGAAAAGTTATATCAAAGGTATGTTATGCTTTAATCAAACAACAAGCATCTATTAATGAACTTACTATGTGCCCAGCACTGTGTCAAAGTGATGGAGATACAAAGAAAGACAAAAATAGTCTTTGCCCTTGAGGGGTTTAGATTTTAATGTGAGACATAAAATATGAAACCTAGTACATGCATAATATATGTAGAGGGAGCAGCTGGAAGGTTGGAAAAGACCTCCTGTAGGAGGTTGCATTTGAACTGAATCTGAAAAGAGGCTAGGGATTTTTAGAGTCAGAAGTAAGGAAAGAACACTCTGTAAGAATGGGGATCAGGCATAGGAATAAAAGATGTTTGTGTCATTTGTGAGGGATTCAAATAGAGCAGTATGGTTAGATCATCAAGTGTGTGGAGGGAAGTAGAATGTAAAAAGTCTAGAAAGGTAGACAGGGACAAGGTTGTGAGACACTTTAAATATTGAACAAAAGATTTTAAATTTGGGGCGGCTAGGTGGTGCAGTGAGTAGAGCGTTGGCCCTGGAGTCAGAAGGACCTGAGTTCAGATCCGGCCTCAGACACTTAATGCACACACAAATAAAAACTTAGCCATGTGGCTTTGGGCAAGTTACTTAACCCCAATTGCCCTCCAAAAAGCAAAAAAAAAAAGATTTTAAATTTGATTCTAGAAGTAATAGGGAATCAATTGTATTTTTAGTAAGCAGTGGTAAGGAATGAGTGATGTGGTCAGAACTACAATTTAGGAAAATCACTTTGGCAGCTATATGGTGCATGAATTGGAGTGGGGATCAAGATCAGAGCCAGGAAGAATAATTAGAAGAATTGTTATAATCTTCTATTTCACAAAGAGGGGTGATGAGAAATTATATTAGGGAAGGGATTGTGTGAATGGAGAGAAAATAGCAAGTTCAAAAGATGAAGAGAAGGCAGAAAGAACAACATTCGACAACATTGGCAATGTGAGTTGAGAATGACACTAACGTTATGAGACTGGGTGACTAGGAGAATGGTGATGACCTCAATAAAAGTAGGTAAGCTAGGGGGCAGCTAGGGGACGGCTAGGTGGCGCAGTGAGTAGAGTGTTGGCCCTGGAGTCAGAAGGACCTGAGTTCAGATCCGGCCTCAGACACTTAATGCACACACAAATAAAAACTTAGCCGTGTGGCTTTGGGCAAGTTACTTAACCCCAAATGCCCTCCAAAAAGCAAAAAAAAAAGTAGGGAAGCTGGAAAGAGGGAAAATATTAAGGGGAAAGATGAGTCCTGTGGACATGCTGAGTCCTACCAGACATCCAGTTTCAGATGTCCAAAAGATAATGATTGACATGGAACCAGAGCTCCAGAGAGAAAAACTAAGGGTAGGTATATAGATCTGGAAATTATCTGTAGAAAAAATAACAGAAACCATGAGAATTGATGAGATAAAAAAAGAGATATGTTATAAGGGACAAAGAGAAGAGGGTCCAGGAAAGAGCCTTGGGGGACATCCACAGTTGGAAAATATGACATGGATTCAGCAAAAGTGAATGAGTAGTGGTCAAACACATAAGAGAAGAACTAAGAGAGAGGAATCATTAACACCCAAAGAGAAAAGATTATCCATGAGGATAAGGTAATCAACATCGTCAAGTGTTGCAGATGTTTGAGGATGAATATTGAAAAAAGGTCATTAAGTTTGGCAATTAAGAGATCACTGTTAACTTTGAAGAGGGAATTTTCAGTTGAATGATTGGCAGCCAAAATTGTAGAATGTTCAAAAGTGGGTGAGAAGATAGAAAGTAGAGGAAACTAGTGTAGGTGGCTTTCATATACCTTACTTGATCCATCCATCCCTAGAAAGGAAGAAAACATACAGGGATTATAGCTACTAGGGATGGATGGATCAAGTGAGGGTTTTTAAGGATTGGGAAAGCATGGATATGTTTGTAGGTAGCAGGGAAACACTCAGTAGCTAAAGAGTGATAGAAGATTAGAGTGAAGATGAAAGTACAGACAATTGGCTGGAAGAGACAGGAAAATAAAGGATTCAAGGTATACATAAAGAGGTTGCCTTTGGCAAAGAGAAAAACTATGTTCATCAGAAACTGGAGTGAAGGTGGCTTGCATCCTTTAGGATTCTGGGCATATAGTAATGGTGCCCAATAAATACTTGCTAATTATATGACTTAGTTAATTTTCCAAGCACCATTTTTCAATTGTATTAGGTATAGAACAAGGGGAACTAGCTTTAAAGGATTAAAATATTAAAAGTAGTTAATTTCTCTATACATTTCTTTTTCCTAACAATGAAAGGTTTGGGGAGTTCTTCCTTGAAAGTATTTTTAAAATAATATTTTTTCATCTTTCTGAGATGATCTAAGTGTATAAAAGACAGGAATAAATGTCAATTCACTTTCATTTAATTCCATGAGAATTTATTAAATTCCCTTCATAGTGTGGTTTGCACAGGCAGGCTGCTTCCAACTGATAACAGAGTCTTTGAGTGGGAATTCCTCTCTTTCTCTTGTTTGTACAAGTTGGAATTTCCTCCCCTATTCCTGTGCTTCCCCAAATGCCACTTGAGGCCTCAACTACTGGATTCCCAGAATTGAGTCTTCATAAGTAAGAAAAATAGAGATGAGGGAAAAGGGAAGAATAAAACCTCTTTGCCCCACCTGCCTTCACAAAGTGGTCTAAAAGTTGGCTTTTTTTGGTCCTTTTTGCAGCGTCTTCGTACACATCTTTCTCCTCATCTTAAGGATCTCACCCAGTCCCTGAGATGAAATTCATCCGTTTTTCCTCTGAACTATAGATGAATCTAACTTCAGTCCCTTCAATTTTCCAGTAGCCATTATTTATTGCTTATGTGTGTCTTTGTTCTTCTCACACCACTGGACTCCATGAAAAAGATTGGTAGAGGGGAATCTGAGGGATTTTTCTGCTTCCCAGTGTTAAATAGACACTTCCATAGATCATTATTGCCTTTAAAAATGGGAGAAGGGGTAAAAGGGAAAAGTGGGGTGGAATGAATTTTGCCCAAACTCCATAGGTTTGTGTTTTTTTTTAGGGATGGAGAGTAGAGAAGAAGCTGTATTTTCTATTCAACAGTGGGCCAGGGAAGAAAAGATAACCTGAATTTTAAATAAGGAGTATAGGGTTAGCTTCAGAAGTAGGAGTGGAGGAGTGGGGGGGGGGGGGCTGGAGTCAAGATGGAGGAATAGAAATAGGACTTCCACTTGGCTCTGGCTTCAACCTCCTCCAATTCATGTAAAAAATTAATTTAGACAAACTTTGGAGCTACAGAGCCCACAAAATGACACAGAGAAGCTAACCTCCTGCTGAAGATAGCCCAGCAGGCCAGCAGGAATTAGCCAGCACAGTGCTCTGGGAGCTGAACCCAGCCCTGCTCAAGCCAGATATTTTAGCCTCAGAGCAACCACAACTAGCAGCTGGAGTCAGATCACCAGCAGCTGTGGCGGTTTCCAGAATTATCAACACAGAGATGCTAAGGACAAAGTGAGAGGTCAGTGCAGTGTGTACTTTGGGATCCGGTAGTTCAGGAGTGCAGTCCAGCCTTACCCCCTGGAGGGAGAAGCCACTGAGGTGCTGAGGCCGTGAAGCCACCATGTATCCAGTGGAATCGCTGTTTTGGGGTGGTGGGTAGGGGAAAAATGGGGGGAAATTTCATAGCTCAAAATCTTGCAGAAATGAATAATATAAACTAGAAGTTAATAAAGAATTTGATAAAGTAAAAAATAAAAAGAAGTGTAAGCAAGTCGGCCAATCCCTTTATTCTGTAAACAGCATATTGTTGGATTCCAATTTTTAATTCATTCTGCTATCTGTTTCCATTTTGGGAGTGTTTATCCCATTAACATTCAAAGTTATAATTACTATTTTCCTCTGTCTTATTTTTTACACACTCAGAGCATCTTTTTTACCCTATCCCCGTTTTCTTATCTTTCCCCCTTACCCTCCTATTTCTTATTCTACCCTCCAAGATTCAGTTCAGGACTAAAAGAAGTCTTAGGAATACATTGGCAAGAAGGTCTCTTCCCCTTGACACTCCTTAGCTCATAGTTCCTCAGAGCTCCCGTTAATATCCTCTCTCAGCCTTGTTGCATCTGGAAACAGCCACTTCATTCCCAGTGTCATAATAGGAGCCATTCATCACCAGTGACAGAAGTGAAAGAACTCAAGCAGTTTCAATTCATTAGCCCTTCCCTTATCCTTACAAAAACAAAGAACACTCCTTTAGAGATGAAAACATGTCACTTGTTGAGACAATTCTAGACCTGAGGTAAAACTCTCTTTTGATTCCCAGTGATTTTCCACCCTTTGCAAATTCTGAGTATTCTAGTTAGTCTTAGGACAAGGGACTAGATTTGGCATTTCATTCTCCAGTTCATTTTACAGATGAAGGAACTGAGGCAAATAGAGTTAAGTGACTTGTCATGGGTCACACAGCTAGTGTCTAAGGCCACATTTGAATACGTATGCCACCTACCTGCAGAAATAATTTTCTGTCTCATTTTTCTCACATCTATAAAGAGAATTGACTAAGTACTTAGCAATAGTAGGTGTTTAATGTATGCCTATTGACTGACTGACCCAAATCATCCCCAAAGCACCCTTCCAGCTCTAAAATTCTAGATCTCTATGTTCTCCCCACCCAATAACATTCAGATTGGTAAAGGATGCTATAGCTTGATGCCACCTCATTAGTAATTGGAATTTCACACTTTAACCTCCTTATCTGATATCCTATATATTCAGTGAAAATGGTCCCATTGTGTATGTGTAAGTGAAAATTCAATGCAAATGTAAATTATCTCCAATCTTACTACTCTTTGGATGAATGGTGAGGAGAAGAGTCAAGGAGTGTATTGTAAATTCCAGCTGACACTGACAATTGACTTGGGAAGAATGCTCTTGAGAATCTTTCCTCTCATAACCTCTGGCTTACAAGAAAATGGGTAAGAATCCAATTGCCCATTCTTGCTTGGTGCTTACCTTATGGTCCCATGTTTTAATAGAAAGATCAGTGCATTCCAACCAGGTATGGGGGGAGGAGACAATATTCTGAACCATTTGGTTAGGACAAGGGCTAGGGGACCAAGGGCTGACTCTTCTTAGGAAAAATAGCTTTGTCTTGGGCTACAATTAGTCTTAGGACAAGAGACTAGATTCATTTGTCAGATGTGGGAAATGACAGGTCATAAAGTAGTTAAACAAATAGCATCTGAGGAATTTCATTAGTTGCATGTCCATAATGCAAAGAAATGGATTGTTGACAGGGTGTTGACAATGTCCAAGGAACTAAAGCAGAGATATTATCTGGGATGAAAGCATTGAGCCAAGACAGAAGAAGCATAAAGCAATAAGACAGGTTAACAAGTATTTATTAATTGCTTACTATGAACCTAACACTGTGCTTAGTAGTAGAATAGGATGTCTGAGCAGAAAATAGCCAAGAGATAATTTTCTTTGCTACTCAGAAAATTCTGTAATGAATAAAAAAAGATTGGAAAACAGAAGTGAGTGATTCTTTATCAAGAGCAATTCATACCAGACTGACCTTATTTCATTTTCTTCACAGGATTACTAAATAAGTTGATTAGGAAGATGTTGTGGATATGATTTACCTAGATTTTAGTAAAACTTTTAATAAAGTATCTCATACTATTCTTGTGGAGAAGATAGAGAGATGTAGATAGGATGATACAACCATCTGATGGAGTCAGAACTAGTTAGAGGAAAATTCAAGGAGTTAATTAATGCATCAAAGCCAATAGGACAGGATTCCCCAGTGGAGTACATCAGGGATCTATGCTTGACTTAATAGTTTTAATCAGTTATTTGGATAAAGGTATAGATGGCAAAAACAAAATGCCAAATGACCCAAAATTGAGAGGTATAACCACCATGTTAGATGACAGAGTTAGGGTTTTAAAATGATCTTAATAACTTAGTGCAGTTGGGCTAGATCTAAGATAAAATTCAATATGGAAAAATATTTGCACTCGCATAGCAAAAAATCTTCAAAAATAAGGAAGGGATGCTTAAACATCAGGTCTGAAAGAGATCTGGGGTTTTAATAGACTAAAAGCTTGATATGAGTCAGCAGTGTGATGTGTCAGTCAAAGCTACCAATGTGATCTTGAGCTGTATTAAGAAAGGCATAGCTTCCAGGAACAGTAAAGTTCTAGCACTGTTAAAAACTCATTTACAGTATTGTCTTCTGGGCACCAGAATTTGAAAAGGGCATTGATGAGCAGGAGCCCAAACGAGGGCAAATAGTATGTGAAGGATCTTGGGTTTATGTCATATTAGTTATAGGAATAGGGCATGTATAGCTTGGAGAAGAGAAGTCTGTGGGGGTCAGAGGGGATTGTAGATGTCTTCTAGCATTTGAATTTCTGCCATGGGGAGAGGGTTTTGACTTGCTGTGTTTGGCCACAGAGCCAGGGGAAGATGATGGTTTCTGCAGAGAGTCCAGTTGAGGATTGATGTTCGGGAAAAACTTCCTACTGAATAGGACTGTCTAAGTGTAGAATGGGCTTCTTAGAAAGGTGGTTGGTTCTCTTTCCTTGGAGGTTTTTAGACAGAGGATGTAGGACTACTTGTCGGGTATGTTATAATAGGGACTTCTTTTGTACATGAGTTGAACTAGTTGGAGGCTGAGTTCCCTTCCCCTCTCTAAAATTCTGTGATTGGTTTGCAGGCCCAAGTTGTTAGGTGGGGCAGAAAGGGCTGGTAGCACTTTGTCCATTTTCTTCTTAGGATGTGAAGAACAAGAAGGGTGGCATCTTTTAAAGGTTGAGGATCCAGGATGGGGGAAATGGTGTTGCTCTTAATTCTTACCACAGAAAGAAAAATTCAGGTTAAATCTTAGCTAATGTTTCACAAGACCTATACTTGCACTTGTCCTTAAAATACTATTCCGTATAAAATACATTTTCAATTGAATACAAATTTGTCTCACAAAGCATTCTGAGTTGGCTTTGTGAAAACTTGTTAGTTATAACAATGTTACTAGGGCAATTGGTTCAACAAATATATGATCAGAAAAAGGACATTACAGTAGGACTTGGTGATTTTTATAGTGAGAACTGGTTATAATTTATAATTAATGCTATCATGAAAAAGGTCTATCAGGGTATTCTCGTGCCTGTATAATATTATCTTCGTAAATCTGAGTCCTAGAGGGTATCTCAGTCTCTTAATCCTACCCAGAGCTGAAAGCTTAGAGAATTGGCTATAAAAAATCCAAGTCTTATTTCTGACTTCATTACAAAATATACTCATCTGGTCTCCAGGGAATTTCATTTGTCCTATGTTAAGATAAAAGTGTGCAGAATAAAATGAGGAAATTGCTTAAGATAAGTTGCTTCTATGTTGACTGTCTTGATTCACTGTTTAATGTTTGTTGCCATCCAGTGGTAATAATGAAAATATCCAGCATCATATTTTAAAATTTACATAAAGTTATCATGGCAGGAATATTACGTTGTGATTTTGTAGGCTGTTCTACCTTACCTAAATGGCTAGATTATCGAATTAGTGAGTCTTCTTTCCCCTAGTATACTTTACCACCTTTGTGATTCTTGTCCATGAGGTTCCAAAAATTTTCCATTGATGATGCATCATGCTAAAGGCCTTTCTCTATATTTTAACAAATAATTTGTAGATAAACACAGCTGAGTATTTTATTCTTAACCCGTTCAGTAAATGATATGACTATGAACATGTGATCTATCATTCAAAAATGTCTCTAAGGGTCTTCCTGTTCCTTTTTGTTTCCTGGGATTAGGCTAGAACTGTGCTTTCAAAGGCTTAATTTCTGTAAATTAGCTTATGTGATCTTCAGTTCCCATGATCTTTAGTATTATTATACACCTTATTTGTCCCAGAACAAGAGTAAAGACAGATTTTCCAAAGCTATTTGCTAGTTTTATTATTTTTATTTATTATATTTATTAGAAAATAGTAGCCTGTAACATTTCCCAAATTAACTGTAAAGCCAAGCATTTGGTTTTCAACAAGGCAAACACGTGAACTTGATTCTTTGTAAAAATAAAATTTTATTGCTATCTTTTGGTTTTTTTTTTTTAAACAAATACTTTATTAACTTCTGTTTTACATCATTCATTTCCGCCAGATTTTGAGTTACAATCATTTTCCCCCCATTATTCCCCTACCCAACCTCCCAGAATAGCAGTCCCACAAGATATCGCTTCCTCCAATCTGCTCTCTCCCATACCTTCTCCCATACCCCCCATCGACTTTTCCATTAGAGGAAGATGAATCTTTGTGTCCCAATGCCTGCACATCTTATCTCCCAATTATAGGCAAAAGAGTATTAATAATAGTATTTATATATATATTTGAAACATTTAATGTTACGACCTTGAATTTCAGATCCATTTCCTTCCTCCCTTGTCACCCTTCCTTCTTGGGAGATAAGTAATTCAGTATATGTTGTACATGTCTAGCTATGCAAAACATTGTCATAGTAGATATATTGTACAAGGCTACTTATAATTCCCTCGCACTCATCCCACCCCCCACCCGGTCCATTCCCTACATGATCCTGTCCCTCTTCTATAGTGGGTACTTCCAACCTCCCCTCACCCCAAGGATGCCCTCCCATCCATCATCCCTCCTCTCATCCCCCTTCCCCCTATCCTGCTGCAGGTTGAGATATCCCATTTAGTATGTATGTCATTTTCTCCCTGAACCAAATTCAATGTGAATGTGGTTTTGCCTTTTTAGCCTTCCTTATTCTCCCCCTCCTTTGCACCCACTTCCCTACATGAGATAGTTTACCCTACCATGTCTCTCCCCATCTCCTCTTGCCACTTTCCTCTCTCACCTCATAATTTCATCCCTTGAGTACTCTCCCTTCCCAACAAAATCAACCTATGCCCTATCCATATATAACTGTAACCATATACACACACATTCACATATGTATTCATATGACCACACCCCCTTCTTCCATTATTTTCATAGTGAGAAAGATATCATCAGTCACAGCTATTGCTTTTCCATATAGGAATGTAAATAGTTCAACTTTGATAAGTTCCTTTTGATTTCTTTTCCCTGATTACCTTCTCAGGCATCTCTTACTTCTTGCGTCTGGATGTCAAATTTTCTATTCAACTCTGGTTTTTCCTCAAGAATGCTTGAAAGTCCTCTATTCCACTGAATGACCATATTTTCCCTGAAACAAAATACTCAGTTTTGCTGGGTAGGTGACCCTTGGGTTCATTCCCAGTTCTTTTGCCCTCTGGAATATCATATTCCATGCCCTTCGATCCCTCAGTGTAGAAGCTGCCAGGTCCTGGGCTATTCTGATTGTGTTTCCACAATATTGAAATTGTTTCTTCCTGGCTGCTTGTAGTATTTTCTCCTTGATCTGGGGATTCTGGAACCTGGCTATAATATTCCTGGGAGTTTTCTTTTGGGATCTTTTTCAGGAGGTGATCTGTGGATTCTTTCAACCTCTATTTTGTCCTCTGGATCTAAAACATCAGGGCAATTTTCCTTGAGAATTTCTTGAAGGGTGATTTCTAGGTTCTTTCTTTGATCATGGCTTTCAGGTAGTCCAATAATTTTTAAATTGTCTCTCCTGGATCTATTTACCAGGTCAGTGGTTTTTCCCATGAGATATTTCACATTGCCTTCTAATCTTTCGTTTGTTTGGATCTGCTTAACAGCATCTTGATTTCTCATAAAGTCATTAGCTTCCATTTGCTCCAGTCTAACTTTGAAGGAATGAATCTCCTCAGTGAACTTTTGAGATTCTTTTTCCATCTGGCAAATTCGACTTTTTAAGGCATTCTTCTCCTCAGTGCCCTTTTGGGCCTCCTTTGCCATTTGAGTCAGTCTATTTTTTAAGGTGTTGTTTTCCTCAGTCAGGCTGTTGACCCTCATTTCATACTTTTCCTGCATCCTTCTCATTTCTCTTTCCAATTTTTCCTCCACTTCTCTTTATTTGATTTTTAAAGTCCTTCTTAAGGTCCTCTATGGCCTGCAACCCGCTCATGTTTTCCCTGGGGCTTTTGGAGCAGGACTTCTGACCTCACAGTCCTTTTCCCTCTCTATGCCCCCAAAATAGGAGTCTAGGGTTGCATTTTTCTGTTTCCTTTGCCTTGGCATGTTGCCACTTAATTGCTTGACTTTTGGGCTTGATGCCACACTATGGCTTTAAGGCCAGCTAGAGGAATTTTCGTCCCGAACGTGTGGGGGGCAACTTCCGTTTCTGGCAAGCTATAAACCCACCCACAACTTCCACCCTAGATCACAATCCAGATCCAGGAGGTTAAAGCAAGAGCGATTACCCCCCAAGACTGATCGCTGGATCTCCCCACGATTTGTAGGCTGGGAGCCGGAAATGCCTATGAAAACTACAAAATGGCATGTCTCCTCAGCGGCTTCTAGCCCCCAGGGAGGGAGCTGACGCATTCCCCAAATACAGGTCCCAAAGTCCATAGGACACTAACCTCTTACTTTGTCCTAGGCAAGTATATGTTGATAATTCTGGCATCTCCACAGTTCCTGGTGTTCTGGGGTTCCTCCAGCCGGCTGCTGGCCCTGCCGCCCTGGGGCTAAAACCTCGGCTCACGTGGACCTGGGCTCGGCTCGGCTCCTGCGCTCTGCGCGCTGCCGGCTCCCAGACTACTGCGCTGGTCCTTCCTGCAGGGTGCTGGGCTGTCCTCAGCGGGAGGTAGCTTCTCTGTGTCGTTCTGTGGGTGCTGGGGCTCCAGAAGATTTTCAGAGTCCTTTTTTACATAGTTTGTGGAGAATCTGGGGGCCGAGAGGCTTGGAAGAGCTGTTTCTACTCCGCCATCTTGGCTCCGCCCCCCACTATCTTTTGGTTTTACATCACCTAAATTTCCCCATGTCTCGATCTCCTTTGCCTTCCCCAAAGAACCATGCCTTATAACACTTGGTTTAAAGAAAAGGGGAGAAGAGAAAAAATTCAGCATAACTCATCAGTACATACAAAATTCAGATGTTGTATGTAATGTTCTGCACCTGTTTACCACTCACATCTACAAAAGAAGTGAGGAAAGGAAGTTGTTTTCTCATATCTCTTCTTTGGGTGTAGGGTTGTTCTTTGTAATTTTGCAAATTGTCTTTTGTTAGACATGGAAAACAGTAGTTCATAAAATGAGTAAACAATGTCTGAGGGATTTGATTCTTAATTATTTCTAGAAATTGTAAGTTAATATTTGGATTAGTTTGGCATACGATAAATGTGCTAAATATCTTTTTCTGTTCAAATTGACTTGGATTTAGTTAATATTCTTGTTATCAAAAGTATGCTTTGTATTCGACAGTAATTTGTAACAAATATATGTAGGCTAGGTTTGTACAGGTAGCCAGTTTGATTTTTTTTTTTTTTTGCTTTTTGGAGGGCAATTGGGGTTAAGTAACTTGCCCAAGGTCACATGGCTAGGTTTTTGTTTGTGTGTACATTAAGTGTCTGAGGTCGGATCTGAACTCAGGTCCTTCTGACTCCAGGGCCGACGCTCTACTCACCGCGCCACCTAGCCGCCCTGAGCCAGTTTAATTTTTTATGGAGGGACAAATCAGAAAATCAGTTGAATCAGCAAAACAAACAAAAAATGTTTGAATTGATTTAATGACCTGACCAGTTGTTGAACCATATATGCATTATACACAGTTTAAATTGTACTTAGCCAACTTCTATAGTAAAGAACAGATAAAACAATTTTTACAAGAAAATGTTCATTTAAAATATTTATGTGAATTTTGTGCATTCTACCAACACATGAGTTGTTTTCTAAGCACAGTCCTACTTCTTAATTTTGATTTATAACACTTTGCATGGTTTACATTCTGGCTCTATTATGGATCTTTTTTTTTCCTTCAGAGTTCTCCATTTTAGCTGAGAATAATAATGGCTAATATTTATATAGCACCTACTATGTGCCAGGCATTGTGCTAAAGCACTTCACAAATATTATCTCATTTGATCCTCACAATGGTCCAGGGAGGTTGGTAAAATATCCACTTTACAAAAGAGGAAATGAAGGTAGACAGAGATTAAGTGACTTGTCCAGGATCACACAGTTAATATCTGAGGCTAGATCTGAACCGCAGGCCTGGAGTTCTGTCCACTATGCCACTTAGCCCTATTGGTGGGTAAAGTCCCTTATTTGAATCTTGGGGACCAAAACCAGTGTTGCCCCCAGTGGAAGAAACACAAGTTTCACATTTAGCCTGACTAGTCTGCTGGAAACTGAATTTACTTTCTAAGATAAGATGCAATATTATCATGTCTGAACAGCAGGCTTTGTCTTCTTCATCTCTAAGTATCATTTGCCTTGAGCAATCATTCCATGCTTTTCATAGCACTTAGTGTCTTCGTCATAAGAAGTAGTTATATAATAGCCAAGTTATATAAATTGATGTTTCCTGCCCATTGGAAACTAGGGTCCTGAAAGCACCTTCTTCAAGGCAACAGCCTAAATGGGCCACTAGCTCCAGAGTCATGAGAAGTACAGAAAATGTCTAGGAGACTGTATAGTAAAGATAGCTGTGCTCCCACAACAATGGTTTGGTGTTCAGGTAGTCACAGAAGAGGTGCGTGCCCAGATATGGTTATCCAATCCTTTTTCTGATCTTTTCATTCAGTTACCTCTTGTCTTACACCTTTAATTCCATCTTACTTTGGGGTCAGTAGCCTTCTGTACAAGGTACAGGTGAAGGTCCATATATCTATAATAGGTATGTCATTATTCAACCCATAGTTTTTTATGGGTTTTTCCAGGACTGAGGCACACCTGTGTGTACGATGAAAGACACAAGGGTAGGAAATCTGAAAGACAATAGAAAAGAGTAGAACTTGGCCATTGGGATTGATTTGGCTTGTCCGTCCCCATGACCAGGTCATCACCAGGGCACACTGTGGGTAGTAACCAAACCGCCAGTGATTCCAGGAAGGAAAGGAAGGGAACAAGCATTTACTAAGCACCTAGTGTGTGCCAGGGACTGTGCTAAGTGCCCTACGAATATGATCTCATTTGATCCTCACAACAAGTGCATTTATTATCCCCATTTTACAGTTGAGTAGATCGATACAGACAGAGATTAAGTGACTTGCTCAATGTCACACAGCTAGTAAGTGTCCAAGGCCAATTTTTTCCTAACTCTAGACTCAGCACTCTATTCACTGCTGCCTGTAGGGCAGGTGATTGTCACTCATCTGTTGAATCTTCCTCTTCTCTCCATTAAGCTACACTTAAACCCTAACTCTTTAGAGGGGGTGCATGTGGACCTGCATGTGCACCAATCAAATCTCTTGGCTCATACCTCCACCTACTTAACCACTCTCATTCTTTCTCATTGCTTGTATTATTTCATCAAATTACCTTGGTAGCAAAGTTATAATTTTAGAATGTATTTATAGTAGTAAAAGAAAACACAATTTATCTATCTATCTACCTATCATCTATCTATCCATCCATCTATATCTATCTATCTATCTATCTATCTATCTATCTATCTATCATCTATGTACTCCATCAATGTGGAATTTTAGAGGTATCTTCCAGTAAAAGAATCTTGAGGATCTTTTTCTAACATAAAATGCTTCAGACAGCTGCCTACTTGGATCTGGATGTAATATTCTTCTAGGAATAGATGAAAGAAGTAGGAATGCTTAGCCTGAAGTGCAGGGGATTACTGTTATATAGATGAGGAAGCAGATTCAGTGACCTCTAAACTCCCTTCTATCCCTGAGGTTCTTGAATTGTTCAGTTCTGCTCCAGAGTGTGAAACAAGAATTCATGCTCATTAGGGAAGCTGATTTAGTTGAGTATGTGAATATTATTTTGTAAAATTCAGAATAATATTTTATCAGAAGATTGACAATCAGGTGAGGAACTTTTTTGAGTATTGTAATTTATTCAATCTAATTCAACAACCATTATTAAGCAGTTATTGTGTGTGAAGGCTCTGCACTAGGAATATTCTTTCTTCCTTTCCCCTTTTACTGTCCCCCCCCCCCCCAATGAAGCTATCTCTGCCCTCAAGGAGCTTTCTTTCCACTAAGATGGAGCTTCTATGGAACTTCTTTGGTATAAATCCAAATCTAGGCCCATCTTTACCTATACTAGTAGCTTCCTTAAGCAGAAATGTGTTTTAACTGTATGTTGGATTATAAATTCCCTGAGGGTAATCAATGACTTATTTTAAGTAAAATACAAATAATAGCTACTTAATGAATGTATGTTGAACTGACTATGCCCTTCTCAACTTCTGTGCCTGTCAGTGGAAATGTGGACCCATAATCCACAAACCATAGGTCCCATGACTCAAGGAAAGGGCTTCAGCAGGTCCAGGCTGGGGTGGAAGGTGATGGTGAAGATTAAAGGACTCTAAGGTCAAGAGAGAGAAAAAGAGTATTGGGGTGAGAGACTGGCATGAGGGTCCTATGGGACTGAAGGGGGAAATCCTCCAAACTATTGGAGACACTTCTAAGTTCTGGATGGTCATCCTTTTTCCTTTTCTTTCAGAAGCCTGCCTCCCTTCCCATTGTTTCCATCTAGAGAAATTGAGCAGATTTCTCTCCTTCCTGGCTAGACGCTGAACAAAACAGCTCCACAGCTTTCCTCCCTTTCTATTCTCCAGCCGCCAGAGCAAGCCGTTCTTAAAGAGCCTTTTCTGCTCATTCCTGTTGGTGACCATGAGACGCAGATAAGGGAGGACATGTTTCCTTCTATGCTTCTTTTTTTTCCCACTTAGACTCTAAAAGGAAACTGTAGATGCTAATGGGGTAAAATAAGGACTAAAATAAAATTAGCCTATGTTTTAGGAAGGAAAAACCAAAACTGCTCATTCTGTGCCTTTCTTTGTATCCCCTGGGCTTAGCCCAATGTCTGGCACATAGTAAGCACTTAATAAATCCTTGTTGACAAACCAAGTGACTGACATCTGGTATAGACCTTGGAGAGAGGCTGGAGATTTATTTTAGTGAAGATGAAGATGAGACACAATCTGAGGAGGGATAGTATTGGAGCTTGCTTTTCACAAGGGGAATACTAATGTTGGAACTGGAGGAGTGTCAGTGGGGTTGGAGACAGAGAAGGAAAGAGTAGCTTCAGGGGGTTATCCTGTCTTCTTCCTTCTTCATCTGTGCCACTAAAAACCATGCTGTGAACTACTCTGCAGTGAGGTGGGAGGTAGGGATGGGGAGAGAGGAGATAACAGATGGTAGAGAGGGAAGAGTGTAGGGAATTACATTATTGAATTGTAAAGGTAGAAGGGACCTTTGAGACAATTTGTTCAAATCTTTCCATTTTACAGATGAGGAAACAGAGACACAGAAATGACTTGTTCTAAAGAATCACACAGTAGGTGACAGAATGAAGACCAAACACAGATGTCCTACCTCCCAATACAGTGTTCTTTCCCTTCTGCCATACTGCTCCCCTTCATGCTGCAGCACTGGAGAAAGAAGGTGTACTGTTAGCCCCACAACTAGGGCAACTTCCAAGATGCCTATTCATGTAAATTGAAAACTGACTGTATTGGAAAATAAATGCTCTTCATAAACAATTTAATCTCTATTTGAGTCAGTGTTCATTCACTTATCCAGCAAACATTTATCGAGCCAGTTACTTACAATTTCTTTATTTAAAGAAGGCAAGATGAAGCTATTACTAACTTTCAAAGATATTAAACAGTGTGATAGGTAAAGGTGTAAGATAAAAACTAATGCTTGAATACTACATACACCCCCCCCCCCCACTGATTTTCTGTACAGCCTGGGGCTTAACAATTAACTTCTCTATACTTCAGCTTCTTGCCCAGGAAATGGAACAGTATTTGCTACAGCTCTTTTTCATGGCTAACTGGAGGGTTAATTAATATTTATAAGGCTCTTGAAATTGGCCCAAATAGCCATTACAAGGTACTTAAAATTTACAGTCTTATCTCCTAGGATCTCAACCCACACTATCAATATTATTTACCCTGCTTTGTAGCTGACAATCTTTTTTAGAGTACCCTGGGAGACCCAGGTGCTGCATTAGGAATCACATCACTCCATTAGCTTAGGTGAGAAAATCACAAGTCACTCTTTAAGAATTCCCAGGCAAGTGAAGCAGGCAACGTGTTTACATCGTCTGCACTGTGTCAGTTGTATTTCAACATTATTCAAAAATATCATGCAGAGGTATTTGGAAAGAAGGAAAACAAATCTGTCCTAAAAATTTTTTTTAAAAGCTCCACACAATAAAGTCTGTCTGAGGATTGCTGCTGTTGCTATGGTGATACCAGAAGCAGATTTTCCCTGCTCTGCCACACTGAGCTGGTTTCTGAAAAGATTCCAGTGAGTGTGGGCTTTCCCCCGCCCCTTCTATTCTGAATGTTTTTGTGAGACCCAACCTTGCCTGAATAATATTAACATATTCCTCTTGTGAAAGCACACTAGGCACTAATGTTTAGAGTTGTTTTTAGCCAAATGATTTAACTATGCAGGATTTTTTCTTCATCAACATATTTTAAATAGACGGACTCTACAATCAGCTGAAATATAGCTCAACTTAGAGCAGAAGGAAATGTTAGTTTAATATTTTAGTGCCATCTGCTGTAAGTTATACAGAATACTGCCCCATCTGGTTACTTGCTGCAATTCCCTTAAAAAATAGTATCTTAATGCCTTGGGAGGACTCAACATTCTGCCTGCAAAGCGTCTCCGTTGACTGGTCCACCTTCTCCCTTAGTGAGTCACAGATGTCAGTACAACTCATAGCTACTGACTTTAACTTCTTGTAGGTTTCCGCTTCTGTTTCTCCTTCTGTTATACCTAGTAACCAGCATGATTCTTATCCCCACCAAACATTTATTCCCTTCTGCATAACTTCAGTAATGCGTATTGACTCTTAGCAATATAAAATCAGTTTTTAAGAGAAATTGGAATCTGAGAGGCCAAGGGAAAAGGCTGGACGTGCCTAAATTTGAAAGGTTTAGTCTCTGGAAGGACATATGGTGCCACTGCCAGAGATGGCTGTATGAGGCAGGCACCTGATTCTTCAATGTATAGATAATTCTTAATTGAAGAAACATTTCTTTTTTTTTTTAAGCAATTGGGGTTAAGTAACTTGCTCAAGGTTACACGGCTAGTCATTATTTGTGTGTGGGTGCTCATTTTCTGAGGCCGGATTTGATCTCGAGTCATCCCAACTCCGAGGCTGGCACTCTTACTCACTGCGCCACCTAGCCGCCCCTTTAGGGCAATTGGGGTTAAGTAACTTGCCCAAGGTCACACGGCTAGGTTTTTGTTTGTGTGGGTTAAGTGTTTGAGGCCGGCTCCGAACTCAGGTCCTTCTGACTCCAGGGCCAGCGCTCTACTCACTGCGCCACCTAGCCGCCCCGAAGAAACATTTCTTGAAGCTCCCATTTGTTTAGTGGCACAGTGGATACAGTGCTAGTCTTGGAGTAGGGAAAACTCACCTTCCTGATTTCAGATATGGCCTCAGACACTTACTAGCCAAGTGACCCTGGGCAAGTCAATTAACCCCGGTTTGCCTCAGTTTCCTCATCTGTAAAATGAACTGGAGAAGGAAATGGCAAATCATTCCAGTATCTTTGCCAAGGAAACCCCAAATGGGGCCACAAAAAGATAAAACTGAAATAACTGAACAGCAATCCATTTATGTTTAGCACGAGATCCTGTGGGGATATAAAAGGAGGAAAGAGTGTGGTATAGTAGAAAATGTGCAGAACTAGTAGCCAAAAGACTTGTTCTTGTCTTTGCTCCTCAGCTGAGTCATTTGTTTTCCCTGGCAAATAACCTCTCTGAGTTTCAGTATCCTTATCTTTAAAATGAGGGGACTGGATCAGATGACTTCCACAGTCTTTTCTAGTTATAAGACTGTGATTCCTTGGATGAGGATAAGTTATAGTCCCTGCTTTCAAGGTGGTTTCAGTTTTATTAAGGACTTAACATGCAATCTCATTATGTATTATACAATCTCATTGTCTGTTATCTTCATTTTGAAGAACAACAATTTTGGTTTTTGAGAGGGCAAAGGACTATAACTATTTCTGGTCTGATCTATACATGGAAATGAAATCCCTGATAATGGCTTGGTTGGTTGTTTTTGTTTGTGTTCACTTGCCTCTTTCTCCCAAAAAGTCAAGTACAGAAAAACCATTGGCTAACTGAAGGTTTCTGTTCTAGTTAATATATGTAACACAGGGCATGATGAATGATCAATATGAATTCGTGCTTTGGAGTTAAAAACCTGGGCTCAGATCTTGGCTCTGTCATTGACTACTTTTGTGACCTTGATCAAGTCCCTTTACCTTGGGGGACTGAAGTTGCCTCAGCTGTAAAATGAAGTGGTTCAGCCTGCTGAGCTTGACAGACCTTCCTGCTGTAAATCTATGACCCTATTAATGGTACCAATTGTATGTGCTATTGGAGTTCAGAAGAGGGAGAAATTTTTAAAAAGGTCAAATGCTTTCCTGAACCATGTCCTCTTTACTTCTTTTGGAACCAATGCATCCTTCATATACCTGAGCACATGCTTCCCTTTGAAATTGATGAAATGTCTTCCCCTGGTAACTGGGAGCCTCCTGGAGTGAAGTAGTTGGAATCATGAATAAAACATTTGGATATTGATTCCTGTGCAGCCCTCTCCATGTTACTGGCTTGAGGATGCTAGATGACTTTATTAGCCTCCCTGGGCCTTTGTTTTTTAAGCTACTAAAAAACAACAGCATCAGCAGCAACAACAAAAATGTCAGCCTTAAATTAACTACAACTGGAGAAAGGAGATAAGGGTCAAAAGAAAGGTTCTCTGATCACCCTTGAGAAATGCCATGAGCTTTTGTGAGGTAACTGCCATATTTGTTTTGAACTCCCAGGAAGAAATGAGCCCAAAAATAGTATTTTTGTTATAATTATTTAATTACTGCTATGATGTATAGAAATGATACTGTGCCAGTGGAAGGAAAACAACCATTGATGAGCATGTAGCAAGCACCTACAGTGTTCCCAGCACTGTGAGAAGTGGTGGGAACAAAAAAAACCACCACCACAACAGAAAATAAAATCCTGACTCTCAAAGAATTTACATTCAAAAGCGAATACAAGTTGAAGAATTGCTAACCTCCTTCCAAAGCAACCATAGGTATCCCTCCTCTAGGACCCATGAGATGCAAGCTCTAGCCCCTGCTAGCCTACTTGGGGAGTAGCGAGGGTTGTGAGGAAAGTAGTGAATAGTAAAGAAAGCAATGACATTGAGGTGGGGAGGGTAAGTGAAAAAGCAGGAATTCAGGGGTGCACGGTTTCTTATTTGCTCCCACTGAGGAAACTGAAATCATCCCTTTCTGATCCCAAAGGAGAAGTGCAAATCTCACTTTAAATTTTATCTTTTCCAGTCTAGGAGCATCTTTATTAGACCAGGTCCCCATGGAGTAAATTGGATTTTGTGGGGTCCTTTGTGTTTGCACTTTTTTTGTATCAGTCTCTCTGATGAGACCTCACTGTGCTCACTTGACCTGAAAGTGGTATTTTTGTGGCTTCAGAACAGCTTTTGCAAGTGATAGATTCTCTTCCTCATCCTCAATTGCTTGTGATTTCAGCATAACCTCTCATCTCTCTCTTGTCTTTGTGAGTGATAATTCCAAATACTATGACTATTTTTTTTCTATTTTCTTTTCATAGCCTTTATACTTTCTGCCTAGGATAGTGATAAACTAGAAATACGGCAATCATCTCATCTTTATGGCAACAAGGCAACAAGCATTTATTGCTTCCTATGGGCCAGACACTGTGTGCTAAGCACTGGGAATTTTTACATTGGAAATCTTCATGCCAGTCAGAATCAAAGAATGAATATATCCTATCACTTTTTTCTTTCTCCTGATCCAGGTCTAGGAGATACTGAAGAGCAAGTAAATATTTTAGATCCTAGGGGATTTATATGTCTGAATCCAAATTATTCTCCTGACAGCGGCTACATATCAGTGTATATCTCACTTTATTCTCACAAAGACATCAGTGCTTACATTAATGCAATACCTTAGAGGTTTATAAAGCACTTTCCTCACAATCCTATGAGGTAAATAGCACATGCAGTGTTATCATTCCCATCTTACAGACAAGGAAAAAGAAGTTCAGATATTAAGTGATTTGCCTAAGGTCATGAAGTTGGTAAATGTTATTTTGGACTGCCATCCTGTTCCTGGCTGCCTCTGACAGTGAGGGACATTGTATCAGGATGATTTATGGAGGAAGGTTGTATAATTTTCTGGGGTTGAAGGAGGGAAGTTTAAAGGCAGGATAACTTATATTCTCCATGGAATATTTTAGTTATGGTCCAAAGGGAACCCTTTTTCAGCTCTTTTCAAACTGGGTTGAGGAAATGAAACCTGCCATTTCCTAAATTGTTATCTCTTATTGGCTTTTGCACAGCGGAGCTACTTCTGTCAAAATGACATGATTATATTTATTTTTTTCAAGGTTCTTAAATCAGAGTTTTAAAAATTTTTGTGTGCCATGGATCCAGGGGTGTGCTAGCAAATGTTTAAAAACTGATTCTCCCCCTCCCCATGTCCCACCTCTGTGCATGCTGGACACAATTAAGTTTAATCTTCATTATTGACACTTTTCTGTCACTTTTTAAAATCTAGATTATCACCAAAGCAAGCTCCTAACTGTAGAATTTGCTGTTTTCTGAGGCATAGATGTCCACACTAAAAATTTAACAATTGGCTTTATAAGCTGTCTCCAACCTAACTCTGTATGGGTAGTTCTGGCAGTCTGGTAAAGCCTATGGATTACTTCTAAAAGTGATGTTTTTAAATATATAAAATACAATATTGAAGATTACAAAGGAAGTACAGTTCTAATTTTTAAAATTTTAATTTTAAAAAAGTTTTCAGATGCCAGTTTAAGAATCTCTACTCAAGATCAAAGGAAACAACATTCTGAAAAGTAAGTCATTAGAGACAGGTCTGTAATTTTTAAATCATACTACATGACATAACTATGTAGAAAATTTAACATGGTCAAGGCATGAGACTTCTTGAAAACAAAAATCTGTATCATTAGAAACAGATGGCCAACTGGTTGTAGCAGATTTTTGCATATTAAGAGCTATCTATCAAACTAGTAATTATAATGTTTTAGCCAAATAAGCAAATCTCAGAGGGTTGGTTGAGGAAATCATTAACCTTCTGCTGTTGAAAAACTAGGGGAACAACAAAGAACAACCCAAAAGGAAGCTTTCTTATGCTGTCTCTGTAAATAGTAACTTGACCTCTAAATTGGGAGCAGTTATTGAAAGTGATTCCTGGGGCGGCTAGGTGGCGCAGTGAATAGAGCGCCGGCCCTGGAATCAGAAGGATCTGAGGTCGGAGTCGGCCTCAGACACTTAACCCACACAAACAAAAACCTAGCCGTGTGACCTTGGGCAAGTTACTTAACCCCAATTGCCCTAAAGGGGCGGCTAGGTGGCGCAGTGAGTAAGAGCGCCGGCCTCGGAGTTGGGATGACCCGAGATCAAATCCGGCCTCAGAAAATGAGCACCCATGCATAAATAATGACTAGCCGTGTAACCTTGAGCAAGTTACTTAACCCCAATTGCTTAAAAAAAAAAAAAAAGAAAGTGATTGTGTGACATATTGTTTCTCTCTTGGTGAAATCTCTCTATGGTTGGACTGTGGGACTTTGATTAACTTAAGTGCTCCAATAATGTGGTATTCTTTTTATTTGTTTAACTAATGCTTAACTTCAAAGCCTCCTTTATTTCAGCTTCTAAAAATGCTTCTAAAATGTGTTAATGCAATTTATCTGAGTTAGTAAATAAAAGCTCTAAACAAAATGGGATTTTTCTTTGGGAACTGACTGAGGATTATTGTGAGGCCTCAAAAGAATCATCATTTTAGATCAACAATTTTAGCTTTCAAGAGGGCAAAGGAGTATAACTATTGCTGGTCTTATCTATAAGTGGAAAGTTGACTTTTATGATTAAATCCCTGATAATGACATGGTCATTTGTTTTTGCTTGTTGTTACTTTCCTCTTTCTCCCCAAAATTTAAGTATAGAAAAGCAGTTGTCTAACTGAAAGTTCTAGTTCCAATTAATTAAGAATTTATTGCATTATTTATATTGTTCATTAAAAGCAATTTTTCCCAAGGAAAAATTGATTGCTTCTTTCTTACTAGCCTTGTTTTAATAAGCTTGTAAAACATATTTGATTATTCATGAACTGAGGAGGAAAGGTATCAGGATTAGCAAGCAAAAGTATGTTTCTGCCAACATATATTTTGCTAATGCACTCAGTGACAGTGAACTGGAGCCCAGTTCAGCTTTGTTTCCATTCATTGCACACTTGAACCTGTTCCAGGAGAAATGTAGACACATTAAGAAGGTCCACAACATAACTTAACTCCCAGGAAGATTTCTAGTCTCAACCAAGACTTCAAGAAGTACTAGTGATATAACAGATAGGCCTTAATTCTGATATTGAGGATGGAGTCCATTTTCAGAGTGACAGTCCACATTAGGTATTCTCAATTTTTCTAGTTTGGTCTTCCTTTATCTTTTCTCCATTAACTACTATAGTCCAAATAGGGGCAGATTAGTGACCAACAAAAGTAGACAAGCCAGTGTTTTGAGCAGAATATGCTGGTGACAGCCTTGTGTTTTCCTTTTTTTTGATGCAGGAATAGTCTATCAGTATTTTGCTAAGGTTAAAAGGGAATGGCATTAGTGGATGAAGGTATTTCAAAAATATGTTTGAAAAGCTCAAAATCAATAACAATGAAGGAACATTTATCAATGATATTAATATCTAGTATTTACATAATGTTTTTAAATTTATAGTGTTTCGTATATGTTATTTCATTTGGTCTTCATGACAACCCTAAGGAGGTAGGTCCTAGTATTTATTTATTTATTTATTTTTGCTTTTTTTTTTTTTTTTTTGGAGGGCAATTGGGGTTAAGTAACTTGCCCAAGGTCATGTGGCTAGGTTTTTTGGTTTGTGTGTTAAGTGTCTGAGGCTGGATCCGAACTCAGGTCCTTCTGACTCCAGGGCCGACACTCTACTCACTGTGCCACCTAGCCACCCCAGTAGGTTCTATTATTACCCTTATTTTTACAGATGAGGACAGTGAGGCAGGCAGAGGTTAAGTGACTTGTCCAGAGTCACACAGCTACTAAATATCTGAGGCAGAGTATGAACTGGAGTCTTTTTGACTCCATGTCCAAAAATACTACACTGTTCAGTGTCTGGCCCAATCCTAGGCACCAAGGATACAAACAAAAATATCCCTGACCTTAAAGAAGTTACATTCTACTTGGGGGAAATAAGATATACATGTTGTACTGGCTATGAACTCCTCCCAACCTCCACTTGCCCTGGCAGGTTGAGTCCCCAGGGTGCTAGGAATAACTTCTAAGGGGTAATTTTTTTTCTCTAGTAGCTCCGAAGCTATCACTAATTACCTTTCGCCATTATCTGTCAAGAAAGGTACATTGGATAGTGAACCAGGCTTGGAATTCTTCATGAGTTCAAATCTGGTCTCAGACCCTTACTAGCTGTGTGACTCTAGGTAGATCACTTAATCCTGTTTGCCTCAGTTTCTTCATCTGTAAAATAAGCCAGAAGAGGAAATGGCAAACCATTCTAGTATCTTTGCCAAGAAAACCCTAGATGGGATCAGGAAGAATTGGACACTACTGAAATGACTGAACAACAACAACTTAACCACACTTAATTAGCTTTTAGAAAGGAGTGCCTTACTAAAGCTATATATCGTTAGGTTGGTACAGTCCCCCCCAAAAAAAATCTGTATCATCATCTGCCACTAGTATATTACAAATTCAATGGGAAAAGGGGCTCAAGCATAGATGGCACCTGTAGCAAAGGGGAGACACATAGCTCTTGGTGCCTGGAATTATTTTTCATTCCTTCATGGGATACTCATGTACTTTTACATATGATGGAGTTTTCTGATATGTTCCTTGCAGAGTTCTTGAAGCTGCTTTTCTTCAGTCTGTCTAATTTGTCCTTGTTTGCCATTAGCTTTTCTAAGGATGTAGCTAAGACACCAGTGAAAAGTCCAAAACAGAAGTCCAGAGTATGAAAATTTTCCACTTCTTTTGAAGTTTATAAAATATTTCTCTTGTCAAGGGTGGTAATCTACTTTCCCCTACCTAAGCAATTCCCTCTCAGAGGCTTTGCTGGATTTCTCTGGCCTCTCGTCTGTCAGGTGCTTGAATGCTTGGGTTCTGACTTGGCTTACTGTTTTACAGAAAATCCACATAGTGTGATTGAGTTTTTTCAACCAATACCAATTTACCTCCTACGGAATATCACACTGTTTTACCCAATGACTTCCAAGGACTTCTTGAAACTAAGTCTAAGGAGCTTGATTGACTGATCCAATAGAGATTGCTAGGCATTTTTCAAACCTAGTTCGCTCTTGTGATGGATTCATTTGGGTGACCCCTCTCTTCCCTTACATAAACATATAGATTACTACAAAATATAGGTTAAAAAACCCCAAAACAACATACAGTGTAATGGGAGTTGAGAAAATAGTACCTAGAGGGCATGTTAGGAAAAACCTCAAGTAGCAGGTAGCAATTGGGCTGAATTTTGAAGGTCTAGCCACTGGGGAAGCTTGGGAGCGAGTAACTGCTAACAGCTTCAGGTACTGAGAATGTTGCTTCCAGCCAGGCCACTCACATCTAAAGAGAGCTTATTCTTCCCTTCCTTTTAGACACTAGGCTTTTCTTTCAAGCCATAGCATGGGAAACAGCAAAAGAATCTGGGGCTTCCAAGGTACCTGATTTTTTTCCCCTCAGCTCATCATCTCCAGGAATAACTGTTAATCTTAAGTACTTCTGCAAAGTACATGTGTACCAAACTAGGTTTATGAGAAATAATGCCGGAATTCTTCCTATCTCTGTGACTGGCTCTGTATGACTTTGCCCCCAGCCCAGTTTCACTAAGCAAAAAAATGCTTCATCTTTGAAAAAGAACTTTCTCATCTCTTAGTATCCCTTTCTGCATATATAATAATCACAGAAGACAGCTTGAGCTCTGTCAACAAATTATTGTTCTATAAATAGCAACTGGTTTAAATAACACAAACATAAAATTGAAGCCCTAAATCCAGCTGCAGCAGCAAAGCAAGGATATGGGAAAACCAGGAAATTAAAACTAGGAGAGAAAGTTGGTCTCTTTCTGGAGGGAGGGAAGAAGTGTGATGGATGATCACCGTCTCATCTGTCATCCTTTCCCCCTTGACCATTACCACCCTAGCCTGAGACCCATCAACTCTGAGGGCTTCTTTCTTGAATTACTCAGGATAGCTTCTTGTTAGGCATCTTCCTTGCATCCTCTTCATCTTGCTAGAAGGTGAAGTGTAAGGTCAGAGCCAAGACCACTATAGCCAACTTGCGACAGCCAGATGTGAAATGGAGTGTTTACACTTTGGAAGTCAACAAATACCACAAATAAGAGGTTGATTTAAAGAAGTGACAAAGAAAATGTTAATAATACAGATACATTATTTATTCAGAAAACTGGCTGCTAAACATTTGCCAGTACACTGCTGGCTGAGACACTGATAATTTGGGGGAAGTTATCTATACTACACAATGATGGTTGATACATAAGGCTCCAAATATATCTTGACATGCTAGATCAGAGGGGTCAGACATATGACCTGGAGTTGTATTGGTGTTACTTGAATGTAAGGGAAATATTTAACAATAAATAAAAATACAGTAAAACATAGATAATGTGGGGCGGCTAGGTGGCGCAGTGAACACCTGAAGTCAGGAGGACCTGAGTTCGAATCCAGCCTCAGTCCCTTAACACAAAACTAGCTGTGTGACCTTGGGCAAGTCACTTAACCCCAATTGCCCTACCCTACCCCTTTCAAAAAAAGGGCAAAATAAAAACCATAGATAATGTTATTATGTGGTTTTTAAGTCAATAAAAGACCACAGAGACTCTTATTGTGACTCAATGACCTTCATTTTTATTTGAGTTTGACACAATTATGCTAGAGCATTTGGCTGCACATAATAATATGAAATTCAGTAGAGTTAAATAGAAACTGAGACCCAAAGAGATTAAATAACTTTCCTAAGGCCACAAAAGTAGTACAAAGAGACATAATTTGATTCTAGGACTTTTGACTCTAAAACCAATGATAATTCTATCATTTTACATTTCTTCCCAAGTCTTCTCTTCTCTAGGCTAAACATGTCCAGTTCCTTCAACCAGTCTACATATGACATGAACTCAAGACCCTTTGCCATTCCGGTTGTCCTCCTTTGACTATTCTCTAGCTTATAAGATATTTCTTAAACTCCAAAATTTAAATCAGAGAAAGTATGCACTGGAGAATACATATTGGACCATACAGATGGAATGAGCTATCTCTCTGAGAAAAAGATAACTGATCTCAATCTAGATAGTGTCAAATCTCACCAAGATTAAATCAGATTTCTTAGAGGTAGCAGGGTTGCACAGAGAATAAAGAGCTGGGCTTAGTCAAGAAGACTTCTGTTCAAATACAGCCTCACACACTTTCAAGCCTTGCTAGACCTTGGTCAAGTCACTTAACCTCTGTCTGCTTCCATTTCCTCAACTGTAAAATAGGAATAATAATAGCACTTAACTTAAAGGACTGCTGTAACATTCTTAAGCGTTTTGTATAATCCCTGGCACATAGAGTTGTTATTTTTTGTTGTTGTTGAGTAGTTTGACTCTCCATGACCCCATTTGGCAGTTTCTTGCTTCAGGGGTGGTTAGGACTGGGGGAGTGGAAAGCAGGGGGGAGGCATGGAGAAAGGAAAGAGGGAAAGAAGGAAAAAAGGAAGGAAGGAAGGAAAAGAAAATCTATGAAAGCTTTAGCATTGTAAGAGTGTGTAGAGGAAAGGTACCAAATTGAGCGTAGGAAGAATAAGATTCTAACTAGTCTTCGTTTGCTAAGTGTATGACACTGAGTAAGTACCTTAGTTTCAGTGGGTCACAGTTTTTCATCTGCAAATAGGCATTTGGACTAAATTTTTTTTTGAGATCCATTCCTCTTTTAATATTTTATCTGATACCGCATGAGCCCCATTTATCTTTGAGAGAGAAACCAAGATACAGACCTTGCCAGGGAGACCGAAAGGAATGTAAAACTCAGTTCCTCCATTGGCTTAATCTTGATGCTTCTAGTTTCTTCTGCCTGCACCTGTGTCCACAGGCTGTACTTATGCAAACAATGAATAAATAGAATATCTTTGCAGAAACAATCTGAAGACATGCAGATTGTTGTGGTCTCCCACACAGCCTTGTCCATGATATTTCTGCTGAAGATGAGATGGATGCTGTTTTTTAGTTCATTCCTCTATCAGAATAATTGACTCAAACAGAAAGAGAAGAGGATTTTGAGTTTTGAAAAACAAAATATTAACACCTTCTTTCAAAATAATACCTCTAGGGCAAGAAATTGCTTATAAATTAGCTTTCCAGACAACCTACCAGATTGTCCTTTAAACTAAGTCGAAGGTGGGAGTGATTGATGGCTATGTCTTTAAGCACTTTCTCTACTCCAAGGTGATACTTCCCTGGGCCAAGTTACTCATTTGTAGTCCTAGTGACATTTCATAGTGATTCTTTAACTTTTTTTTTTTTTTAAAGCAATTGGGGTTAAGTAGCTTGCTCAAGGTTACATGGCTAGTCATTATTTATGCGTGGGTGCTCATTTTCTGAGGCCGGATCTGATCTCGGGTCATCCCAACTCCGAGGCCGGCGCTCTTACTCACTGCGCCACCTAGCTGCCCCTTTAGGGCAATTGGGGTTAAGTAACTTGCCCAAGGTTACAAGGCTAGGTTTTTTTTTTGTTTGTTTGTGTGGATTAAGTGTCTGAGGCCGGATCTGAACTCAGGTCCTTCTGACTCCAGGGCCGGCGCTCTATTCACTGCGCCACCTAGCCGCCCTGATTCTTTAACTTTTAAACCAAGCTATTTTTTTTTGTTGTTGCCTTAGACTTAAAAACAAAACCTGTTGAGAGATCTAAAACTCAGATGATTTGTTGACTTGGCTACAGCAAAGTCCTTCATTAAATCATTATATTCTCCAGACTATGAAGAAAAACAAAACCACAGTTCCTTGAAAAACATAAGCTTCTTAAAGCTGTGAGATATGTGCTTGTGAACGAAGAAGACTTTAACTAATAAACTCAGGAAAGTATTTAATTTCATTCTTGAAAGAGTGGAGAGTCTAAACATAGGCACACTTGTTCAAGGCAAATACACAATTTATACCTCACCCCATTCCCATTTCCCTCCCCTGCTCCCACTGGCTGGGAGTAGCAGGTTCTCAATCTGTCTCACCTAAAACCTACCCATCTGGATCTCTCATCTCTGATTACATTTCATATTTCAGCACACCCCTCATAGTCATTTCCTTTATACTTTGACAAGTCATACATTCTTTCAAAGGAATTTCCTCAGTTGATGTACCCAGATTGTTGAAGTTTCCTTCATCATTAACACAAGAAAAGTCCCAATATACAAGAAAACATATTTTAATCTTCCTGATGTCCACCTCAAAGTTGGTTGAAGAGGCAAACAGGCTAGGTGATATCTTAATTGAATAGGTGGTAAATACAGTAAGATAAGAGAGTTGACAATGTGTTGATTGTAATTACAACCCAGGTTATCTGTGTTTTCTTTACCATTAACATGCCATAATCTAGTATGTGTCCATAAAATATTAAGAAAGAGTCCCATTATTTAAGATAGTGGCTCAGGTTAAGGGTCTCATCCTTAATGACGATAAACAGAAAAAAAAATGCTCTTAAGTCAGTTCCATCTGGCTTTGTTGTCATAGGAAGAGGTATTCTCTGAGTTTACTCAGAGAACAAAGAAGCCTGTTAGGTCCAGCTCTTTTTCTCCTTGATTAGTTCAGGCCCTGGCCCTTATTGAGAATCAAGATGATTATCATTGGTATTATAGATATTACATATTTTCTGTGGAAACATAAGTTCAATTCATCTCTTACAAAGTGCCATGTTGTTTCTAGTCTAATCTAAAAGCTTTTTTTTTTTTAAAGCAGTTGGGGTTAAATAACTTGCTCAAGGTGACACAGCCAGTCATTATGTGTGGGTGCTCATTTTCTGTGGCCGGGACCAATCCTGGATCATCCCGACACCGGGGCCAGTGCTCTTACTCACTGTGCCACCTAGCTGCCCCATAATCTAGAAGCTCTTAACCTTTTTTGTGCTGTGGACTGTTTTGACAATCTGGTAAAACCCGCAGACCACTTCTTAGAATAATGTTTGTAAAAACATAAAATGCAAGATGTAGGATTACAAGGGAAACCAATTATCTTGAAATACAGTTATCAATATATTTTTAAATGAATTTAAACTCCAGATTAAGAACCCTTAATCTAAAAACAAAACAAAACAAAAAAAGAACCCTTAATCTAGTTGGAGAATTAACCTTCCCAAAGTCAATTACATACGAGGGCTTAAAATTCAATTTAGGATTGTTTTATTTCAAAATATTTATTTCAAATATTTCATATTTACTTTATGGAGACAGAGTGGCACTTTGAAAAGAAGTCTGGACTTGGTGCCAGAAGATCTGGGTTAAAATCTGGCCATTTAGTAGCTGTATAACCTAGAGCAAGTCACATAATGCTTTAATTTCACCTGTTTCCTAAACCATTTGTATTCTGATTTTTAAGTCTTAAATAATGTTATCTGATTAAAAAAAAAAGGATAGTAATAAATAAGCATTATGTGATATCTGAAGATTTGTGGAGTTCTTTTCCCATAATCAGTCCATGAAGCAAATAGTAGTACTTGGAGACAGGACTTAGAGATGGAATACAGCATCGGTTACTTCATCCAAGTTATTCTGAGGAAAAAAAAAAAGAATTTTGTGAAATGTGAGCTACTCTTGGTGTCCTTCTGTATTTCTCTTAGAGCTTATGAGTTCTTTTTCAAACTTATGAGTTCTTTTTCAAGCTCCTATATATGTGTGTGTGTGTGTACACACATGCATGCATACATACATACACATACACATATGCATGCATATACATATATTCATAATGTTGGACCTGGCTCCACTCTGCCCTTCCCCCATTGATTTGTCACTTTGCCCTTCCTGAATGTCAGACACAAATCCACTCACCCTTTCCTTGATTTGTAAAACAGGCAGCCCAACCTTTCCTTAATTGATTTGTAAAACAGAGAACTCCACCTTGCTTAATCTGTAAACAGGCAGAACCCTCACCCCTTGCTTACCCTTGATTAATCTGTGGGTGGGAGTCCCAGCCTAGGGTTTTCCACCAGTGGGAAATTCAAATGTATACTGACCAATCACTAATTGTAGTTTCAAGTGTACACTGACCAATCATTGGAGTTTCAGCTTACCTCACTGTAATTTCAGTTTATGTAACCTGGCTATGGAACCTCTATAAAACCTGTACACTGTCTGTGCCAAAGTGCTGTCTGATTTGGGTGACCATGTACCCCGACAGTCCTGCAGTGTTCCGCGGTAATAAAATCCACTCTTTAAATTTAATCTTGGGGATCTTTTGTCTCGCTTTTATTAAGGTACAAAAGAGAGAAGGATCTAAAACATAAAGATAGATAATCTTGGTTTTCTCCATAAAGTATCAGGTAAAATCTTTTGCTGATAGTAATGTTTTTTGTTTTTTTTTGGGGGGGGAAGCCTGCCTTTGACTGAATCCAAACTTTGCAGAACAGATCCTCTTAATAAAAGGATTTGTTCTATAAAACTTGGACTCAATCAAAACGCCATACCTAAGAACCTAAAAGGCCACAGTGTAGCCTCAAGGCTCCAGGTTCCCCACCTCTGGGTTGGGGGATTTGGATAACTAACAAAAGGTATATACTGATGAGATATGGGCTCTGGGAGCCCCCTTGAGCTCTCCTTGAGTCCTTGAGGTACAGGCTCTGGGAACCTTCCTTGGACTCTTGATTAAATTGTCTTGATTAAATTGATGATGCATTTGCATGAGGCAATAAGCCTTACATTGTGGCTTAGCCAAAGCCTCGGTTACTAGACTACCCACCCTATCAACCCACCTTTGAATTGGCCTAACCCACCATTGTTTGTGTGTTTCCTGGTGGCCTCCCACCCTTAATCACTCATTGACTTCATTAACTCCTCCTGAAGACCCTCCCCAAACTCCTCCTCTAGACCACCCCTACATTCCTCCCACAACCTTCTGTATATAAGACCCATCCTGTCTCTGTAGAATAGCGAGAGTGCCATAGAATGACCCAGCACAGACTTACTCTTTGTCTAATGCAAGCGAACTTTTAATAAATTTTACTTTTCTTTGATTGAGAAGACTCGAGTTGAATGCATTTGGCAGGATACAGCGTGTTGGTATTTTCGGGTCTCCAGAGCAACCCTAACCCTCTTGGTGGGTACCCTCTTCATATACAACAGTCAGTCCCAGGAAATCATAAGAACAGACTTGTAGCATTGAAAGTCCAGACAGGATTAAGTAACTCTGATTTTGAGTAGAGTTTCTTGGCAGAGTCATATGCTTTCCTCCAATAGCATTGTACTCCTTGGGAAAAGAAAAAGAATTGGTAGATGGTGAGGTGATCTAAAGCTGGGGATTGGCAGGGAATGAAGACCATAAGGATTAGGGACTGAGCTGCTTCTCTTCCTAGGATTTACTTTCTCCAATAATCTATCTGACCAATTCTTGTATAATGTGCTATGCAATGAAATCCAATCAAGAATCCAATCCATGCCAGTTCTATATTATCCCAGGTGAATAGAACTAAGACATATAATGAGAATGACTTGATTTATGGCAGCTCATGTTTGCAGGGATTCCAATGCTTAAAATGAATTTAACAATGGATTGTTGTTGTTGTTGTTGTTGTTTTTCAATCCTAGTCTGATTCTTTTGCAGTTACTTAGCTGTAGCTCTGCTGAATGTAAAAGTAATTTTTCAGGGTACTGCATACTAACCATTATATAATTTTGAATTTCAAGTTATTGGTTTTCCTTTCCATGGAAATTTCTATTATTTGCCTTTTGAATTGTGGAGTAATCCATTTATTATTCTTATCTATATTTGGGTACTATTTAAATAAGAATTAACTACAGACAGCTCTTAAGTAGTTGGGTCAATACAGGGAACAATAGTATAGAAAACTGAAAACTGCAGATAATCTAATATTAGAAAAATATAGAAAAGAAATTCAGTCTGTATTGATAGCTCAAAAATCTGGTAGTGTTTTTTTCTAAGATCCCAGAATAACTGTTGCTTCGTTGTATATCTAATTTTGTATTGTTGTTTCTTTGTTCTCACTGATCACAGTTGCAGTGTTGTATTGATGGGGTATAGGCTCTGGGAACCCCCTTGAACTCTTTTAATCTTCTCACTGGATTTGGTGTTGGTCTGAAGCCTTCCATTATTACTATGTTACCTAATCTTTGTTACCCTTAACCTAGCCGTCCATTGTCTGTTATCTCCAGGTAACCTTCAGCTACCTCCCTCCCTCATTCTTATCAAAATATCTATGATCAAATCTATTACCCTTAAACTAGCCTAGCCCTCCATAGTCTGTTACCTCCAGCTGTTTCCCACCCTTGATCCCATCAAAATCCCATTCTCTTGGTTCTTGGAATCTGACCTCAGTCCCATCAAGATCCTCCTTAGACTCCTCAAGACCCTCCCTAGACCCTCTCTTCCCAGACTACTAGACCAGCCCTAGATCCTTCCCGTAATCTTTCTGTATATAAGATCCATCTTGCCTTCAGGAAAGCACCCAGATTCAATCTAGCTCAGAGCTCATCAGCTGAGATTCAATCTGGCCCACTTGTCCTTACAAAGGTCACAAATGCTTTGGCTCTGTAAGAGCCTACCCAATGTGATGGATCTTCAATAAACTTTGTTTACTTTGGTTGAGAGAAAGTTTGAGTCAAATTCATTTGACAGTACTGACATTTTAGGATCCCAAGCACCCCTAAATCCCAAACCTCAACAGTATGATTAAGCATTAAAATTTCCTGTGTTGTTTTAGACAACTGCTAAAATAGGCTAAATGGCTGTTAAATCTTTTTAAGATTGGTTTATGGCAATGACTGTTATGAATACCTACTTTTAGGGGTGGCTGCTGAATAAAAATTACTGTTGATTAAAGATTATTGACTGTTGAATAAAGTTATACCTTATCACCTTCTGAGTGATTAAGTATTTTAACTATACCCTTTTAGAACATACTGGGAACCCTGATGTCTGAGCAGAAAGTTCAGCAGAGTTAATATATTATATTTTTAGTGCATGAATGCAATGCTAACAAGGATGATGCTACAGGTTTTACCCCATACTTGCTTATGTTCAAGTGAGAGTCACGGTCACCTAATAATTTGTGCTTTGGAGTCTTGGAAGATGGAGTAGGTGTAGAGAAATAGCAGCTAAAAATGCCTTACTGCCCAGCCATATCCTCACCTCAAAATAGCTCAGAGAAGAATAAATAAGACTATGATGATTAAATTCACTGTCAAGAATTCAGCAAGAAGCTGTGGTAAGAATTCCTGACAAATTCTCACACACAAGATAGGAGATTAACGGAAAGCTATCCCACATAAAGTGACAGAAAAGATTAATGAGCAAATTTATAATATGAAGTCTTATACTGATAAAAAAAAGTAAAACAATTTTGGTTATTTTTCACACTGAACTCAATGAAGTTTGCTAAATCAATAGGATTTGCTAATTCAATCATCATAATTATCATTTGCACTGGAAAATCATTAGTCTTTGAGGTCCATTTTATAAATATCTATACATGTGTATGTGTGTATTCATGTATATGTAGATATATATGTATATGTATTGTTGTACCTTAATAAAAGCGAGACAAAAGATCCCCAAGATTAAATTTAAAGAGTGGATTTTATTACCGCAGAACACTGCAGGACTGTCGGGGTACATGGTCACCCAAATCAGACAGCACTTTGGCACAGACAGTGTACAGGTTTTATAGAGGTTCCATAGCCAGGTTACATAAACTGAAATTACAGTGAGGTAAGCTGAAACTCCAATGATTGGTCAGTGTACACTTGAAACTACAATTAGTGATTGGTCAGTATACATTTGAATTTCCCACTGGTGGAAAACCCTAGGCTGGGACTCCCACCCACAGATTAATCAAGGGTAAGCAAGGGGTGAGGGTTCTGCCTGTTTACAGATTAAGCAAGGTGGAGTTCTCTGTTTTACAAATCAATTAAGGAAAGGTTGGGCTGCCTGTTTTACAAATCAAGGAAAGGGTGAGTGGATTTGTGTCTGACATTCAGGAAGGGCAAAGTGACAAATCAATGGGGGAAGGGCAGAGTGGAGCTGGGCCCAACACTCTCCTTTTCTAATTCAGTCTCAGAATAAGAGGTTGTCTGCCTTTGCCAAAGTTCGAGCCCTTTAATCCCATCACCTGTCATTTCCTCCCCCCCCCCCCTCTCTTTTGGTGAACACTTTCTCTGTTCCCATGGGTCCAGTTATCAACTCTGGACACCACATGTTGGAAGTACCATACCCTGTCACCTTTCTCATTTATTGACTGGTTTCTCCAAACCATCATTTTAAGGCCATCTATGTCTTCATTCCTCTCCAGGCTGCCATCCTGACTCTCCCAGACTTTCCCTACAGGGTACTCTCATCTTTTTCACTCACTCCCTTTTAGCTTCCTTTCAATGTTTTGTCATCCTCCATTAAGAATGTAAACTCTTTGAGGGCAGGGACTGTCTTTCTTCCTACTTGTATTTGTTTTCTCAGTGTTTATAGCATAGTGCCCAGTACATAGTAAATACTAAACAAAGGTTTTGTGACTGCCATATCTATCTATCCAACTCAAATCTCTTTCTTGAACTCTAGTGCCACATTTCTCTTTTAAGGTCTGCACCTGGTTGTAGACTTCAAAATCAGTATGTCCAAACCTGAACATTAAGCCTTGTAAACCCATACTTCTTCAGAATCTCTATTTTTGTTGAGGGAACCACCATAACTTTCCACAGATACTTAAATTCAAAAAACATTTTTAACCATGCACAGTGGACAGAGTGTTTCAAATCCAGCCTCAGTCACTTACTAGCCGTGTGACCCTGGACAAGTCACTTAACCCTGTTTGCTTCAGTTCCCCATCTGTAAGATGATCTGCAGAAAGAAATGACAGTCACACCAGTATCTTTGCTAAAAACAAACAAACAAACAAAAAAATAACCCAAGTGGGGTCACAGAGAGTCAGACACAACTGAAACAACACAACAACAACAACGAAATGGAAAAGGCACAATCCCTGGAGATACAAAGATAAAAATGAAAGTATCTACCCTCAGGAAACTTGCATTCTATGAAATCTTCGACCTCTGTGAAATCTAGCTCTTTCTTTTCACCCACACAACTACACATCAAAGGTCCTAGCCCTTGTCACCTCTGGCCCATACTACTAGAATAACATCAAATGGTCACCTTGCTTCCAGTCTCCTTTCTATAACCCAGCCTTCTCATATCTGCTAAAATAATCTGAAGGCAAAGTCTGCCATGTTACTCCCTTGACCAAAAATCTTGTGGTTTTCTATTATCTCTAAAATAAAATTGAGTCGTCTTAGCCAAGCATTTGAGCTTTTCCATAGTTTGGTTCCATCTGACCTTTCCAGATTTTTCCCATTACTCCTCTTCATTCATTCTATTGTAGCTAAACTGCACTACTTAGCCTTTTCCTGATTCTAGTCCTTCAATGCCTGTTCACATACATTCATAAAACTGTCCCCATGACTGAAGTGCATTTTCTCCTTGTGGTCTTTCAATATCTTTATCTTCCAGTACTTATCACAGTTTGGTAGGCACTTAATAAATGTTTACTGATTGTCTTCTCAAAGCTCTTGAAGTCTTCCTCACTTACAGGAAACCTTCCCTTCTCACCCCCTTCAGTTGTTAGTGCTGTCTTCCTACTCATAATTTTCCAGAGGGCTTTGTCTTATCAATCCGTGTCTGTGGGTGTTAGAATCTTAAAAAGTTTCCTGGGATAAGGGATTAAGTGACTTGCCCATGCTCAAAAATATAATGTGGAAATGGGACTTGAACCAAGGTCTATCCATTTCTAAGGCCAGTCCTCCAAACATTACTCCATACTATCTCTTTTCTTTTATGTAATGGGGCTAATTAGAGAGGCAACTAGATGGTACAAAAGAGAAAGAACTGAACATGGAACCAGGAAGACCTGAGTTCAAGGCTGGCCTCAGATTAATTAATAAATTAATTAATTAACTTGGGCAAGTCACTCAACCTGTCTGCCTCAGTTTCCTCATCTGTGAAATGGGGATAGTAATAGTACTCACCTTCCAGGGTTTTTCTGAGGATAAAATGAGATAATATTTGTAAAACATTTCACATTAAAGATCTGTATAAAAAGCCATTATTAAAATATGTTTAACTCCAACAAATGATATGCATCCAACAAACAGTATGCATTTAATGTAGTAATATGCAATTAGTCACAAAAACCAGACTTGAATGTACATTTTCTAAGGAAAAATAAAAATAAGGAACCAGGTAAAATTCAACGAGTTCAGGGAAAAACTAAAAGAGGAAGCAGAAGGAAGCAAAGATAGCACTATGAATAGAGGAATTGATTTGTTGAAATTGTCACACAATGTTCTAATAAAACCTTGGAATTTGCTAAATAATACAATACTGAGTCAGATTCATAAAATGTCTCTTTTTTTAAAAGCTTTTAAATTTCAAAAAGGGGATTTTCCATTATTCCCTAATTTAAAAGGATATAAAATTGCTTCCCTACTTCCTATGAAAATTCTGAATAGCATTTAATTTTGTAATTGGCAGAATCCAAGGGACAAAGCATGAGCAAAGGGTGGATTGCATTCTATGAATATACGCCATAAAACTGACAACATAGGATGATGGGATCATAAGGATCAAAGGGAACTTAAAGTCCACCCAACTCCTACAGATGATATGAGGAGAAAATAGATAAGAGAGAGAAAGGGATTATTAAACCTCCTCCATTACATTGTATTAACATGGCACAATTTAAGAAAATTTCTATAAGCTAGAGAATAACAAAAGGAGGGCAACCAGAATGGCTTAGGATCTTAAGTTCATATTGTTTGAGGATTGGTTAAAGGAACTGGCCATGTTTAGCCTGGAGAAGTTAAAACTGTGGTGGGGGGTGGGGAGGAACTGTCATGTGGGGGGAAGATCACTCATTTTGGAGTTATAGGGGCTAGGTTCAAATCACATCTCTTGACACTACCTTTGTGACCTTAGAAAAATTATTTAACCTCTCTGGGCCTCAGTTTCCTCATCTGCAAAATAAGAGATTTGAACTAGACAACCTCTGAGGTACCTTCCAGCTCTAAATATATGATTCTAGGACATGTTAACTATCTTTAAACATGTGAAGAACCATCATGTAGAGGAGAAAGTTAGGTGTGGTTTTTTGTTTGTTTATTTGTTTCAGAGGGTAGATAGAAGGATTGGGTTGAGGCCACAAAAAGATCATTTTAGCCTTGATGTTAGGGAGAAAACAAAGAACTTCCCAACGATTAGAATTGTCAAAAATGGAATGGGCTGCCTAAAAGATATACCGACTTCTCTCTCAAAGAGGACCAAAGACATCATGGCATAATGTCTTGACTTGCATATATATTGCATTAAATTAGATTTAAGTGACATAGAGTTCTACGAAGTCATCAGCCTTACTCCCCTCCAGAGTCATTGAAGTCTAGGGGCCAGACAAAAGTCAAGGTGACTGGTGATGGCTCGGGATACAGTGGATGACTTTGATATACTCCTTGTCTGACCATGTTCTAAGTGCTCCACAGTACCTACTTCAGTTCTTTTTTTTTTTTAAACAAATGCTTTATTAACTTCTGTTTTACATCATTCATTTCCGCCAGATTTTGAGTTACAATCATTTTCCCCCCATTATTCCCCTACCCAACCTCCCAGAATAGTAATCCCACAAGATATCGCTTCCTCCAATCTGCTCTCTCCCATACCTTCTCCCATACCCCCATCGACTTTTCCATTAGAGGAAGGTGAATCTTTGTGTCCCAATGCCTGCACATCTTATCTCCCAATTATAGGCAAAAGAGTATTAATAATAGTATTTATATATATTTTGAAACATTTAATGTTACGACCTCGAAATTTCAGATCCATTTCCTTCCTCCCTTGTCACCCATTCCTTCTTAGATAAGTAATTCAGTATATGTTGTACATGTCTAGCTATGCAAAACATTATCATAGTAGATATATTGTACAAGGCTGCTTATAATTCCCTCCCACTCATCCCACCCCCCACCTGGTCCATTCCCTATGATCCTGTCCCTCTTCTATAGTGGGTACTTCCAACCTCCCCTCACCCCAAGGATGCCCTCCCTTCCATCATCCCTCCTCTCATCCCCCTTCCCCCTATCCTGCTGCAGGTTGAGATATCCCATTTAGTATGTATGTCATTTTCTCCCTGAACCAAATTCAATGTGAATGTGGTTTTGCCTTTTTAGCCTTCCTTATTCTCCCCCTCCTTTGCAACCACTTCCCCTACATGAGATAGTTTACCCTACCCTGTCTCTCCCCATCTCCTCTTGCCACTTTCCTCTCTCACCTCATAATTTCATCCCTTGAGTATTCTCCCTTCCCAACAAATTCAACCTATGCCCTCTATCCATATATAACTGTAACCATATACACACACATTCACATATGTATTCATATGACCACACACCCTTCTTCCATTATTTTCATAGTGAGAAAGATATCATCAGTCACAGTTATTGCTTTTCCATATAGGAATGTAAATAGTTCAACTTTGATAAGTTCCTTTTGATTTCTTTTCCCTGATTACCTTCTCAGGCATCTCTTCCTTCTTGTGTCTGGATGTCAAATTTTCTATTCAATTCTGGTTTTTTCCTCAAGAATGCTTGAAAGTCCTCTATTCCACTGAATGACCATATTTTCCCCTGAAACAAAATACTCAGTTTTGCTGGGTAGGTGACCCTTGGGTTCATTCCCAGTCTTTTGCCCTCTGGAATATCATATTCCATGCCCTTCGATCCCTCAGTGTAGAAGCTGCCAGGTCCTGGGCTATTCTGATTGTGTTTCCACAATATTGAAATTGTTTCTTCCTGGCTGCTTGTAGTATTTTCTCCTTGATATGGGGATTCTGGAACCTGGCTATAATATTCCTGGGAGTTTTCTTTTTGGGATCTTTTTCAGGAGGTGATCGGTGGATTCTTTCAACCTCTATTTTGCCCTCTGGATCTAAAACATCAGGGCAGTTTCCTTGAGAATTTCTTGAAGGGTGATTTCTAGGTTCTTTCCTTGATCATGGCTTTCAGGTAGTCCAATAATTTTTAAATTGTCTCTCCTGGATCTATTCTCCAGGTCAGTGGTTTTTCCCATGAGATATTTCACATTGCCTTCTAATCTTTCGTTTGTTTGGATCTGCTTAACAGCATCTTGATTTCTCATAAAGTCATTAGCTTCCATTTGCTCCAGTCTAACTCTGAAGGAATGAATCTCCTCAGTGAACTTTTGAGATTCTTTTTCCATCTGGCAAATTCGACTTTTTAAGGCATTCTTCTCCTCATTGCCCTTTTGGGCCTCCTTTGCCATTTGAACTAGTCTATTTTTTAAGGTGTTGTTTTCCTCAGTCAGGCTGTTGACCCTCATTTCATACTTTTCCTGCATCCTTCTCATTTCTCTTTCTAATTTTTCCTCCACTTCTCTTATTTGATTTTTAAAGTCCTTCTTAAGGTCCTCTATGGCCTGCAACCCGCTCATGTTTTCCCCTGGGGCTTTTGGAGCAGGACTTCTGACCTCACAGTCCTTTTCCCGCTCTATGCCCCCAAAATAGGAGTCTAGGGTTGCATTTTTCTGTTTCCTTTGCCTTGGAATGTTGCCACTTAATTGCTTGACTTTTGGGCTTGTTGCCACACTATGGCTTTAAGGCCAGCTAGAGGAATTTTCGTCCCGAACGTGTGGGGGGCAACTTCCGTTTCTGGCAAGCTGTAAACCCACCCACAACTTCCACCCTAGATCACAATCCAGATCCAGGGAGGTTAAAGCAAGAGCGATTACCCCCCAAGACTGATCGCTGGATCTCCCCACGGTTTGTAGGCTGGGAGCCAGAAATGCCTATGAAAACTACAAAATGGCGTGTCTCCTCAGCAGCTTCTAGCTCCCAGGGGAGGGAGCTGACGCATTCCCCAAATACAGGTCCCAAAGTCCATAGGACACTAACCTCTTACTTTGTCCTAGGCATGTCTATGTTGATAATTCTGGAGTTGCCACAGCTCCTGGTGTTCTGGGGTTCCTCCAGCTGGCTGCTGGCCCTGCCGCCCTGGGGCTGCGGACCTCGGCTCGGCTAGGCTGGGCTCCTGTGCTCTGCGCTCTGCGCGTTGCCAGCTCCCAGACCGCTGCGCTGGAGCTTCCTTGCAGGGCTGCTGGGCTGTCCTCAGCGGGAGGTTAGCTTCTCTGTGTCGTTCTGTGGGTGCTGGGGCTCCAGAAGTTGTTCAGAGTCCTTTTTTACATAGTTTGTGGGGAATCTGGGAGCAGAGAGGCTTGGACGAGCTGTTTCTACTCTGCCATCTTGGCTCCGCCCCCCTACTTCAGTTGTCTTAATGGCTATTGAAACAAATTATTCTTATCAGTTCATTCCACAAGAGGAAATCTTCACATGCTTGGGGTAACATCCCCCAAATTCACTGATGGATTTGAAGTCTGTCATTAATCTTCAACCTGGTTTACCTCATCTGCCAACAGGGTTTACCAGGATGTGGCTATTTCTCAAGCTTCTTGGAGTCATAGGTAAGAGTTGGGTGAGTGTGGACACCAAAAGTGGAAGAGCAGCCCTGAAGAGGGTAAAGCAAGCCCTCACAGCTGGGGTGCTAGTCCTCCTATGCACTCCATATGCCCCCACCCCAGAGGTAGTAAACAGCAGAGAACAGATGATCCCAGGACAGAGGTGGGGAACCTGCAGCCTTGAGGCTACATGTGGTCCTCTAGGTCCTCAAGGGTGGCCCTTTGACTGAATCACATTCAATGTTCTGTGAAGTTTGGATTCAGTCAAAGGGCTGCATTTGGCCTCGAGGCCACAGGTTCCCCATCCTTGGCCCAGATAATCTGATGCAACATTTAATTATTAAGCAGGCAACAGATGCTTTATGCAGATTTGTATCTGATCTTCACACAGTAATAGATATATGTGGACAACCAAAATGGAAAACATGGAAATGTAGAATTTTAGAGCTGGAGTGGAGCTCAGAGATCATTTAATGCCTCTATCCCCCATATTTAACAGAAAGTGCACTGAGAAGTTAGGTGTCTTCAGTCAGTCATAGAAGTGTGTGCATATACCCCTCATCATAGAAATCTATATCTTTAGCCAATGAAGAGAGAAACTGAGACTCCAAGAAATTAATTAAAGATTTGTCTTAGGTCACATAGATAATTAGAAAAAGAGCTAGGATCAAATTATCCTGAAATGCCAATAAGCCAATCAAAGCACACTTTGAAAACAGAGAGGTAAGTCAGACAAGGAGGAAATAAAGCATGAGATTGATGAAGACAGGCAGATGTGGGTACCATTTTAGAATAAATACATATTGTATGCTTTTGCTTGATTTGTCACAAATATTTTAAAGTAAGGTGTTTTCTGAAACTATGAGAGGCAGTCAATAAAATAATTGGTAATTATGACAACCTAATATATGGCACTTGGTCCTTGAAGTCACACAATGACTGGCAGAATACAAGGAAACTCTTCATAGCAGAGGGAATCCATTTCAGCCAGAAGTCAAAATCTAAGATTAAATTAGATGGCTCCCCATTTTTTCCAAAACAGACAGGCAACAGAACACTTCTCTGTCTAATAAGGTCAACCACCTGAAACCAAGCAGATCACAGAAAGAAAAGAGTAATTCTAAAGCAAAAGAAAGAGGCTTTTCAAGGGACCTACTACTGAGCTAGTGCATCTAATCTTTCAGGAAACGGAGGTGGATAAACAGATTTTTAACTTCTTTTTAAAGTGCCAACTTGTTGAAGGAACAAAGAAAGTTTTCAATGATTGTGGTAGAATTGCATTAATTGGTATCATTCAAGCCTAAATTGGACAGAATTGGGAAAAGTATATCAAAAAGTGTTTCTGCACTTGCTAGAGACAAACTTTGTGACCTAATTTCTTTCATTTCCTAAAATAAAAAAGCAGGAATTAAGGAAAACCATTACCATCAAAAAGCCTTGCCATATTAGCATAAAACTTTATATTCCCATCATTATTCAAATATACAAAAATTGTATTTCCAATAATAACCATGTAGTATAATTAGTATCTCTTGCTATCTTATTTTAACCTGATCTTAGAAGAAATCATATTATTTTGCCTATCTATGCTTTAGTTTCCTATGAAATGAGGGTACTGGAACTATTGGGTCTCTGAGGACTCTTCCATCTGTGAGTCTTTATAATTTGGGGAAGCCAGATGGTACAGTGGTTGGAACACTGGGCCTAGAGTCCAGGAAGACCTACATTCAAATCTGACCTCAAACATTTTACTAGCTGTGTGACTCAAGGCAAATCACTTAACCTGTCTGCCTTAGTTGCCTTATCCATAAAGTGGGAATAATAGTAACAGTACCTACTTCCTAGGGTTGTGAGGATCAAATCAGATAATAATTCTAAAGCACTTAACATAGAGCCTGGTACCCAGTGAGAACGTCATAAATGTTGGTGGTGGTTATTATTGTTGCTCATAGTACCTGCCTTTCAGACTTGCTATGAGGATCAAATGAGACAATAATTATAAAGCACATATAAAGTCTGGCATGTAGTCAACACTCTATAAATGGTAGTTATTGTTATTATTATGTGCTTAGCAAAGTACCTGGCACTTAGTAGGCCCTTTATAAATACTAGCTATTATTATTAATTTTAAAATTGCATAGTACCGCAAAAATACCTAGTCCAATTTCCGCCTTAGGCATGAACTGTTTTTGCAGAATATCCAAGAAATTATCATTCACTGTCCTCTTGTTCCACTCATCAATTTTGTGACTTTCCAGACCCTAACTCTCTTCCTTGGCTGCCATTACCCTATATGTTTTGTTTCTTCCCATTAGAATGTAACCTTCTGAGGGTAGAAACTGTCTCACTTTTGTATCTGGATCCCTAGAGCTTAACATAGTGATTGACACATAACAAGCATTTAAATAAAGGCTTTCATTCATTCATTCATTCCCTTAAAGGCCTCTTTTTTAAGTACTTAAGGTGGTGGACAATCCACTGTCTCCTAGGGCAGCCCCCCCCCTTTTTAAGACAACTATAATTTTGAATATTTTATTTTTTCCCAATTACATATAAAAACAATGAAATAGTAAGAAATTTGATATAGGTTATACATGTGCAACATGCAAAACATATTTCCATATTAATCACATTGTGAAAGAAAACATAAGCCAAAAAAATCCTCCAAAATAAAGTGAAAAATCCTATTCTTCAGTCTGTATTCAGACTCCATCAGTTTTTTCTCCGGAGGTGAATAGCATTTTTCATCATGAGTCCTTTGGAATTATCCTGGATCGTTGTATTTCTGAGAATAGCTAAGTTGGTCACAGTTGGTCATCATATAATAATGCTTAGAGAGCTATTATTTTTTAAAGATTTTTTTCTTACATTGATCCAAAAATATGTTTCCTTGTAATTCCCACCCACTGTCTCTGGAGTCCAGCAAGATAATTGTAATCCATTTTCCAAATGGCAACCCTCCAAATATTTGAGTACTTGTATTATATTCATTTTTTTCTTTTATTCTCTAAGATAATTTGTTGTTGTTGTTCAGTCATTCAATCGTGTCCAACTCTTCATGACCCGTAGGACCATAGCAAGGCAGGTCTTTCTATCCTCCACTATCTCTCAATCTGTCCACACTTATGTTCACTGTTTCTATGACACTATCTATTCATCTCATCCTTTGCTGTCCCCATTCTTTTTGCTTTCAATCTTTTCCAATATCAGGGTCTTTTCTAATGAATCTTGTCTTCTCATTATGTAGCCAAAGTCTTTAAACTTAAGCATGAATATTTGACCTTCAAGTGAATAGTCTGAATTCATTTCTTTAAGTAGTGATTGATTTGATATTCTTGCTTTTCAAGAGACTCTCAAAAGCCCTCTCTAGTACCACAGTTCAACAACATCAATTCTGCAATGCTCAGTTTCCTTATCATCCAGCTTTCACAGCCATACTATGCTAATGGAAAGATCATAGCTTTGCCTAGGAGGACCTTTGTTGGCAAGGTGAAGTCTCTGCTTTTTAGGATGCTATTCAGATTTGCCATAGCTTTCCTTCTAAGAAGTGTCTTGTAATTTTATGACTACAGTTGTCTGAGGTGATGTTTGAGCCCAAGAACATAGAATCTGACACTGCTTCCATTTTTTCTCCCTCTGTTTGCTGGGAAGTGATGGGACCAGCTGCCAAGATCTTAGGGTGTTTTTTGTTTTTATTGTTGTTAATCTTCAAGCTAGTTTTTACACTCTTCTCTTTTACCCTCATCAAGAAACTTCTTTATTTCTCTTCACTTTCTACCATAAGAGTGATATCATCTGTACACCTGAGATTGCTGAGCTTTCTCCTGGCAACCTTAATTCCAGCTTTTGATTCATCTAGCCTGGCATTTCACATAATGTACTCTGCATATAAGTTAAAGAAATAAGATGACAATATACAGCTTTATTGTACTCCTTTTCCAATCTTAAACTAGTCAGTTGTTCCAATGTTCAGTTCTAACTTTTGCTTCTTGCCTGCATACAGGTTCCTCAGGAGACAAGTAAGATGATCTGGTATTCCCATCTCTTTGTGGACTTGTTACATTTCATTGTGATCCACCCAGTCAGAGGCTTTAGTGTAGGCAGTGAAGCAGGAGTAGATTTTTTTCTGCAACTCCCTTGTTTTCTCCATATTCCAGTGAACGTTGGTAGTTTGTTCTCTTGTTCCTCTGACTCTTTGAAAATCAGTCTGCTCTTCTGGTAATTCTCGTTTCACACATTGTTGAAGCCTCGATCACAGAATCTTAAGTATAACCTTGCTGGCATGTGAAATGAGTGCAGTTGTTTGGTAATTTAAACATTCCTTGGCATCTACTCAATTTTTTCAGCCAGTTCCCAGAGAAAAAGATATTGAGATTTTATACTGTATATTTTGGATGCCATCAAGTTTTCTAAACTACCTCCTAAAATGTGGTACCCAGATGTATTCTAGATGTGATTTGATCATATCTATTTAGAACACTTGTTTCATCCACTTCTCTGGTGAGTAAAAATTGGATAGGAAGGAAAGTAAGGCCAGAATATAGTTGATGAACTGGGAGAATATGATTAAAAGCTCATAGAGTAATAGAAGGGTCTTTAAAGATCATCTAATCTATTTCTCTTATTTTACAAATGAGCAAACTAAAACTCAGAGAGCTTGAGACTTACCTGTGATCACACAGCTATTCTAATTGATAGTGGAAGCAAGAATTGAAAAAAATTTTTAGTTTTGATGGAAGGAAAAATTTCCTGACATGTAACTATTCAAAAGTGAATGGGACTCCTCAAGAAAAGGGTGAATAACCACTTGTTGGGGATGTCATAGAAAAGGATTCTCATTCAGGTGGAGTTAGACTAGAGGGCCTCAGAGCCCCCTTCCCAATCTGAGAGTCCGCTATTCTGTGATAACTCTGTAGAAAAGCAATTTAGTCTGGAATGACTTCACGGAAGCAAACTTTTTATTTAGTATTTACTATATTCCAGGCATAGTGCTAGGTACTGGGAACACAAAGATGGTAGTAAAATAATACTTTCTGTAGGGCCTGGAATTCCCCTACACAGTATTATTCATATCCCCCTTCCTCCTCCACTCTCCCTGCCAAAACAGTGGGGCAAATTTGATACCAGAGAAAGAAGCCAGGATCTCTGTAATGATTCTATAAGTGGTTTAATAATCATTTGGGTTGTTTACATAGGGTCAGTCTGGGGTGGTGACCAGACAAATGATGGCTCCTTGTCAAAAATTTAATACTACTCAGTCTGGGGCAGTGACCAGACAATTCAGTGGATCCCTGCAAAGACCCTGAAAAAGCCCTGTGGTAATTATAGAAATCAAACAAAGAGAGGAGGAACAATAGAGCATCATTATACCTATCATTGTGGTTTAGTTAATGTTTTGATTTCCTGCTTAGTACTAGGGTTGATTCTCAGAAACCTGGGCATCAAGGCCAGTGCTGTTGGGTTGATGTCCAGACACACAAGCTTGTGTACTGGTCACTATGTCCTTGTTGTGGCTTTCACCAAGACAGACTCCGCATTACACCCCTGAAAGTTACCCATACATAATTTCTGAATCTCTTCTGCAAGTTCCCTGGGGTGGCTCTATACTGGGGCTTGTGGGGCCTTTTTGGGTATAGCCAGAAGAGATGTTCACCTTTGTAAGCGTGAACAGCAAAGGCAATGCAAACAGTAACAGCAAAGGAGAACAGCAAGACAAAAATAGATATTAAAATTGTATTCCAAGACCTCAACAAAGACAATAATTTTAGGACCTTAAACTTCATACACATATATAATATATATGAGATATGTATGATTATATATACGTGTGTGCATATATATACGTATATACACCTATACACAGATATACATACATACATACATACATACATGTGTGTATATCTATATACATGGAAGGGGAGAGAGAGACAGAGACAGAGACAGAGAGAGGCAGATGTCTAGGCTAGGTAGTCATTTACTAAGTTGTTTAGAATATAAAACAGTTACACATTCAGTTTGAAAACAGCAAGATCTCACATACTTGCATTGTACCTATGTTTTCTATTGAACACTTGCTCAGATGATAAAAATTTGCTATAAAAGGAAAAACTAAGAACATGATTATAACATCATCAAAGTGGTCTTTGAGGAGTTGACATATATATGGTAGGATAAAGCATCCTTAGCTCCGCTTGTCTTCAGATAAGAGTCACAATTGACAATCATCCATGTGGTAACAATTCCACTTCATGGCCAGACTTAGGAATAGCCAGGTGGGAAACATTTCTGTTCAAAAGGAATGCAATGGGGAAACTAAGCCAGAAATCCTTTTGGCTTTCTCTCAGATATATATGTCCATCTGTGACAGATCAGCGTCACATTTTTTTTTCCTCTGAGTAGCTTGTGGCATTTCTTTTGAATGATAAATTATTGTCTTACTGATCCATCAGATAAGTATACCTGAATTCAAACCTCAAAACAAAATCAGCTACAGTCCCAAGAGCTTTTACCTCAAATGGAAAGCTTCACCAATGACAACTTATGGTTGGATTATAGTTATTTTTCTTTGCATGGAGTTGAAATGATCAACATAAGTTTACCAGGACTCAAACATATACAAGAGATTTCATTTAACATTCTACACTCGTTTTCCTTTTTTTCTCAAGTTTAAGACCAATTACTAAAAATCATCTCTATCTCTCTCTATGTGTGTGTACACACACAAAATATATATACAAGTCTATATTATATATGTGTATACATATATACATATGTGTGTATATATGTGTGTGTGTGTGTGTGTGTGTCTGTCTGTGTGTGCAAATTCTCAGCAAGCCAAGTTCATTGTTTAGGAACTCTATATCCCAAATTAGCTCTTTCCTCAGGACTGATGACCTTGCCCACACAGATGATTTTCAGGAACCTGGCAAATTCAAAAAATAAGGAGAATCAATAGGGACCCCAGAGAAGGGGCTGTGCTCTTTGACACCTCCATGTGCAAGGTAGAATAAAGTCCATTAGAGGGATACATATATAGAAGGAAAAGCAAGAAAGTTTAAGAATGTAGGAATGACAGGAGCATGGGCAGAAAGAAAATCATAATCTGTTTGCACTGATAGTATGAATGGTAGATTTGTGAGTAAATGGCTTGGAAAATTTGGGGGGGGGGAAAGAGGGGTTACTGTCTGGAACATATATACTGTCTGGAACTTTAAAGTTCCATAAATAAACAGCTTGCATTTGCATGAATATGAAGAGGCAGGTTTGAGGGCTGTGTCAGTGAAAGTTTCAAGGCTTGCACTTTGGAAGTGGACTGGCACTTAATCCTTTCCTGGCTCATGAAAAAGGAGAAAATTTTTGTGTACCAGGACACAACTAAAAGGTAGCTGAATTCATTCCGATCACATTTTACATTAAATGTGTCTCTCCTAATTTGATGTTTAAGATAAGTCAGAATTTATTGTATTATTTGTCATTAAGACAAACTGGGAAAATGCATGGATCTGAAATCTGTTAACTGGGTGACCTTACACAAATTACCTCACATCTGTTTACTGCAGTTCACTTCACATGATTTTAAAGAACTTAATATTTACCCAGCAGAGGGTAGACACTATAATGTTAATTGTTATGACTATTTCCTTAATTAGGTATAATTGTTCCATACTTGATAACTTTATATGGGATTTTAGATGTGATCAGTATATAATGCCAATGGTGATAAGACATCTGATTTTCTATGTAAACTGCATCTGTCATTTCTTTCCTGTTCTGATCTGACACTTCTTATTTTCCTCTATTTGCTTTAACCAATCATATCTCAAATAATCTTCACTTCAGTGAATATATTTTCTTTTTCTTTCCTGCCCATTCACCCCTCTGAGGCTGCTGCAGTTGGGGAGGGAGGAGGAGAGGGAGAGAAAGAAAGAAACTCTCTCTCGTCTGCATGCTTAACTCCCTCCAACATGGCTAACGAGAAAGCCAGGATTTCTGTATGCTTCTCCTCATTCACCTTGTCCACCAAGTCTCCTGATACTGGTGCTGTGGCTTTTTGTATGTCATTCTAAGTGCATCTGCACTAAGATGAGAGGGGTGGTGAGAGAATTACGATTTCTGTTTTGGACATATTGATTTTGAGATGTATGTAGGCCATGAAGTTTAAATGTCTATTGACTATTATGAGAAATATTGTCTCATAAAGCAGTAGAAATTAAATACATTTTAAAGAAAACTTGGTAAATTATACAAGTGAGTAATATTATCTCAAGAGCACTCAAGGATAAAAATGTAAGGATGAATAAAAACAGGAGATAAATGGAAATATACAAAAACCCCCAAACACTTTAATATACTTTTCTCTATGCATGCTTGAATCACCATATTCAGACCAGACCCCAGATGTGTTTCTCAAGGAAGTAAAAATAACACTAAGCAGAAAAAAGGCAGGAATAAATTGTGTGTGTGTGTGTCTGTGTGTGTGTGTGTGTATGTATACAGACACATGCATATACATATATATAAGAGCATGTGAGAAAGAGAGGGATAGATTTCTGCTATACAAAATAGTTTGAGAAAGTGAAGATAACAAAGACGTGGGGGGAAAATCTTAGACCTTATAAATATAGGAAAAAGGTCAAAGAAACATCAAAAGCAACCAAGTCATGTGCCTACTCTCTCATCTATATACAATTTTTATGAGACTCGCCTATACATGAATCAGGGGCATCATCAATGAGGGTATGGATAGGGAATAAGCAAGCTTTTGCTAAGGATATTCAACAAGAGACTGCATCTTCGTCATTTCATAATTAACTGAAAGATGTAGAGCATGTAAGATCCCATCCTGCTGATTATGGATTGTGATAAGATATTTGACTCAGCAGAACAAAATGCCTTACTGTATGTTTTACAAGATGTCCTCATTCATTCATGAAGGTTATTTGAGATTCCTTGAAAGATAGAACAACAGAAATAACCTTGTTCAATCACAATAAATATTTGTCAAGATATAAAATAAAGAGATATATGCCCAGCAAATATAATCGCTACTGACAGGAAGGAGAGTCAGTGCAATGTCCAGGTTAAAGAAAACTTTGCTGTGGATGGTAAGGTCTTCCTTTTGCCCATTTTGCTCCTTTTTTGCACTTGACGTTGTGGTGACTACATTAATTCCCAAGAAGAGATCTGTAATCATCCCAAAGAGTTTGACTGTCTATCCACACAAGAAAACTCAAATAAGTCAAGAGTATCTAATACCAAAATTTCAATATGTATGTCAATGGCAACTATATAATATAGAACTTGTCCAACAGTATGTTTATCTGGCACAGTGTAGATGGACAATATTGAGTCCATAGTTGAGACAGGAGGAGGAGAACTGGCTGGATTGTTTTCTAGAAATTGCAAAGCTTTTTTACTGACCCCAAACTTCCCATAAAAGCAAAGGCTCATTTTTTCAACACTAACAATTTATCAGTACTGCTATAGGCCAATGAGACATGGAACCCTACTGACTCTAAAGAACTAAAAATGACTGTTAAACAGAAGGGAATAGGGAGCTGCAACATATAACTAACAAGAAGCTCTGAGGAAGAACTTGAGTAAAGAATGTCATTGAGGAACTGTGCAGTAGAAAGAGAAGATGAACTGCTTACATGGCAGGGGTAAGAGATGAGAGGTGGACAGCCAGAGTGCTTCAGGAGTGCCCTTAAGACATGAGAAGCAAACAAGGAAGGCCACCAGCTTATTGGCGGGACTGCCTATGGCAAACCTGTGAGAGGCACACAGAATGGACAGTCATAAATGCGTTGAAATCTGCATTGCTGGAGGCAGCTTCCTAGTCTGTTAGATCAGAGATCTATGTGAATATGTGAGCATATGTGTGTAGCAGCAAGCACCCCAACATCCCCAGGGTGGTTGCCAACCCAGGTTCTTAGATCTGCTCTTCAACAGGAAAGCAACTCAAAATGGGTTAACAAACTCACTTTAATCAATCAAACATATATCATAGATCGTTTACCTAGTTCAGGGGAAAAAGGTCAGCACCCCGAACTTCAGAGTATACAGACAGATCAAACAGACAGGCTTCCAAACTGTCTGACTATTATCAGTACCAAAATCACAGTTACCAGAGAGGGAAGCATCAACATCTGGGTTTTCAAAGCCGGGTGCTCTCAACAGCTGCCCAGAGTCTCATCTGGTCAAATCACACAACACTTCTCAAAGTGAGCCCCAAAGCAAAGCCTCCCATCAGGGCTTATATAGCCTTCTCCTGGCTCAGAGAATGTAACCACCCTCTTGACCCACTGCCCAATCACACAGCATCAAGGTGTGGTCATTCCTGAAAACCAAGCCTCCTTCCACAGGCTCCATGTGACCACATTCAGCCTATTAGGGGGCAGAGTATATTTTCAAATTAAAGAAGGTTCTCAGAGTCACTGAAGCCAATCAAAGGGCCTAGGGGAAGGGAAGATCTTCATATCTGCATTTCCATTACAATGTGTTCATGTATCTTGAAATATAATGAAGTTTTTTTTAAAAATAAAAGAAATTTTTCAATAAGATAGAATAATAAGTTTTATGTAATAGGATGAAATTAAGCAAAGATAAATGTAAAGTCCTGTATTTGGTTATACAAAGTTCAAAAAAAGTGAGAAGATAGTTAGCAGGCTGGATAAAATTTACATGAGAAATATTTGTGAGCTCTAGTAGGCTGCAAATTCCATATTGAATCAACTGTGATAATTAACAATTCAAAACAGCTAATGAGACTAAAACCTTACTTAATAGAAACCTAGTGACCAGGATGCAGTCCATAGCTCTGGTGTAATCTATCTTGGTCAGATAAGTCTAGAGGACTATGTGTGCTTATGGGAGCCACATTTTTGGGATGGACATCAGCAAGGTGGAGTTTGTCCAGACAAGAGTGACTAAGATGGTGAATTGTACTATAGTGAATTGACTGAAGAAGGTTGGGATAATTATGCTGGAGAATGCTTAAAGGAGTCAAGTTAAGTTTATTTAAGTATTTGAAGGTCATTACATAGGAGCAGAAGCAGCATCCTAGAGGAGGAAGAGAAGAAGCACTGGGTTTAAGTCCTTAATCTGGGGCAAAACGCTTAAATTTGGAGTGTCATAAGATGAGCTGCTCAGTCACAGATAAGTTGACCTAAATCAGGGGAGGAAGTTTCCACATCAAGAGTTCTGCAGAGTAATGAAATCACAGGTTTCATCCAAATCTTCCATCCTTCATCCTCTTACCCTCTTCTCAATAAATAAAAGAGGCTTTAGACTTGTTCTGAGGGCCCAATAGGCAAAACTGGAAGCAATGGCTAGAAGCTGAAAAATGGCATATTTTAGCAAGAACCTCCCTAACTCTCAGAGCTGTCCACAATGGGGAGAGGATGCTTCATGAGGTAGTGAGATCCTGTCACTTGAGGTCTTCAAGTGGATGCTTATTGGAAATGGGGTAAAGATAGTTCCCATTTAGGTATCTGGAGTATTTCTGAAGTCTTTACCGATTCTGAGATTCTTTGAATCTGTAAAGAATTCACTCCTCATTTTCAGTCTTCATTTTCATTTGACTTTGACCATTGGTGAAGAATATATTTTCTATAGTATCATTCTGTGTTGGGTGAGACTTGGTAACAATCAGGATGATTAATCACTGATTAATTCTTCATTGAATTTTCTTTTATCTCGCAGATTCCTTCCCCGTATTCTTCCTTCCCCAAGTACATTTCAGTATAATTTCATTAACATGTTTCCTATTTTCCATATGGATTTAATGGTATACAATGATTGTTATTTCTAATGACTGACTTAATTGAAGGGAAATCTTGAACCACAGAATGTTAAAACTGAAATGGATCAATCCCATTCACTGAGTAATAGGTTTTTCCAATCTTGCATATGAGGTTTGTGTTACAGATGAGGAAACCAGTCTAATGAGGTTATGACTTACTTAGGTTCACACAATTTTTTAAATGGCAGAACTTGGACTAAAAACCATACCTCCTAATTCCTAGTCCATTGCTTTTCTAATATACTGCCCAAGCTTTGAGATATGGGATGTATGTATGTGTGTATGTATATGTATGTGCATGTGATCATTAGAAATGTATTCTTGATCAGCATAGAAGAAAAGGAGGTCTACTACAACATTCCTGGACTGAATCTTTGAAGAATTATGGTTCTATACATTGGATTTTATATTTTTGTTTTTGTTCTAAGCAGAAACTCTTGTTTTTTTTTTCATAAGAGGTTTTTTGGTTTGTCTTTTGTTTTCTAAGAGGACCATGGCATCAGGGAAATGATAATATGATTTGCAGCTGACTTTGATTTGAATGAGGGAGGACTGTACAAGGTCACCAGCCTCACTTTTTCCTCTAGAGCCATCTGGGTCCAGTGGCCAGATATTCATCAGGATGCCTGGAGAAGGCCCAGGATACAATGGGAGACCTTGACCCTTTTAGGCTAAGGCTTTTTCAAGTGCTCAGAGTGAGGTAATGCATATGCAGTGAATAGATCTCTGTAACAATAAAGTCAAGGGATGGCCCCTTAAATTAGAAAAAAAAAGGAAAAAAATAGTCAAACTAGGTGGTGAAGACCCTCAGGGTTGCTATTTCAAAGACAAACAGTTACCATAGACATTCACTCTAAGTCAGGAGGGCCCAAAATACAGTTATGAAATGGAGCTTGGGGCAGGGACCTATTGTGGTCCAATCCATGAGCTTCAAACTGAGTTTAAGGTTTTGTAAAAGGAAGAGAGAGAGAGAGAGAGAGAGAGAGAGAGAGAGAGAGAGAGAGAGAGAGAGAGAGAGAGAGAGAGAGAAAGAAAT